>CM041210.1:12542602-13142602 GCA_023065735.1 Coffea humblotiana | reverse complement strand
TTATTGGAGGGACAGTTTAACTCTTGACAAATAGTAAAACTATTTCTTCTCTAGTTTATTTTAGTGTAGTTGTAGATCTAGTTTTTATTTCTTGAAGAACTTGAAGAGCTCTTGGTGTAACAATGTGTTTTTTATGGCAATGAAGATGATGAAACTTGGAGATTTTGTTTCTTCACTTGAATGAGTGTTTCTTCCTCTTTACTCTCTTTGTTGCTCCATTAATGCTTAGTCACATTGAAAATATGAGATTGATTGTTAAATCTATTATGTCTAATTAAATCTTCTTGTTCTAAAAATAGATGAAACTATTTGTGCCTTGATTATAATTGAATAAAGTCGATTATTACTGTATCTTGTACTTGCTAGTTCACCTATTGACAAATGTTCATTTTACCTAGTAGTTTGTGTATATTTTCATTCATTTGTAGTTAATTTCGAGCACTTAAGAAAGAAATATCAATAAGATTCTTACATATCCATTCATATGTATTACATAAAATTATTATATTCTAAATGTTTTTGTTAGCAACTTTCTCTTTATACTATATTTTCTCTGCTCTCTTTCAAACTTCTCCTTCTTCAGTATAACTTCTGTCGCGCCCCATTTTTTGAAAAAATAAAATAACGAGTTATAAAAATAAATTTTGATTAATTTGAGTGAAATTGAGTTTTTTGATTTTTAGAGAAGAAAGAAAAAGAAATGGGCCTAAAATGGTACTTAAAAAGTGCGACGATTTGGACCCAAAATAATAGTTTAAAAAGGGTTTTTAAGAAAAAATAGGAGTTGCCACTTGGTATTGAGTTAAGATGTACCAAGTCACCTAAAAATGAATAAACAAATAGAGAAAACTCTTTTTTAGACGACTCCAAGTTTTCGAAAAACGAGAAATAAGGGCTCGGGAGTCACGGTTGAAGAAAGTGAAGGAAAGAATAAAATTCAAGGCACCCTTTCAACCTAGCCAAGGCTAGTTACGTGATTTAGTCGAAAATTTTTTTAATTTAACCTATAAAACGTATCACATTTGGATGTTACTATATGGATGCAAACCTAGACCTAATGGACATCGGGAGGATCGAAATATCTTTTCAAAGTTTAATCGGTGCAAATTACATTAATTGTGATGCCCAAAATGATTCTTAGAAGAGGTTACGAATATGCAAAGATGAGACTCAAAGAAAAGAAAATATATAAATATACGTGACCTAAAAAGAGAAATGCAACATAATGGGTACGGGGGACTAAGAGTCGTGACTCAATTTTCCTTTTTATAGAGAAGATACGAACGTGCTAAGGTTAAGAAGCCATATTCGTATATTTTCCATATTTAAAGGATACTCCCTAATCCAATCAAGCAAATATACTAACCTATTTCTAATTTTTCTTAAATGAAATGCAAGTCTAAATGTCATGTTTCGCACATAGGGATAAGGGATATATATATATATATATAGAGGAAATATCATGCAAAATGGTAAAAATCCTAAAAAAGTAGAAAATATGCATGAAATGTAGTGCTTGTTATGCAAACATGATCTAGCGCGTGAACGGTCCCTAAGGGTATAGATTTGGACTAACCCATTTCTATAAGTCGTCACTAGCGTTGGACTAGTGAGAAATCAGGAAGAATGACCACAACTAACGTTGGACTAGTGTGGTGATGTCATGCATTTAGTATAACTAAATAAATCATATAAAGCATAATTAAACAAGTAAACACATAATACACACAGCGCACATAACACATAGGCATAATTTTTAGATGCAAAACCCTAATGAAAGCAAGTAAACACATAAGTATACAAGCATGCAAGCATACAAGCAAATAAAAGCAAATAGTGACCTAACTATTACATTCGGGGCCCTAACTGCAATCTAAGAGGGGAAAGAATAAATAATAAAATAATAAAATAATAACCTAACTATTACATTTATATAACTAATTACACTTTTGACAAGAATTAAAACCTATCTATTAGATAGACTAACTAAATACATGTCTTGAGCACCTATCTATTACAATTTGGCATTTAATTGCCTCTCAAATAATCATCAAAATTAAATTAAATATATGAAACTTAAAACAAATAAAATGAATAACTAAAAGAAAAATCACTCAAAAAGCACGCAATTACACACATAAAAACACATAAAAGCACATAAAAGGATTTAAAATAACACAAGAAGATACCTCCCTTGAAGTAGTAGCTAATGGGGGATTGGATTTGCCCTATTTAACTCCAAAATTAACAAAAACGATCAAGGCACTAATTTAATTAACAAATAAATCATAAAGAAATGGAAATAAACATGAAATCTATCAATTGAAGAATTCAAATGAAATATAATTAATAATTAAAGAAGAGAATCAACTTGTATTCAAGAAATCATAAACTGCTAGGAACCTAATTGCAAAAATTAAGAAAGTTTTTGAGGTTAAATTATAATTATTACAAATATTAGGGGTCGAAATAAAAGCAAAATAAATCTCTAAAAACTAATGAAGCTCTAATTATCTTCTAAAACCAGAAAATGAACTTGTCTAAAACATGGTTAGAATATAAGAAAATGATTGAATTTCAAAAATGGTAAAGTGATTGATTTTTCCATATTTTTGAGCCATAGTAGAATTAAGCCAAAAATATGGGGGTCAAAATGCAATTTTTTTGAAAACTACATGCATCTTCTTCGCAGAAGCTTACTGCAACTGGAAGTTTTCCTCTTGCTGCTACAAACCATGATCGTAGCAACTTCAGGACCGAAAACAATCATCAAAACCCATCACTAGATCTTGCATGATGAATGAGACATGGAACCTTTTTCTATGTACACCAAGATTAAACCCAATATGACAATCACTAAACATGAGATTCAAAGCTCATCACATGAATACGCAGCCCAGGTTTCAAACAAGAAGAAACGGCAAGATAACAAGGAAGAAAAATGAAGATTTTGATGCAAAGTTGTAAGATTAGTACCATGATTCTTTCACTTTCCTCTCTTAAACATATCAAAGACTAACAAAACGCAGCAAATGATGAAAAGACCAATGTTTAACTAGTGTACATGAAGATCTAAATGATAAGGGTACAGTCACGGTTATCAAACATTGACAACAGCAAAACAACTCAAGATTCTCAGCTTATGAACTTGGATTCTCATAAAAAAATAGTGTTAAAGCAACAAAGGGAGAAGCTAAAGTTACCTTGGAATCTTTGTAAAGTAGAAAGAATGTGAAAATCACCCAAGAAATCACGCTGGTCTGGAAACCAAGCTCAAAAGAGCGTTGCCGCAGGAATTTCAGTAGTGATGAGGTCAGTCCTTTGGGCCACAATTCGAGAGAGTTTAAGACGTTTTTGCTGAATGATTTCTTAACAAAAATTTTCATGGGTATTCAGAAATGGAGCAGAAAAAAAGAAATCGCTCAAAAAACTATAAATCAAGGGCCAAAACTGATCGGAACAGAGGCTGGTCGATCAGCCTGATCGGAAATTTTTCCAGCAGAAAAAATTTTCCCTCCCTTCCCTGGTTTTCTCTCGCTTTTCTTTCTTTTGCCTTTCGTTTTCCTTTCTGATCCTCCCCAGACTCTTCCCAGGTTCCCCCTTTTTCTTGTTTCTTCCTTTTCTCTTTCTTTTTCTTTCCTTTCTTTCTCTTTTGCCGAAGCTTCTCCCGTTTTTTCTTCCTCTCCCCAAGCTCCCTTTTTCCTTCTGTTTTTCGTTCTTTTTTTTTCCTCCCTTTTCTTCTATCTCTTCTCTTGTCCCCTTGCCTTCTATCTTCTTCTTTTCTCCTTTTTTTTTTCCTCTTTTTCCTCTCGGTTTTTCCTCTTTCTTTTTTTTTTTTTCCCGAAGCTGCTTTTCTTTCTCTCTTTTCTTGTGCCGCCAGCTTCCCCCTAGTTTTTCCTTAATCTTTTCCAGATTTTTTCCAATTCAACAGCTGTCCTTGCCATCTAATCTCTTGCAAATGTGGTGGTGTGCTAAAAGACAAAAACACATGTCTAATACTCACTTAATCCACTTAACTATCTTGCATGCATTCCACCTATTTTCTTGTTTATTCTTTTACTTTTCAAGGCAAAATTTAAAGTAAACAAAATGTTAAATTCCTTTTTGAGATTTTATTTTGAAAAAATTGAATTTGAAAAGATTAAAAAATTAATTTTTGTGAGAATTTTCTTTTTCCTGAAATTTAATGCAAAAAGTTGTTTTAAAAACGATGAACCTAATTCAATAAAAATAGCTAACTATCATTTTGCGAACTTTGGTTAAATAAAAGTAAAATAAAAATAAAAACAAAAATAAAATAAAATAAAATAAAATAAAATTAAAATTTTGGTGTCTACAACTTCTTCTACTTCTATTTAGTCTTCCTATCTATAATTTTTGGGTTTGTTTGATTGAGTTCTCTCATATGTTTCCTGGTAGTGCTGCTATCGAGTCAAGCCGAGCTCGAGTAACACCATACTCGAGCTCGAACTCGATCTCAATCAGTATTACTTGAGCTCGAGCTCGAGCTCGAACGAGTATATAAATTTGAGCTCGAGCTCGACTCGATAAAATGAAAACTAAACTCGAGCTCGACTCGTTTGAGTTCGAGTAAATATCAAGCTTAAGCTACTCGAGATCGAGCTCGAGCTCGAGTTCCTATTTCCTCAAATCCAAACTTCCAGATTCATGTTAACAGGTTTGCCTTTCCAATATAAACCAGAATTCCAGATTTCCAGACTTCGAATATAAACCATGACTAACAAGTGTATATAATGAAACAGGTTTGCCTTTTCAAATTCATCCCAAATTACAGATAATATCAGTTAACATCCTCACAAATAAAAGTTAACAAGATATCGAAATAGACTTGAACCAACCACTGATCAGTTAACATCCCAAATTAGTGTCAAAAGTTTCGAGCATTACAAAATACAAAAGTAACAAGTCAGCTTGAACTATCACTGATCAGTCCATCAAGATATCAAAAAATGAACAACCACCGCAAGCCAAGCACACAAGATTCCAGTATGCATCAAGATTCAAAAGGACAAGTGCAACCACAGCTTGTTTAACAAAAGAAAGGTGCTAATCTGCTTGGCATCCCAGTATGCATCAGAAGCCAACCCAAGATTCAAAAATTGCAGTCCTATCAAGAATGCAGTTGTATCAATTTAAGGGACAAAAATTAAGAATAAAGCAATTAAGAACTACAAGATTCCATAAGGACCATACTACTAAACCTGGCTGTTTGAGAGACATCTTCATACTTTCGGCAACTCAACTTCTTTAATTATCTTAACTTGCTGCATATTAGAAGAAAGGGAAAGAAAACAAAACATTAAAAGTTAGAAATAATTTTGAAAATAATAAATTGAGTAACTTATGCACAACCATCATGATGACCACCAAACATCATCATGAGGGTGGCCATCATGATGCCTCCAATCCTTTTTGACCAAAGGATACGAAGCAACAGAATAGGGAATTCTAAGAAAATTTGCGAAAGAAGTCCCTGGCTCTCAACGAACAAAAGGGGAAAGAAAGAAAAACTCTCTGCTGGACTCAATCTCAGACTCCCTCTCAGGGACTTGGGCTTGTTAATGCTAAGAACCAAATTCATTTCGTTTACAGATTAGCAAGATACTTTTAAACAAAAACCATCAAACCTGTATTGATGTAAAGAATGTTCTTAGTCCAAGCATAAATGTTTTGTTAATTCTGCATCTTCAATATTTGAAACAAAGATAATAACAAAAATGCCAACCATACTGAGTTAGGTGAAGTGCGGTCCATCTGCTAGTAGTGTGCAATCCACTATCACTAGTAAAGTAGAGCACACTATATAGGATAATCAGATGAAAAACAAAGATTATATCCACAGGGGAAATGAAATCAGTTTCAAGGAAGCTTCTTTCCTGTCTCTTCTTTTTTACTCCTAGCCCTCCTGTTTTTCGTCATTGCAGTTTCCAGTGTGAATGATGCATACTCAACATGTAATGGTTCAATAGCTTTGCTTCCTAATAATTATCATAAAGGTTGCTACATGAATAGCGTAGAAGGTCAAAAAAATCTTCTCTGCTTTGCAGGAAGTACAAAATCCAGTACTCATGGAGAAATAACAGAGACAAAGTGCAAAACATCAAAAGCTACATAAGTATACCGGCAAGATCAAAATGAATCAGCAGGTTACCTAGTCCCAGAGGTACAGCAGCTAATCTTGAACCACCAGTAGAAGGGCTAGTGTCACTTTGCATTTTTTCTCCAAAAATTTACAATAGCTTTTACTCCCCTTTGATTCCACCTTAAATTTAAGCCGCAAATTGATAATTTAATAGCCTCTACTCACTGTCAACAAAACCCACAATTTTTTCCAAAGACCCAAAATTAGGTTTTCATATTCTGAAGTAGAATGGGAACTTAGACTCCAAAATTCACACCCAAATACCAAGGTCAGTCTTTTATTACCTCAAACGAGATGCATTGACTGCCGGTTGCCAGGTGCTTTACAATCGAGTGACATTCGGCCGCGAGTCATGCTACAAGTGCAGAGGAGATAATCAGCGGCTCAACGGGATCATGTTGTGAAGTTGAAACCAAAAGGAGAAGCAAATTAGTAGATGAGACTTGAGAGCCAATGGCATTTGTAGAGAATCAAAGCGCTGCGCGACGCTGGTTTTTGCTCACCTGCGAGCTGCGATGAAGTACTAAAGGTAAAGGTTTGAACTTTGAAAGTGAGATTGTGAGACTGCATTCTTGTTCAGAGTTCAGACAATAAGGTAAACGAGAGTGATTTTTTTTTCTTGTTTTTAATTTTTACATTTTAGTTTTATCACATTACCATTTTGCCATCCATCACTTTTTTAACTGAACATTATTTCATGTAAATTTATTAAAACACAAACCCATAATAGTCATTCCATAATTAAAATATATAATATAAATATAATACTAAAGCTCGATTAAGCTCGTCGAGCACTCGAATAGTTATTTTCGGAGCTCGAACTCGACTCGTTAAATTAACGAGTAGCTCGAGATCGAGCTCGAGCTCGATTTTACCGAGCTCGAGCCAAGCCTTTTACCAAGCCGCTCGCGAGTAGCTCGCGAGCGACTTGACTTGATAGAACCCCTATTTCCTAGCTAGTGACAATGTCTTATCTGCTAGAATTTCCTATTTAGAGTTTCTTCCCCCTAAATTCTTCTACTGAAAGTATTTCTTCTTCTAAGACTTTCTTGTGTGGAGTATTTCTTTAATTATGTTAGTTTTCTTGTTAACTCTAAGATTTCTTAAATATGTTTTGCCAAATCTAAACTGTCTTGGGCTTGAAGCATTAATTCACAACATAGTAGCAATTTTTGGTGCATCATTTTTAAAAATTTCCATATCAGGCTTCTGCTGTCAGCTTGTGATAATCTTATCAATCCCTCCATTTGAATTAGGAACTCATTTCCATGTTTGTGCCTAACCCTCATTTTAAATATTGGATATTGCGTATAATTTTTTGTAATCTCACACATTTCAAGCTGTAAATATAGTATATCCTTTCTCCAATCTCGATCTATTTTTGGATGGATATTGATTGAAAATTTGTATTTATCTAAACAAACATTTGAGTTTTCACAGTTTGTGCTGCAATAGTACTAATACTGTTCAATGCAAAATTTTCAATGATATAATGCAAATGCACGGAAAAGAAATTAATCGAGCAATATGTTCGGTAGCAAAATTTGTTTAAGAAAACTTTCTAAATAAACTTAGTGTTAAAAAGTTTAGAAGAAAATCTATAATCATAAGAATATAGTACATTTATACTATAGAATACTACTACGAATTCAAGAAAGTTTAATTAGTATGAAAATATGTGTCAAATTTCCTTCAAAGCTACAAAATAATCTGTACACGATTACCAAATAATTTTCCGCTATTGCTATCTTCCACCGTGTGTCATGCATGTGGTTGCTGATTATAGCCACCTCGGCTATAATTTTTGTGGACATAACCAGTGAAAATTTGATACAAAATTTGTGGTAGACATCGAATTTCTTGTGTCTACGAAGAACAAAACGTTGATACGAGAAATTCCCCTCAAAAGAAGTTCATTCGCAGTTCAAAATTCTAAGATAGGCTTGGCTGACAGATGTCCTTGTAGATTGTGGTGTATATTGAGATGTCCCATAGATAATCATGATAATATATGATGACATAAAGAAGTCACGAGGAGTAAAATAAAATGGAATGAAAAATAGTACCAAACTCTTAAATAAACCACATGATCTACCTAAAAATTTTCCCATCTATGAAACCATTCTCCCATACAAAGGATTAGGTTCATCTCCATTAATTAAAAAGGATTTTCTTTCCATTACACCTAAATAATTGTAATTATGATATTATGTTTAAAAATTAAAACCATCCATAATATATTTCTCCACTTGTTTAATGTATACATGAAAGTTAAAATTAAATTGATTAAATATTACCATTAGATCACACTTTAAAACTTTTATCCTAATTCTTACCTATCTTGTACAGTCCAGATATTTTGTGCAAATTTAATGACAAAACGTTCATAGATGAGTTTGGTTTTTAAGTATGTTGATCTACTTTTGGAAATAAAACTATTGACGTAATCAGATTAGTTTGTAAAAATTTATTTGTATAGAATGAACCTAGGACCTTCAACAATCGCACTCGTACTAGGTTATCCTATATATATGACGTATTGACTTAATTGGAATTTCTATGGTAAAAAGAGCTTAAAAAAAAAAGTATAAGAAGAGAGCACCATTACTAGTCAAAGACATGATCATATTCCTTGCTCATATTCCTTGTATCCCTTCTCAAATGGTTCTATGTTGCTTCTAAACCCCAGAAAAAGCTACCACCATCCCCACCAAAGCTCCCAATTATTGCCAATCTTCACCAACTTGGCCTGTTTCCACACCGCTCCCTCCAATAATTGTCAATAAAATATGGTCTGCTCATGCTGCTTCATCTGGGAAGCAAGCCAGTGCTGGTTGCCTCTTCCTCTGATACTGCAGCTCGCCAGATCACGAAAACCCATGATTTATTCTTTGTGAACAGGCCTGAATCGAGCCTCGCAGATAGACTTTTTCACGGAGGCAAGGACGTAGCTTTTTCGCCATATGGTGAGTATTGGAGACGAGTCTTGAGTTTTGCACTTTGACGCATTAGATTTTTAGTCACTATTATTTTGGTCCTTATGTTTTGGCTCACTTTTAAACTTCAGCTCACATGTTATCTAAATTGTCATTAACCCAAAAAACTTATTTTATTTTTACCATTTTATATAGTACTATAACATGCCATAATATTTAAATATCTAAACTAACTTTAAATATCATTGTTTTTTATTAAATTTAATCATTTTTTATACTTACAACTACTGTATCATGAATTTTTACCATGTTTTTGAATACTATTATTATCACTATATAGTTTCTCTATGATTTTGGTGTATTTATTTGTATAATAATAATATTTATTTGAAATTTTTATAATATATTTTTCTATTCTTATATATTAAAAATTTAAATTTTGTGGGGCCTACATCCCACGGGACTTTCACCCAAATAAAATATTTTTCCAACGCTTTTGCCTTTTAAAACACTGATTTCAACATGTCGGAGAAGAAGAGATGTCACTCATGATCGAGAAGATCAGCCGAACTTGTTCTTCCTCAGCTGTAAACTCAAGTTATATGTTTTTAACTCTTGCCTTGGGGAGGAAGTATAGTGAGGAAGAAAATGGGAGAAAAAGTATGGAACCACCCAGCCATTAAGACATTTAAAGTGGTTTGGCTTAAAAAAAATCCAGACGGATGCGTAGTGCACTCATCTGGTCTGGTAGTGGTTCAGTCCCTTTCGGGTTATTCCTGAACCTCCTTAGGTCCACCCCCTCCCTCCTAGTGTAGGATAGATTAGGTTATACAATAGTTGTTGTTGTCGTCAAAAAAAAAAAATCTGAGGGTATTTGTTGAGTCACTGGGTATTTTTGATGTAGGAAACTATATTTCTTGGCTTGCGTGGGTTAATCGCTTCAATGGTTTGGACTCTAAAGTGGAGAAATCAGTTAAACAGATCGATGGATTTCTTGAGGGTGTGATAGAAGAGCTAGCACATTAAAAAGGGGAAAGGTGAGGCTGAAAGTGACTGTACTACGGAGGCAAGATGCCAAGACTTTGTGGATATCTTGATTGAGATTAAAAAGGAAAACACTTTGGGCTATGCTCTTCACCGAGATGCTATGAAAGCTATCATCCTGGTAAAATTCTCTCCCCGTCTCTTTACATTGGTAGTAAACCTTTGGGATTGAGGGAAGTATGGTTGATGTTGGTATACACATATGGTTGTTCTGTTTTCATTTTTTAAATTTGGTATACACTTATATCACTGAATTGGTGTGCGGAAGTGATATTTATGTAAGCTATATTAGTATAAATCAAATTATGTAAGAAACCAACAACTGTACAACACCTACATCACAATCGAATTTGCCCCAAACTTTAAATCTTTTACCTGTCTTAATCACTCAAATATATAAATATTTAAGTGTAATGAGTTCAGCCTACCAAACCTCGACTTATAAAAGGCCAATTAACACCTCTAACGACAGGTGTCGAGCCTATGCAATAATAATTATCTACTAAAAAAAAATACAATTTTTGTATGTAGTGGTGAGTAGGGTCGAATCTACAGGGATTGGGGATAATTATTTCTTTTAGAGTCCAGAGATGGGGGAATTTTTATAAAAATAACTAATTAACTAAATAAAAACAACTCACAAAAATAAACAGAAATTAATCAACAATAGATACGATTCTAGCCCAAAGGTGCAACTTTTCAAACACGATCCATTCAATTGATCATCGATACAGAGATAATTCAATTACTCATTAATAGATTGGTTATAGTTGCCATACATGCGATAGACAACCAACTTTTCCTTACTTTTTCGATAATTAAGGTATGATCGTTAACTATTTCTCTAACCAAAAATAACCCTAGGTACGACCATAGGATTCAATTCCTCAATTGCATTATGAATTAGAAAAACTCAACCCTAACCAACAAACATGCTACAAGGGTTTTTTTAAATTATATCATACGTTTTCCTAACATGGGACCAATCACGTGAGTCGTAACTGGTATTAACCAATCAAACAATTACGGATTTAACCGGTTAATTTGGCAATAGATTATTAGGTTATTCGAATATCGGACCCTTGGCATTTAAATAACAAAACAATCATAGAAGTTAAACCAAAAAACGTACGAATACCAATAAATAAAAGAAATAAGTAAAATAATTCGGTTTCACAGATGTTTGGAACCGAGTTTTCAAATTGACCTTTGACTAGAAAACGGAGATTTAGCTACACATCCTCAAGGGAAATCTGCAAGATCTCCTTGAATTTGATCGCATAAGTTTTTCTCTAAAACTAATGAAAAGGCCAGCCGACCTGCCCAAAGCAAGTGATAGCTCCCCCTAATACTTTAAAGAGTCCCTCCCGCGAGATTATTGCTGCCCAACTCTTAATCACGCGGGAATCCGGCTTTCCTTATTCTTTTTGTTTCCTAATTGAAGTCTACTACCAAATAAAACTAGTCTCCTAAATAGAAAATAAACCACAAAAGAAAGTATTTCAAGTTTCCTAATTCAACTATAAAACTAATAATTAGAATTCAAGTCTTCCAAATCTTCCTTTAAAGCTGCCTAGAGTTTGAATCGAATTTGAAAACCGGTCCCGAACGTGCCACCATCAAATTAATTGGAAAATTGCCCCTTTTTGTAACGTTTTGCTCTTTTTCCTACAATTAGCACCATTAACCAAATATAAGTAGAATCCATCAATTAACGCAATATTTGGTAAAATAAAAGAGGGAAATAACCATAAAATTAATGACAAAAAGGTAACCTATCACCTAATCATAAGACTCATAACCTTCAAGAGTTTTGAAGGTTGTGAGTGTGAGTGTTAATTGGAGTTTAGTCAGTCAAACTTTGACAAATCTGAGTTCAACTCATTTAAATATTCATATACATGTTTGAATCCGAGCTTAGCCTATTAAACTTTATAGATTGTTTATTGGACTATAAGTAGGGGTGTAAACGAATCGAACCACTCGCGAGCGGTTTGAGTCCGAATTCGGTCAACATCGAACTCGAGTCGAGATCGAATTGATCAAGTCGAATTCGAGTTAAAAAATACTAAATTCGTTAGCTCATGAGTTGGTTCGAAGTCGATTATATATATATATATATATATATATATATATATATATATATTATTTTAATAGTAAAATTATATATATATTCCTAATATTTTATTATTTATTAAGCAAAATTATTATTTATTCATTTTTAAAAATAAAATAATTATTTTTAAAATTTTTTTAAGTTCTAGGTCGACTCGAATTTGAGTCGAGCTACAGTTGAAACTCCATAATTTAGAGATTTTGGATTCAAATCTCCCTTCTCACTCTTCCTGTGTTAAAAGAAAATTAAAAAGAAGACAGAAAAAGCACGACTCCCGTGAGTTATAACCAGATTCATCTTGAAGTAGTCCAAGACGGCAGCAAAAATGACATGAGTTGGTAGCCGCTAATAGTATTGGCTATCTAAACATTACGATATTTGAAACTAATTTGTTTATGCGTGATTAATTAACTATTGTGGTATGTAATTGTGGGTCCTGGAACTACATAAATAACAGAAATGATATAAAAATTACGCATGTTGTCTTTTATTCAACTTTGGGGGATAAAATGGCTTTTTTTTTTTGGGGAGGGGGGTGTGTGAAAGAGACATTGTCAAATAATTCCACATCCTTCTTCAACATAGTCCAAGGACATTAGCAAAATTGGCATAAATCGTTATTGCATTGGCTTTTGGCTATCTAAATAACAGATAGAGATGATATAAACAATTACGCATTACTGTCTTTGATTCAACTTTGGGCGAAAAAACCAAGTTCTTTCCTTCTGTTTTTGTTGAAGATATATAGTTACAGAATATTTTAGGACAAACTGGCGCAAGATGCTCTGGCATCATCTGAAAACTATTTTTTGGCTTTTCCTGGTTGAATATTAGGTAAGCTTTCCAATCCAAATAACGTTTCAATTGTGAATTTGGCATTGCTGTTTCTGTCCAATGCTCAATATCTAGATTAATTAACATTGGCACTTTAGGCAGTAGAATTACACATATAAAGTTTGACAGTTAAGTTCACTAATGCAATCAATAAAAGGTAATTTGGTTTTATATACTCTTAGTTTTCATTACTTTTAGATATTGTTATTGTCCCATTTTTTACAATCTCTAAGATGGTCATAATGGTTTGTCCATTCTATTTATGTTTATTAGGACTAATTTTCATAAATACCACAAGCAATACTTGCATTGTAGGTGTGGTAGTTATTAAGAATTTAAACTAATTACCAATAGAAGATAATAATAGATTCCTTAATGTAGTAATTGAATCTACATTTTCTTTATAGAGAAGGCAAATACTAGAAGCTATTTATCCTTCATACAACAACATTATTTTATGAATTAATCTTTACTGTACTAACAGTGTATACACTATTAGGTCTACATGTACAAAACTAATCTTAATTTAAATTTGAAATTTAAAATTTTACTCATGTCGCATACATTCAAACTAGAGACTGTATTCATTGAATTGATATCGGTCATTGATGGGGATCAGGCACTAACAGTTGCACGAGTAACTATTTTAGGAGGTTGAATGCATAGCACTAACAATTGCATGAGGAACTATTTTAGAAGGTTGAATTCTAAGAGTTGTCTCCTTTAAAAAGGGGGAAGGGGCAGTATAACCATTTCTAAATAGTATAACATCATCCTTATACTGTATAAGGAGGAGTTAGCGTTTGAGTGCTGACTTTGTTTCCTTCTGCTGGAGAAAGCAAAATATCCTTTTCTATTCTTTATTATGAGACATTAGTTGCAGATAGTTGCATAAGTACTATTAAGCTCTCCTTAAATACTACTAAGTACTGTTAAGAAGTTGGGTTTTCACTCATTGGTGGGAAATTCTTCGTGCAGGGGTATCCCGTATTGTTGAATAGAGCACCCACTCTAGGCGTACAGGCATTCCAGCCCGGTTTTAGTAGAAGGGGGTGCTGTTTCTTCTGCCTCTTCATGGATATATAGTGTTCGGCCATTAAACCGCAATTTCAATCAATTTACTCATTCATTCTCTGCATAACCATTACCTTAGTTACTTCTCCATGGTGAACGAATGGCTATGGTTGTTTCTATCTTGTGCTTTTGTTAGGCTTCGTATATATCACTGGTTTCTAAGATCAAATTAACTTCTTTTGTGATGTTTGGGCACAGGTGTGGCTTCTCTTTATAATTGAGGTGAGTTCATTGATGATTTATGAGCACAAAAGCTGTCCAAGTGTTGATCCAATTGCTAGGATTCGAGTATGGTGAAATGTCTTCCATTACTTTCATTTTAGTGAAGTCAAAGGGATCAATTTCTCAAAATTCCTAGGGTTTTCAAGCTGACGATTTGCAAACCAAGCTTCAAATCAAGGCTTTGAAGATATTGATGGGGAATCTGCACCATAAACCTTAATTCATGAAGCAGATCAAGGAGCAGATTCTTTACTGATTTGGCGTCGTCTATTTCTCTTAGGGTGCGTTTGATGAAACTAAAATTTGAAATTTGAATCCATTAAGTTATTGAATTGTTAAGTATTCAATCAAATATATTTGAGTGTATATCATATTCAATGATAAGTGAATAGCTTATCACTTATTTTTGGGAGCAAGGTTTGCTTAGGAAATTTAGTATCACTTAATTAATTTAGATGTTTAATTTTTTGTTATAAAATACGTCTGAACATATTAAGATCCGAACCCATTAAGTTTAGAATAAATTTTATATACACTGTCAGTGTATACACTATCACGGTTGGATGGATGATACATAAATTGTCAGTGTTCAAAATTTGCATATGTGTCATATATCTAATGGTGACAGTGTATCTATCGATAGTGTATATAAGATTAATCTTTAAGTTTAAGTGTTGAATTGGGTTATCAAACAGGACCTTAATTTCTTAGTTATTTAGTCGATTGAGTTAAGAATAAATTGGGCCAGCTTGCATGTAACTTGGAACCACATAGTTGTTGTTTTAATTGAGTTGTTTTGGGCCTTTTAGGTTAGTAAAATAATTTGGCCAGTTTAAAACTTAAGTTGGGCCTTAATTAGTTAGTTCTTAGTTGGTTAATTAAGTAGTTAAGTCTTGGTCCATTTGGATTTGTACTTTCGCTATAAATAGCTGAACTCTTTGCTTTGATTAATAGAGACAACAGAGAGAACGAATTTTCCAGCATTAAACACGTGTGTTTCCCTCTTGGCTTCTTTATGAGCTATCCTTGAACACCTTAGAGTGGTTTTAAAATGCTAATTGACTTATCAATCAAGTAGTTATCTTGATTGTGGTGTCGTCTACCGATCAAGCGTTCTTGAGCCATTTCTTGAGCATTTTGATTTTCGCTACCTAAATCTTGATATTGATTCTAGATCCTTGGGGATTGTGGTGCTACAAGTTATGTCAGGTAATAGAGTTAGTTGAAAGTATCAAAGTTATATCCCATTTAATTTTCTTGTTTGCATCTTTGTCATTCTTATTCTAGGGTTTTGTGTTTTGAGTAAAATAAAAAAAGTTATTGTTCATCCGTGGTACTGTTCATCCGTGTTTATTGTCCATCTCGAAAAAAAAAATTCTGTTCAAAGTGTTTCTTGGAAATCCGAAGTTCTTACCTAGGGTTTCTTCGTGAGTCTTGTTGAATCTTGGGTTATGTGAGCTGTTCGCACTTGATACTTGAAAACCTAAATTTTGGTTTTTGAAGTTCTTGAAATTTTTGGGGAAATCTTGGCTGTTCATGTTTGTTTCTTGAATCTTTCTTGAATTTCTTGATTAAATTCCAGAAGTTCTTGAAGATCTTGAAACAATCTTTAAGGTTTCTTGAATTCTTGTGCTCAAACTTTTTGAATCTTGAAATTCTTGAAAATTTGGGGCTTGTCTTTTACGGGTTTAGTCACAAGGTTGGTGGTGTTTGTATCAATTTATTGCTCTCTTTTTGGGGTATTTTTTTGGTTTACAAAGACTTAACTAGAATTGCATTATTTAACTACTTAATTAGAATTGCATTATTTAACCTGTTAATTTCTCCCTTGTTTTTTTCCCCTGTATGTGAGGCTGAATTTATTCTCTAAACGTAGCTTTATTGCATATATCTTGAATAAGGTTAGTAATTTCATCATTGGATTCATAATTTGTCAAATGCAGTTGCTTTGACGTGATTATATGAACACTAGCTTCTAATTGCGCCTCTAAAATTAGTTATCTTCAGGCTTTTGATTGTGTCTGTTTCCTCGTTACTTTTTGGGATTCAGGGTTCATCAATTGTACATGTTTTGGGTTTTTGAGTTGGTTTTCCCTTTTCCCTTTTGTGATTTTAAATGCAAAAAATTTAGGTTCCTACAAAATTTGTGATTCATTTATGTGATAAACTGAAATTGTTTCTATAATATATTGTTATTTCTTTCGCAAAAGGTCATAGTTTGAATGTTTTTCAATTGGTTGATTTGTCAAATAGGTTGAAAATATTCATCCTACTTTTTTCAGAATCGTTTGGCTTTCTCTTCTTTTGTTATGAATTTCTTTTAATTTGTTATACAGCAAAAGGTTTGTTTTCTAAGTTAATTTTTTTTTTGCTTTGTGTTATTTGTTTGAAACGTTAAAGAAGCTTGGTTGTTTGTAGTTGTTTACTAAGTTCCTAATTGAAGAATTTCTGCAGGCATACAGAATCGATCGTAATAATAAATTACTTGGAGTATTTCAGGGTTGAACTCATAGGAACGAGTTAATTTTCTGCTTTATTTATTTTAACAAAAATAAAAAAAAAGTTGAACTCAAAGTGTGCTGTAATCACTACTCAAGAACGATTCAAAAGAATCAAGGTAAACCTTTGAAAACATTCAAGAAAATTACAATAAACCAACAATAGTTGAATAATGATTAATTAAAAGACTAACAAAAGTCCTAATGACACCTATTTATAGGCGAAAAACATCTGAAACCGAAAAGGAAAAAAATATCAAGAAATGAGAAGACAGCAAAAAATCTTCTTGTTGGCCAACGCTGGATCCAATGCTAGATCAGAGGCTCTCCAAGCCGGAGCCGGAGTCGGATTGAAGTGAAACAGCTTCAAAATTCCTGCAATTTCAAACGATACTGGATGATCCATCATAGTACAGTAGTTTTTTTTTTTTTTGTGTGCATACGGATTCTTGTTGTCCAAATTTTGTTCTTGCAAGTCTTTTTGGTTCCTGGATGATGTTTCTCAATTTAAAGTTCATTTCCACGCCTCTTTACTGCCTTATCCTATTCTTATTAATTTAATTAGGAATTCATCAAAACTGATTATAATGATTGGTTAGAATGTAATCCAATAAATCTAATACAAAGATAATGCGATAAGAAAGATCTGATTCATAATGCTTAAAGATTCCATGTTGTGTAAAAGATTAGGCAATAAAAATTTCATTCTATAATCAGGATAGAAATAGGAGCAAACTATATTACTAGAAAATTTGAGTGAAAATGAAAAAGATTGAGAAAAAAAAAAGGAAAAGGGAAGTAACTTGGGTGAGGAGTCCTTGATTAAGGCCAAAATGAAGAATTAGTTTTGAGTTCAAATCTCTTCCTTTCTTCCCGCTTCTCAAGTTTCACCCTTTTTCTACTGAGTTTTTTTTTTTTAAAAAGCAACTTGAGTTTAAACATTTGATAATGATGAATTTAGTACTTGGCATAGATTTAGACCCCATTTGAGGATGCGATACTATTGGTTAAAAATGCATTTTTATGTGATAAAAGTACTATTAAGGCATTTTGTAAACATTATCCCATAAAATTAGGAGTAGGGCTTTTGGTGTTAAAAGCACTTCTAGCAAAATATCAAAATTTGGTACTTTTAGAGTAGCTTTTGTGATTTAAAAAATAAAATATTAAATTTAATCATTTTATTCTATATTAAGAACTAAATAAAGAGATAAATACATTTAAAAATTTTTAAATTACACATTATTTAATAGAATAAGTACTTATTGAACTATATTTCAAACAATATATTTAAAAGCACTTAAAAAATCTAAGGGGAAAAATCTAACAAAATCTACAAAAAAAATCTACAAAGAGCATTTGATCATTAAGCAACTAAGGGAAAAAATCTACAAAAAAAGAAGGAAATATACTAAAGGAAGTAGAAGACAATAACAAAAAAGATTCTTATCAAATTTAAATATCTTGGAGAGGCTAGCTATCAATATTTTGACTATTTGCTTCTAGCTCCACTTGTTTTTTTGTCAATTATTCAATTGTTCAACTATGACGTTCTCTAGTATTGTGGACTGCAAGAACACCAAACTGGAACGAAGAATTTGCAGGTCCTGACTAGGCTTGCGCGCAATCTGATGGGCGTGAGACGAGTTTTGGTCCTCGTTCCCATCGCAATCTATTTTGCTAAATGGATTTATATGGATCAAGTGAATAATTCATGCAAATCCATCAATTCAATTGGGTTGAAATCGTTATCGATCTAAAGTCATTACCCTTTATACAAATCCATTTAAACTTGCTTTGAATGGACTCCATTTTGCCACCTCTATCATGCAGGATGACTTTTTAAGTTTTCACTTAAGTCATGCAATGACCCCTAAATTGTGCACCTTGGCCTAAATAAAAAATGCGGTGGTTATCCATCACAATCTAAAATTAGAAGTTGAAGCACGAAACAAAAAAATGTAAAGGGAGAAGCAATTAGAGAACAATTAAGGTATCCAAAAGTGAAAACTGCAGCTTGATTGGATGATGGACAATATCCTAGTAGGAATGCCGAGCTTATGTGAGGTGCTTCAATTGTTACAAATCAGTACTATATATAAAAGTGCTCTGAATGATTTATCGATGGTTTTTTTTTCTTTTTTGATTTATCTAATATGCCTTTAAGACAATTTACCTACATTTGCCCTTAATTTCCTGTTGAAATACTAATACCATCCACTTGGGAGTAGGATGCTATGTCTCTAACTATGTTAGACTTTGAGGCTAGTGGTTGTCATTTTGTAAATAGAAATGACTCAATTGCTGCAAATAATAACAAATCAGCCATCTAAGAAGAAAACAAGATATTTGTAATAGAAATGACTCACACTACATTGGTCTATATGCATACGAAAAGCATGTCAAATGAAGAACACAAGAAAGAGTTAAGTATATGTGGAATTACAAAAGATACAAATAGAAAGCTCTAATAAAAATGAGCAGAAAAGTCAAATTGATTATTTTGTGATTGAATTTGTGTGCATGCATGCAGTGATTCTTTTGAATATTCTTTTCCATTCTAGCCAAAGAAAAATAATAAAAAAAGTTTTACATAGCAAATGAGTTGACTCTATATGATAATTTATGATATTTCACACCTACTTTTATGAGAAGAAAAGACTGCTTTTTCCATAACAACTTTGAAAGGGAAAGGCTGCTTTTTTTCCATAAGAACTTTCAAAAGAAAAGGTTGTTTTTTCCAGTAAGAACTTTCAAAATGTTTGAAGTAAAACAAACGAAAGCCAAAAATCCAACATGTCATGCGAATCAAACGAACCTGATGTAATAAAGGTAAGAGTAAAATAAATGAAACAATTTGCTCACAAACCTCAATTGAAGAAAAATCTTTCCTCTTCAATTTTTGTTCTAAGTACATAACAATCATCCCACAAGGTTATCAATTATGGCATAGCTTTTAGTATAATTGTATTTGATTACTATGACCAAAGAAAGAGCTAGACAATAACTATTGTCATTTCATAGTTATACTCATATGACAATTAGAATTGGGCACTCATTCTCATACAACAAAAAGCATGGTCGTGAACGTGAGCACTCATTCTTTTTAGTTATTCCTTTCTATATAATGGTTAGAAAACATTTTTAATCTTAAACTC
Source organism: Coffea humblotiana (assembly GCA_023065735.1). Classification (NCBI taxonomy): domain Eukaryota; kingdom Viridiplantae; phylum Streptophyta; class Magnoliopsida; order Gentianales; family Rubiaceae; genus Coffea; species Coffea humblotiana. The sequence goes on along the minus strand of CM041210.1, from coordinate 13,122,557 downwards.
ACTTTCAATCTGTTTTTGTAAAACCTGACTTCGTAACAAGAAGATTCTGACAGCCTCCAGTCCATATACGGTGCACCCTAATTATAACAAAAAAAATTCTGATAGCCCTGACCATCTAGATGAATTGGACTTGGAATTTTCTATTCAATGTGAACGAATGGCTATGGTTGTTTCTCTCTTGTGCTTTTGTTAGGCTTCGTATATATCACGGGTTTCTAAGATCAAATTAACTTCTTTTGTGATGTTTGGGCACAGGTGTGGCTTCTCGTCATAATTGAGGTGAGTTCATTGATGATTTTATGAGCACAAAAGCTGCCCAAGTGTTGATCCGATTGCTAGGATTCGAGTATGGTGAAATGTCTTCCATTACTTTCATTTTAGTGAAGTCGAAGGGAACAATTTCTCAAATACCTAGGGTTTTCAAGCTTACGATTTTGCAAACCAAGCTTCAAATCAAGGCTTTGAAGATATTGATGGGGAATCTGCGTCATAAACCTTAATTCATGAAGCAGATCAAGGAGCAGATTCTTTATTGATTTGGCATCGTCTATTTCTCTTAGGGTGCGTTTGATAAAACTAAAATTTGAAATCTGAATCCATTAACTTATTGAATTGTTAAGTATTAAATCAAATATATTTGAATGTATATTACATTCAGTGATAAGTGAATAGCTTATCACTTATTTTCGGGAGCAAGTTTTGTCTAAAAAATTCAGTATCACTTAATTAATTTAGATGTTTAATTTTTTGTTATCAAATACATCTGAACATATTAAGATCCGAATTCTTTAAGTTTAGAGTAAATTTTATATACACTTTCAATGTATACATTATCACGGTTGGATGGATGGTAAATAAGCAAATTTTGAATTTCAAATTCAAAATTTGTACATGTGTCATATATCTAATGGTGATAGTGTATATATTGATAGTGTATATAAGATTAATCTTTAAGTTTAAATGTTGAATTGAGTTATCAAATAGGACCTTAATTTGTGTTAAGAATAAATTGGGCCAACTTGCGTGTAACTTGGAACCACATAGTTGTGGTTTTAATTGAGTTGTTTTGGGCCTTTTAGGTTAGTAAAATAATTTGGCCTGTTTAAAACTTAAGTTGGGCCTTAATTAGTTAGTTCTTAGTTGGTTAATTAAGTAGTTAAGTCTTGGCCCATTTGGATTTTTACTTTCGCTATAAATTGCCGAACTCTTTGCTTTGATTAATAGAGACAATAGAGAGAATGAATTTTCCAGCATTAAACACATGTGTGTTTCCCTCTTGGCTTCTTTATGAGCTATCTTTGAACATCTTAGAGTGGTTTTAAAATGCTAATTGACTTATTAATCAAGTAGTTATCTTGATTGTGGCGTAGTCTACCGATCAAACATTCTTGAAGCATTTTGATTTTCGCTACCTAAATCTTGATATTGATTCTAGATCCTTTGGCATTGTGGTGCTACGAGTTATGTCTGGTATTAGAGTTAGTTGAAGGTATCAAAGTTATATCCCATTTAGTTTTCTTGTTTGCAGCTTTGTCGTTCTTATTCTGTGTGTTTTGAATACAAAAAAAAGTTATTGTTCATTCGTGGTACTGTTTATCTGTGAATACCCCCACACTTGAATCATTGCTTGTTCTCAAGCAATTAAGAAACACAAACCAACAATGATCCAAAATTTTGAAAATAAACATATGTGCACAATCCAACTTCATTTTCTCAAAACAAGGTAAATAACCATTATACAATCACTCAATTAAGTTCAAGTACTCATAATATCAAGTAAAGGAGAGCCAATTATACCGCCATTATAACAAGTTCAAATCAATTTCTCATCCTTATCCAATTTCACAAGCAAATAACTCATATGGTCAATAAAATGCTTCCTAAACCCATGATTATCTTCGTATTCAACTTAAAGAGAAATTTATTCATACAACATAGCTAAATATATACTTAAGTTGTGAAAGTGCCTTTTGATGCGAAAATCGATATTTTTAGACGAAGATCCCCGGTTACTCAACACTTCACATACTCAAGTTGTGTTGCATACTCTTAATTCAAGTACTGTTTTACACGAAAGTCAATATTTGTAGATGAAGACTCCTGGTTACTAAGTAGAAGAACCATTGGCGTAAAACAATTCTTATTCTCTTTTTTTCTTTTTCTTTTTTTCTTTTTTTTTCAAAATAAGTCCCTCAAAAGCATAATCATGAGAAGAGTATTGCAATTATTGACCATACTTATCACTTAACTATGTAAAATCAAGTAAAGAGAAGAAACTTCATAAAATATGCAAAATATAGGCATAATTTTCTCCCTTTACACGATATACTTTCCTATAAATACACAAAATTATAATCACATAATAGTTATTTCCAAATTAAATAAGAAAAGAAGGTTTCAAGCCATATATATTTACCTCAAAAGTAGAAGGAATTTGAACTACTAATAGTATGGAACTTGTTACCCCTTGGATAAAATTGAAAAAAATTGAAAATTTTTTGGGACAAATTTGCAAATTTGCAACCAACAAGTCAATCACATACAATGCATACAAACTCAATTCTTCCCCCCACACTTAACATGCACATTGTCCTCAATGTGTAAAAAGGGAAACCAAGATAAAGAAAGTAATACTCCCCTATTGTTGCAATTGAAGTGTCAAAGCATGAAGTTTCCTAGCCATTGTCCGTTTATCTCCAACATTTCATGAGTTCCACTTGTATCCATTAGTGATATAAACCTAAAAATGGAAAATAAGAAACAAAGGTGATAACAGAGGCATTAATAAACATATAACGGCGATTCGTAACTCCTATGCCTTTGTGATGGTGATGTACCTATAGAAAATATACAACAAGCTACTCAAGGTACAAGGAAAAGAAGAAGAAAATGAACAAGGAAACTACATTATTCTTTAAAAAGAACCCTAAAACGTGATCGCAGAAAACGTGAGCTTGAAGTCGCGTTTTGGATGCACGTTTCTCTTTGATTTTGCAGAATACAATACGCAACTTCAACGAATACGCGACTTTGAGTCGCATATTGAAGTCGCGTTTTCTTTGTTGTTGGTGCAGAATTGAATACGCGGCTCATGAATACGTGACTTCAAGTCGCGTATTTCTGAGCTCGCGTTTTCAATTTCTGCAGTTTTTCTGCAGAAATTTTGCAACTTTCCAAAAATTTGACTTTTACCCCAAATGCTCAAAATGCATCCTAGATCATTCTTTTGCCAAAATATTCAATGCACGCACATGTAAAATGATCAAAACATGCATTTTAACCCCTTCTAATGAATCAAAAACAACATTTACTCAAATCGAGGGGTTGAGTTCCTTGATCGAATTTCGCCTTTTTCACCTCATTTGGTCACCCTTGCTTCTATTTTCAATACCTACAAAAGAAAAACAACAAAATAACTCAAACACATAATTTAAACATAAAATCACATAAAATTAACATAAAGTACTAAAACATTGGGTTGCCTCCCAACTAGCGCTTTTGTTTATAGTCGTTGGCTCGACTATTTTGCCTCATTTATCAAGGAGGCTTTGTTAAAGAATAATCCACCATTAGAGGACGTGGTGGATCATTAAAAGATGGCTTAATATCAAAAAGCCATATGTTCAAATGATAAGAGAGATGGAAGTTGCTTACCAATCTCAAGTGAGTCGTAGATATTACCTTGAATGTGCGTCACTTGAATACTTACCAAAGGAGATGCCATGAGGGTCTTTTGGGCAATAATACCTTTAGAACTTATACTTTCAACACACTCCTCAAGAGGGGTTAAAAATGAGTGGCTAAAGCTCACCTCTTAAGGTTCAAGGTTGGCTCCAACGGTACTATCATGTGAAATGGATATTTTCTCATCTAAATACAATTGAGATTCATCATTTTCATCAAAATATAATCCATTTTCACTTGCAACATGCTCACCCATTCATGCTAGGGTCATTTGGCATATCATTAGAGGAAATAACTTCACACAACTCAAGCAATTGGACTTGTATTCTACCAAAGTGAGAAGTTAATTCTTCTAATCTCTCCTCAACCCTGTCAAAACGGTCAGAGGTTGCATTAGCTAGCTTTTCTATAGCTAATTCCCAAGATGGCTTAGAATCGTTAACTAATGGTTCACTTTCTAGTTGCAAAGGTGAAGGTGCATTAACTAACCTTTCATTGCCAATTCCCAAGATGGTTTAGATTCAAATTGGACACATTCGGGTTGGTAATCATAAAAACATGGAGAATCACTATAAGTACATTGATTATCCCAACCATAAGTATAAGAATTCACCCGATTAAGGTTGTCTTGACCAAAACAAGGATTGCAATGCTCCAATTCATCATAATAATCGACATTTTGTACTTGTCTACATGTATGAGTAGCATGATAACCTCCACATAAGTCACAAATCATATGATAAGAATGAAAAGCATTAACATTCCTTTTTTGCTTAATTTCATGCATAAAAGTATCCATTTGAATTTGTAATGTTATAACATCAAGTTTAGCTTTGAAGCGCCTTAAACCATCTTCAAATGATATACCTTCGGTAATTTTTTGGTTAGCTCTATCCAATGAGCTTTGCACGTGATAACCATTCATTGCCGATCTTCTACTTCTCATGCATTGTTTCCTCATGTTTTCTACTCTCTTTGAATTCCTAAACATGCTTTTAAAGTAACTCAAAAACAATTTTAGTCAAGAAGAATAGATGACTCTAAACATACCAAAAACATAAACAAAGACTCAAAAAGACACCAAAAACAACAATTAGGACACTAGACACAACAAACACAAGAAAAATAAGTAAAATGTCTAAACTAATAAAGTTATTCTTAGCGCCGATATTGACAAATCTTCCCCGGCAACGACGCCAAAAACTTGACGTGTGCGGGATATACATATAAAATTGGTTCATCCACAATCAAGTTTTATATTTATAAGTCCTAAATAACCCCACACGCGATTTATCGCAAGTATACGAATCGTGAGCGAGTATAGGGTATTAAGGTCGATCCCACAGGCAAGAGTGACAATTACCGGTGTTTTTCGAACTCCTTTATTAGCTAGACTACCATAAACATAAAATTAATAAAAATAACGCTAGAAAGCTCCTAGAGATATGGAATTCCTTACTAATATTGCAAATGAGATTACCGGTTAAGTGAATGCTATTATCTTGGATAGTTATGGTGTAATTTCCTAATGTATGTGAAACCTACTCTCGTAGTGAATCAACTATACTTGTAGCTAAACCATACCTACTCTCGTAGTTATGAAATTAATTACAAACTCATTTCTTCTATGAAATTACATGAACAAATCATTAAAGCCACATAGGTGCACCTTTACTTTCATGAGTGTACTCCCTAGGTTTATCACTTTCTTGAACAAGTGTTAAATTCCAATTCTCATTGCAAACTTAACACCTTAAGATTATCACAATCAATGGCCGGTTAATCATGATTAGATAAGCAAAAGTGATAAATAACTTGTTCAAAATAATATCATCACATAACCAAATAAACATCACAAACAAGATATAGCAAGTTCATCCATACTCTAGGCATAAACTTTAGCTAAACATGAAAATAAGATCAAAACTTGTATTATAGTTAAACATGAAATCAAATACAAAAGAGAAAGTGATAGGAGAGATGTCACCCTTATCACATGAGCTTCAAACTCTCCATCTTTGCTATTCAAATCTTCATCCAAATCTAACTACAAATACAAGATGAATAAACTACACTACCTATACTATACTACTCTAACTAATGAACTAAGGAAACTCTAGTGAAAGTCTACATTTTTGGTGAATTTCTCTAGCCTTCCAAAAGTTGTGAAAATGCTCCAAGGCCTTTATTTATAGAGGAATTCAAGCTCAAGGTGAGTTGTTGAGGTTGATGTAAATTGCTTCTTGGAATCACCAATAGATGCTTCTTGAATTCTCTATACTTGCTTGCTCAGTTCCAGTCAGATTTCTTGCAGATAAATTGGTCAAAAAAGCTTGTGTGAACAGAGCACAAGTTGTAGAGTCGCAATTGGGGATCCAAGGGCAAGATCCGAGGTCGGATCGCTCAAAATTCCCCTCGGATCTCATTTTTCTTCATTTTTATCTTCACTGCACATTAGGATCCGAGGCCTATAACATAGGGATCCGGGTTCGTATCCTCCTCTTGGATGTAGCCTCTGATTACAGAAGCTTATTCGAGGTTGGCTTTAGCACAGATCCTAACTCGGATTTACTTGCTCTGTTTTTTGTCCAAATTTAACTGATATTTTCCTGATGATAGAGGCTGAACTAGCTCTTGTGTAAAACATGAAAGTTGTAGATCTTTGAGTTAGCTTTCCAATGCATCAAGAATCATCCAATTTGGAGCTCTGTGGATTGAGAAATAACCAACATACCCTCAACTGGTCAGAGCTCTGTTTCAGCTTTTGATAACAGAGTTGCACTTCTGTATTTCGACTTTTTGACTATGAAAACGACTAAAATGGATTTCGATGCCTTCATACCAAATATAGATCTATCTCTTAGCTTCAAAATGGTTCAAGAATCATCTCAATCCAATACTTGTAGCTCAAGGTATCGAAATACCACAAGGTGTTAAAGCTGTGAAACTTGCTTCCTTTTATTCTTGATTGGATTTCTTCTCTTGCACTTCATATTCTCTTTTTATCACTTTAAACCATCATCAATCATCCAAATATCTTCTCAAATCACTCCATTTGAGGATTGAATCATTAAACTACAAAAACATGAAGTTTTTACCATAAAAATCCATAGAAATGCAATTTTACCACTTAAACCATAAAATGCATATTTTCACTAGATTCCTAGTTAATTAGCTATAAAAGTAATTAAAACATACCAAAAATAACTAATAAAACACACTTAAAACACGTAAAATATCTACTTATCATGTGATATTGTCCATCTCGAAAAAAAAAATTCTGTTCAAAGTGTTTCTTGGAAATCCAAAGTTCTTACCTAGGGTTTCTTTGTGACTCTTGTTGAATCTTGGATTGTGTGAGCTGTTCGCACTTGATACTTGAAACCCTAAATTTTGGTTTTTGAAGTTCTTGAAAATTTTGGGGAAATCTTGGCTGTTCATTTTTGTTTCTTGAATCTTTCTTGAGTTTCTTGAATTTCTTGATTAAATTCCAGAAGTTCTTGAAGATCTTGAAACAATCTTTAAGGTTTCTTGAATTCTTGTGCTCAAACTTTTCGAATCTTGAAATTCTTGAAAACCTTGAAAATTTGGGGCTTGTCTTTTATTGGTTTCGTCACAAGGTTGGTGGCGTTCGTATCAAGATTATTGCTCTTTTTTGGGTATTTTTTGGTTTACAAAGAATAGAATTACATATACATCTACAAATAATCTATATATGGTTGTAACTAAAATTGCACTATTTAACCTGTTAATTTCTCCCTTGTTTTTTTTACCCTGTATGTGAGGCTGAATTTATTCTCTAAACCTAGCTTTATTGCATATATCTTGAATAAGGTTACTAATTTCATCATTGGACTCATAATTTGTCAAATGCAGTTGCTTTGACGTGATTATATGAACGCTAACCTCTAATTGTGCTCTAAAATTAGTTATCTTCAGGCTTTTGATTGTGTCTCGTTCCTCATTACTTTTTGGGATTCAGGGTTCATCAATTGTGCATGTTTTGGGTTTCTGAGTTGATTTTCCCTTTTCACTTTTATGATTTTAAATGCAAAAGATTTTGGTTCCTACAAAATTTGTGATTCATTTATGTGACAAACTAAAATTGTTTCTATAATATATTGTTATTTCTTTTGCAAAAAGTTGTAGTTTGAATGCTTTTCAGGTTGAAAAGATTCATCCTACTTTTTTCAGAATCGTTTGGCTTTCTCTTCTTTTGTTATGAATTTCTTTTAATTTGTTATTCAGCAAAAGGTTTGTTTCTAAGTTTTTTTTTTTTTGGCTTTGTGTTATTTGTTTGAAACGTTAAAGAAGCTTGGTTGTCTGTAGTTGTTTACTTAATTCCTAATCGAAGAATTCCTGCAGACATACAGAATTGATCGTAATCATAAATTACTTGGAGTATTTTCTACTTTATTTATTCTAACAAAAATAAAAAAAAAGTTGAACTCAAAGTGTGTTTTAATCACTACTCAAGAACGATTCAAAAGAATCAAGGTAAACCTTTGAAAACATTCAAGAAAATTACAATAAACCAACAACAGTTGAATTATGATTAATTAAAAGTCTACTAACAAAATTCCTAATGACACCTATTTATAGGCGAAAGACATCTGAAACCGAAAAGGAAAAAAATATCAAGAAAATGAGAAGACAGCAAAAAATCTTCTTGTTGGCCAATGCTGGATCCAATGCTAGATCAGAGGCTCTCCAGTCTCCAAGCCGGAGCCGGCGTCGGTTTGAAGTGAAACAGCTTCAAAATTCCTGCAATTCCAAACGATACCGGATGATCCATTCATAGTACAGTAGTTTTTTTTTTTTTTTTTTTGTGTGCATACGGATTCTTGTTGTCCAAATTTTGTTCTTGCAAGTCTTTTTGGTTCCTGGATGATGTTTCACAATTTAAAGTTTATTTCCACGCCTCTTTATTGCCTTACCCTATTCTTATTAATTTAATTAGGAATTCATCAAAACTGATTATAATGATTGGTTAGAATGTAATCCAATAGATCTAAACAAAGATAATGCGATAAGAAAGTTCTGATTCATAATGCTTAAAGATTATCTCAAGCCGCTACCAGTCAAAGAAAAAAAGAGTGATTTTTATTTTTTTTTTCCATTTCCATGTTGTGTAAAAGATTAGGGAATAAAAATTTCAGGGTTATTATCACTTTACCCCCTTAAACTATATCACTACTATCAGTTTATCCCCTAACGTTATCTTTTAGTCACTTTACCCTTATAAGTAATTCAACTCAGCATGTGAAGAAAGTTTGGACAAAAATACCCTTTTATTTTATAGCATTACTACATTATTATTATCATTTTATTCATTTACAATATAGTGATACAATCACTTTAATTCCTAACATTATTTTCTAGGCATTTTACCTCATCATTAATCTAACTAGTATGGTCAAAAATTTTTAAATGTATTTACCCTTTTTATATATAATTAAAAATAAAAAGTTGGAATGGTTACTCTTCCTTTTTTTCACTTTAAGAGATTGAAAAACATAAAAATAAAAGGATTTTCTCAAATTTCTTTTTTTTCACGTTTATTAATACTAGGAAAAGAAAAAGAGATAGGAAAGAAGGAGACAAAAAATTAGATTTTGCAAAAAAAGAAAATAAAGAAAAGTCTAACATTATCGTATTACTTTAAAGTTATCGAGATTAGGGATTGGAATTTGTGGTAAACAAAAAGTGAAATAATTTTAAAATAATAAAAGTATTTAATTCTTTCTTATTTGTAATTTTTAAAAAAAGAATTGAGCTCTCTCTCTCTCTCTCTCACTCCCTCTCCCCCTCTCCATCTTTCTGTTTTTTTCAATATTAATAAGATTGCCAAGAAGAAAGAAATTAATACTTTCACTTTTTTTCTTGATACTAAAAGGAGAAGAGTTACTCTAAATTTTTTATTATTTTTATTATGCAAAGAGGAGGGTATGTTCTTCTAAAGTTTTTTAACTTGCTAAGTTGGTTTAATAGCAGGATAAATTGCCTAAAAAATAACTTTAGGGGGTAAATTGATAATGATAGTATATTTTATGGGGGTAAAGTGATAATAATTTTAAGGGTTAAACATGTCTTTTCACTTTAATTAACAAATACCATTAAGTTTGACCGTTAGTTTTGGAGGTAAAGTGATAATAATCCAAAATTTCATTCTATAATCAGGATAGAAATTGGAGCAAACTATATTACTAGAAAATTTGAGTGAAAATGAAAAATATTGAGAAAAAAAAGGAAAAGGGAAGCAACTTGGGTGAGGAGTCCTTGATTAAGGCCAAAATGAAGAATTAGTTTTGAGTTCAAATCTCTTCCTTCCTTCCTGTTTCTCAAGTTTCACCCTTTTTCTACTGAAATTTTTTTTTTTAATAAAAAGCAACTTGAGTTGTAACATTTGATAATGATGAATATAGTATTTGGCATAGATTGAGGCCCCATTTGAGGTTGCAATACTTCTGGTTAAAAAAGCATTTTTATGTGATAAAAGTACTATTAAGGCATTTTGTAAACATTATCCCATAAAATTAGGAGTAGGGCTTTTGGTGTTAAAAGCACTTTTAGCAAAATATCAAAATTTGGTGCTTTTAGACTAGCTTTTGTGATTTTAAAAAATAAAATATTAAATTTAATCATTTTATCCTATATTATGAACTAAATAAAGAGATAATACATTTAAAAATTTTAAAATTACACATTATTTAATACAATAAGTATTTATTGAACTATATTTCAAACAATATATTTAAAAGCAGTTAAAAAATCTAAGGGGAAAAATCCAACAAAATCTACAAAAAAATCTACAAAGAACATTTGATCATTAAGCAACTGAGGGAAAAAATCTACAAAGAACATTTGATCATTAAGCAACTAAGGGAAAAAATCTACAAATAAAAGGAAATATACTAAAGGAAGTGGAAGACAATAACAAACAAGATTCTTATCAAATTTAAATATCTTGGAGAGGCTAGCTATCAATATTTTATTTGCTTCTAGCTCCACTTGTTTTTTGTCAATTATTCAAGTGTTCAACTATGACGTTCTCCAGTATTGTGGACTTCAAGAACACCAATCTGGAAAGAAGAAGTTGCAGGTCCTGACTAGGCTTGCGTGCGATCTGTTTGTAGACTTGGTGGTGGGCGTGAGACGAGTTTTGGTCCTCGTTCCCGTCGCAATCTATTTTGCAAAATGGATTTATATGGATCAAGTGAATAATTTCATGCAAATCCATCAATTCAATTGGGTTGAAATCGTTATCGATCTAAAGTCATTACCCTTTATACAAATCCATTTAAACTTGCTTTGTATGGACTCCATTTTGCCACCTCTATCATGCAGGATGACTTTTTAAGTTTTCACTTAAGTCATGCAATGACCCCTAAATTGTGCACCTTGGCCTAAATAAAAAATGCGGTGGTTATCCATCACAATCTAAAATTAGAAGTTGAAGCACGAAACAAAAAATGTAAAGGGAGAAGCAATTAGAGAACAATTAAGGTATCCAAAAGTGAAAACTGCAGCTTGATTGGATGATGGACAATATCCTAGTAGGAATGCCGAGCTTATGTGAGGTGCTTCAATTGTTACAAATCAGTACTATATATAAAAGTGCTCTGAATGATTTATCGATGGTTTTTTTTTTTTTTTACTTTTTTGATTTATCTAATATGCCTTTAAGACAATTTGCCTACATTTGCCCTTAATTTCCTGTTGAAATACTAATACCATCCACTTGGGAGTAGGATGCTGTGTCTCTAACTATGTTAGACTTTGAGGCTAGTGGTTGTCATTTTGTAAATAGAAATGACTCAATTGCTGCAAATAATAACAAATCAGCCATCTAAGAAGAAAACAAGATATTTGTAATAGAAATGACTCACACTACATTGGTCTATATGCATACGAAAAGCATGTCAAATGAAGAACACAAGAAAGAGTTAAGTATATGTGGAATTACAAAAGATACAAATAGAAAGCTCTAATAAAAATGAGCAGAAAAGTCAAATTGATTATTTTGTGATTGAATTTGTGTGCATGCATGCAGTGATTCTTTTGAATGTTCTTTTCCATTCTAGCCAAAGAAAAATAATAAAAAAAAGTTTTGCATAGCAAATGAGTTGACTCTATACGATAATTTATGATATCTCACCCCTACTTTTATGAGAAGAAAAGACTGCTTTTTCCATAACATGTCATGCGAATCAAACGAAACTGATGTAATAAAGGTAAGAGTAAAATAAATGAAACAATTTGCTCACAAACCTCAATTGAAGAAAAATCTTTCCTCTTCAATTTTTGTTCTAAGTACATAACAATCATCCCACAAGGTTATCAATTATGGCATAGCTTTTAGTATAATTGTATTTGATTACTATGACCAAAGAAAGAGCTAGACAATAACTATTGTCATTTCATAGTTATACTCATATGACAATTAGAATTGAGCACTCATTCTCATACAACAAAAAGCATGCTCATGAACGTGAGCACTCATTCTTTTTAGTTATTCCTTTCTATGTAATGGTTAGAAAACATTTTTAATCTTAAACTCACTTTCAATCTGTTTTGTAAAACCTGACTTCGTAACAAGAAGATTCTGACAGCCTCCAGTCCATATACGGTGCACCCTAATTATAACAAAAAAAATTCTGATAGCCCTGACCATCTAGATGAATTGGACTTGGAATTTTCTATTCAATGTGAACGAATGGCTATGGTTGTTTCTCTCTTGTGCTTTTGTTAGGCTTCGTATATATCACGGGTTTCTAAGATCAAATTAACTTCTTTTGTGATGTTTGGGCACAGGTGTGGCTTCTCGTTATAATTGAGGTGAGTTCATTGATGATTTTATGAGCACAAAAGCTGTCCAAGTGTTGATCCGATTGCTAGGATTCGAGTATGGTGAAATGTCTTCCATTACTTTCATTTTAGTGAAGTCGAAGGGAACAATTTCTCAAATTCCTAGGGTTTTCAAGCTGACGATTTTGCAAACCAAGCTTCAAATCAAGCTTCAAATCAAGGCTTTGAAGATATTGATGGGGAATCTACGCCATAAACCTTAATTCATGAAGCAGATCAAGGAGCAGATTCTTTATTGATTTGGCGTCGTCTATTTCTCTTAGGGTGCGTTTGATAAAACTAAAATTTGAAATCTGAATCCATTAACTTATTGAATTGTTAAGTATTAAATCAAATATATTTGAATGTATATCGCATTCAGTGATAAGTGAATAGTTTATCACTTATTTTCGGGAGCAAGTTTTGTCTAGAAAATTCAGTATTACTTAATTAATTTAGATGTTTAATTTTTTGTTATCAAATACATCTGAACATATTAAGATCCGAATTCATTAAGTTTAGAGTAAATTTTATATACACTTTCAGTGTATATACTATCACGGTTGGATGGATGATACATAAGCAAATTTTGAATTTCAAATTCAAAATTTGTACATTTGTCATATATCTAATGGTGACAGTCTTTATATTGATAGTGTATATAAGATTAATCTTTAAGTTTAATTGTTGAATTGGGTTATCAAATAGGACCTTAATTTGTGTTAAGAATAAATTGGGCCAACTTGCGTGTAACTTGGAACCACATAGTTGTTGTTTTAATTGAGTTGTTTTGGGCCTTTTAGGTTAGTAAAATAATTTGGCCAGTTTAAAACTTAAGTTGGGCTTAATTAGTTAGTTCTTAGTTGGTTAATTAAGTAGTTAAGTCTTGGCCCATTTGGATTTGTACTTTCGCTATAAATAGCGGAACTCTTTGCTTTGATTAATAGAGACAATAGAGAGAACGAATTTTCCAGCATTAAACACATGTGTGTTTCCCTCTTGGCTTCTTTATGAGTTATCTTTGAACATCTTAGAGTGGTTTTAAAATGCTCATTGACTTATTAATCAAGTAGTTATCTTGATTGTGGCGTAGTCTACCGATCAAACATTCTTGAGCATTTTGATTTTCGCTACCTAAATCTTGATATTGATTCTAGATCCTTTGGCATTGTGGTGCTACGAGTTATGTCTGGTATTAGAGTTAGTTGAAGGTATCAAAGTTATATCCCATTTAGTTTTCTTGTTTGCAGCTTTGTCGTTCTTATTCTGGGGTTTTGTGTTTTGAATAAAAAAAAAGTTATTGTTCATTCGTGGTACTGTTTATCTGTGAATACCCCCACACTTGAATCATTACTTGTTCTCAAGCAATTAAGAAACACAAACCAACAATGATCCAAAATTTTGAAAATAAACATATGTGCACAATCCAACTTCATTTTCTCAAAACAAGGTAAATAACCATTATACAATCACTCAATTAAGTTCAAGTACTCATAATATCAAGTAAAGGAGAGGCAATTATACTGTCATTGTGACGCCCCCACTTCTCCTAAGGGCGAACCCAAGGGTATCGGCGGGACGCCTGCCCAATTCTCGTCAGGACTCGATACAGTTCCAATTCAAACTTAAGCACCAATGATCGAATAATAGAAGTCGAAGATATAAAGAAAAGTCGTTTCTTTAGAATATTTAATCTTACGTCACAAGTTACCAAAATACATCAACATTTCCAAAATATACAACCTCCAAAAGTTGTCTAAACAAATACATTCAAAATCCTAATCAAAAGTCCATCAAGTTGGCTTCTCCAAGATTCATTCCATTTCGGCTCCTGTTAAGAAAAACAAAGCTAATGGGATGAGCTATTACTCAGTGAGGCCAAGAAAAACATGCAAGCACGTAGTTCAAGTAGCAATAGCACTTATGCGAGAAATAAAACTATAACATTCAAGCAATTCACAATTTAATATAAACACACTCAATAAGGATACAGGACCTCTCAGGAGTTAGGCTCCACTAGCTTTGCCAATACTTGATCAAATACTTCCCCGCGATAACACTCCGTCAACCGGATCAGTATTAAATTCATAGAACTCCACATACTTCACAGTTCCCATTCACCGTTACAACCCCCAATACCGGGCCCGCTCTTCTGTAAAAGGCATTACTACTCGAGTAGGCCAAGCGAGATCTCTTAATAGATCAAACTTACAATTATCTCATGGTTCACCGAGTTTCTTGACCAAGTCCTTGCTGGCTCGAGTCGCAAGGTCGGCCAATTGAGATTTGGGCGTCCCCCAGTTCAGTTGTAGGTCGAGGAAATTCACTCCAAACGACATCCAGTCAACCAAATACAATTCAGTTTTGAGCAGTTCAGTTATACAATCAGTTAAAAGAGAACGAGTGCGATAACGTACACACTCGACTCAACAATTATGAACCATTCAATTCATAAGAAGCAATTCATAAAATTGCAACAAGTCATGCACTTGACACTCATCAAGTCAAAATAAGGGAGTAAGTGCAAAAGATCTTTAGTGATCGGCTTCGGGATTCTCTTCAAGATCCTCTTGAACGCCTGAAGACATAACAATTATCCGTCACCCATAAATACTTACAAACTCCTTGCCAAACAAGGAAGAATGTACGTTCGTTTTAAACTAAGACAATGTCTCAAAAAACCTCAATCACTCGAAAATCGAGATTCAAAAGTGAGGGTTTAATAATACAAGAGAAACTGATTTCCTCCATGAAATCGAGTTTAAAACGATCAATCAATATCAAAGGATAGGAAAAAGTTTCCAAAAACTCATTTCCCAACAAGTCGGAAAATTTCAGTTTGGCGCGTCAAATTTAGAAAAATCAGATCTTGCACTTGGTAGGTTCAAAAATGGAAAACTTTATACCGTTGGAAACTAGATTCGAAGTACTAAAAATTCGTAGTAGACAATTTTCTAAGATTCTAAACGGAAAGTATTCATTTTTCAGCTCAAATTTTCAGTCCCTAGAAACCAGGTTTGAACCAGTCTTGGTTTTCCAGCAATCTTTGGAAATTCGGCATAATTCACAAAAAGTCAATCATGCTCTGAAATTTGTAACACAATAAGAGTTTCAAACAAGGTTTCAAACACGATAAATTGAACTAAATTCGGAGTTTTGGGCATCGACATATAGCAGCTTAAATTTGGCTGAAATTTGAACACTGATAAGAAATTTTCTAGATTTGAAGAGCCACCTTTGGGGCGTTATTTGGGTATCTAAATGGCATTGAAATTTCACCAAATTTGGTACACTTAACCTTCCATATATGGACTTCCTCTCTATCAAATTTCATACAAAAGTGACGTGGGAAGGCAGTTAACAAAATGACCAAAGTTCGTAAAATGTTTCAAGGCTAATCTGCCATCTTGCTTTTCTTTCCTTTTCAAATGTTTTGCACAATGAAATCAGCCCCAATTCGATCCATTTTTTAAATCAAGGTTTTAGAAACATTTAATAAGCAATTGACATCAGAATTTTCGAGACAAAACATCCCAAAACAACTCTGACCATTCGGCCAGCAAGAAGGGAAAAACTTCCAGTTTTCCAACTTTGTTGCACTTTCAAAATCAGACCACATCTCACTCAATACAAGTTCAAATTAAGAATGGTTTATGGCGTTGGAAACTAGGTTCAAAATGCTACATTTTATCAGAGAAAACATTTTCAAAATCAGTTCACAAGTGAGAGAAAATAGAGCCACAAGATGCAGCTTCTCTATTCCTCTCAAACAGACCATCACAACAGGACAGTCAACTTTGTTAAATCACTACGGTTCACTCAATTCGAACTAGCAGATGCATTTTATACCGTTGGAAAGCTATGAATGTCTAGTTTCAAATGCCATAAACGACACTCAATTTTGACTTTTGTACAAAGAGATATGTTCAAGCAAAGTAGTACTGTTCGGCTGTCCTGAACACCATTTCTAGATTTCTTTCTTTTTCGAAAACTCTAGTTTGAGCAATTAATTGAAACGATTTTTGGTAGACACTTTGTACACACAATATACAACATATATCACTCAATTTCACCACCAAACAACCAACAAAAATTCGAAATACAAGCAAGATAACCACATGACAGTTTCAGCCAGCTCTCATACATAGCTTGTCCTCGATTTTTCAATCACTTTCTAACCGTATTCATCTCAAATAACACATAAACAACCACAATCAACTAATTACACCTCAAGTCAGCTACCTATAATCCACTTCAAGATCACTAGTCTAAAGATTAAAGCAAGATAAAATGGGTTTCCTCAAGTCCTCTACCTATTTCTTGCTTAGGGTTGTAACCCATGCAATCTAAGTTTGATTTTTGAAGAAAATGAAAAGATTTGAAGGAGATGGTGGATACCTCTTGAACCCTTGAAGAAACCAGAAATTTCTCACCACAAAACTTCCAAAAAACTCCACTAGATGATGTCTTTCTCTAAGCTAGAACTAACCTTCAAGTAGTATGTGAGTTGGGTGAAGATTTGTGAGGGAAATAGAAGCAAAAATGGTGCAAGCTGAAGAGAGCTTTCTTCTTTTCTTTTCCTTTGCTGTTCGGCCGACCAAGAGAGGGGAGAGAGAGAAGGCTTTGTGTTGTGAATCTTCCCTTGGAAGATTGGAGGGAAAAAGGTGCAAAAATGTGTCCAAAGTCAACTTTGAATAGTGCGATAATAGTGTCCCGTACTACCACTTTTCTCTCTTATTTGTTTCACTTGTGCACTAATTCTCAAATGTAATTCCTTTAACACTGTAATTATTCCCTCTTAGTAGTCTAGTATAAGTTTCTTAAATCTCCACTTAGTCGTTTCGACGCGAAATACGCGAACTTCCGATTCGCGCGCGATAAAGCGAAATTTAAAAGCAATTCATGTAACGATAATGTAATTAACCAATACTAGGGTAAATAATTATAAAAATAACTATTTTAAGAAATAAAAACATGAGTTCTCGCATCTTCTCCCCCTTAAGAGAATTTCATCTACGAAATTTATACCTTGATTTTGAAATAGATTTGGATATTTTTCTCGAATTTCTTCTTCTACTTCCCAATTTGCTTCTTCTAGTCCGTAGTTTTTCCATAGAACTTTCACCAACGGAATTCACTTATTCCTCAATTCTTTCAAATTACGATTTAGAAACTTTATTGGTTTCTCCTCATAGGTCAGTGCTTCATCAATCTCAATATTTTCCGATTGTAGGATATGAGACGGATCTGGATGATACTTCTTAAGCATCGATACGTGAAAAATATTGTGAATCCGAGATAAATTTGGTAGCAATTCCAACTTATAAGCCACATTTCCTACATGTTGAAGAATCTTATATGGTCTTACAAATTTCGGTTGTAACTTCTTTCCTTTTTCTGCCATCAGACTCGTTTTCAGAGAAGTAATCTTAAGGAAAACTTAATCTCCAACCGCAAATTCTAAATCTTTCTTTCGATTGTCTGCATAGCTCTTCTGACGACTCTGTCCGGTTTGAATTTTCTGGCGTATTAACTTCACTTTTTCTCGCGTTTCTTTAATCCATGGTACTATAGTTGGGTCTAAGATCTTTCATTCACCTACTTCATTCCAACAAATCAGAGATCTACACTTTCGACCATAAAGCGCTTCATACGGAGCCATTTGAATGGATGAATGGAAACTATTATTATAAGCAAATTCCACCAATGTCAAATACTTACTCCAACTCTCTCCAAAATCCAAAATACAGGTTCTCAACATGTCTTCAAGAGTTTGAATCGTCCTCTCATACTGTCTATCAGTCTGTGGATGGTAAGTAATGCTAAAATTCAATTTAGTCCCCAATACTTCTTGCATCTTTTGCCAGAACCGCGAGACAAACCTAGGGTCTCGATCGGACACAATAG
Source organism: Coffea humblotiana (assembly GCA_023065735.1). Taxonomy (NCBI): domain Eukaryota; kingdom Viridiplantae; phylum Streptophyta; class Magnoliopsida; order Gentianales; family Rubiaceae; genus Coffea; species Coffea humblotiana. The sequence goes on along the minus strand of CM041210.1, from coordinate 13,104,119 downwards.
TTAAAGGTATCTCGTGTAGCCTTATAATCTCATCCAAGTATAATTTAGCTAATTTCTCCAACAGGTACTTCATACTAATCGGCAGAAAGTGCGCCGATTTGGTCAATCTATCCACTATTATTCAAACTACATTATGATCTCTTTGTATCCTTTATAATCCAGATACAAAGTCCATAGTGATATTTTCCCACTTCCACTCGTGTATGTCTAAAGGTTGCAAAAGACCAGATGGTTTCTGATACTCGGTTTTAATTTGCTGACAAATCAAACAAGTCTGGACAAACTAGACAATTTCCTTTTTCATGTTTTCCCACCAATACAAACTTTTCAAATTCTGGTACATTTTATTCCCTCCAGAATGTACCGTGTACTTAGAACGGTGTGTTTCTTCCAAAATTTCCTTCTTAAGCCCTTCGTCCTTTGGCACTACTATACGATTTCAAAATTTTAGTACACCATTCATTCCTAAATTGAAATCCGACTTTTCTCTTTTACTAACTTTTTTCAACTACTTTTGCACTTCAACGTCCTTCTCCTGAACTTTCTTGATACGTTTCAACAAAGTGGATTTCACGACAATGTTCCCAAAAATCACTTTTCTCGATGCAAGACGAGGATTCCAACAACTAATCTCTTCCAACAAGCGCAATTCTTTAATTATCAATCCTGCCACTTGCACTTGACGACTTAAAGCATCAGCCATTACATTAGCTTTCCTGGATGATACTTTATCGTGCAATCATAATTCTCGAAAAATTCTATCCATCTACGTTGCCTCAAATTCAGCTCCTTTTGGGAAAATAAATACTTAAAACTCTTGTGATCCGTGAAAACCTCAAATGTCACTCCATACAGGTAATGCCTCCATTTTTTAAATGCAAATACTACAGCCGCTAATTCCAAATCATGAGTTGGGTAGTTTCTCTTGTGCGACTTTAATTTTCTAGAGGCATACGCAATCAATCACCTTATCATTCTGCATTAATACACACCCCAAATTTTCTTTCGAAGCATCTGTATATACTACAAAGCTATCCTTTCTATTAGGTAAAGTTAATACAAGTGCTCTCGTCAACTATCTCTTTAACTCCTGAAATTTTTTCTCACATTTTGGGTTTCATATAAATTTTTCACTTTTCTTAATCAATTCAGTCATTGATCCAGCAATCTTAGAAAATTCTTGATAAATCTCCGATAATACCCTACTAACCCTATAAAATTTTGAATTTCAGTAGGATTTTCCGATTGCTTCTACTTCACAACTGCTTCAACTTTGGCCAGATCCACCTTAATTCCGTTTTTGGAAATTATGTGACTTAAGAAAGTCATTTCCTTCAACCAGAATTCATATTTGCTAAATTTAGCATACAACTGATGTTCTCTCAAAGTTTGTAAAATAATCCTTAAATGTTTCTCATGATTCTCCAGAGTTTTAGAGTACACCAGTATATCATCGATAAACACTACCACAAACTGATCTAGAGACGGCTTAAGGATTCGGTGTATTAAATCCATAAAAGTCGCAGGTGCATTAGTCAATCCAAACGGCATTACTGCGAACTCGAAATGTCTGTACCTCGAGTTAAAGGCAGTTTTAAATATATCTTTCTCTAGAATCCTCAATTGATAATAACCTTGCTTGAGATCCAATTTGAGAATACAACCGCCCCTTGCAATTGGTCAAAAAACTCATCTATGTGGGACAAATGATACTTATTCTTAATAGTAACATCGTTCAAGTCTCGGTAATCTATACACAATCTTAAACTCCCATCTTTCTTTTTAACAAACAAGACCGGGGCTCTTTACGGTGAATTACTTTCTTTGATAAAATCTCGTTCTAACAAATATTACAATTGCAATTTCAACTCTTTCAATTTAGCTGAAGCCATTCTATACAGCGTCTTGAGGATAGGTGCTACTTCCGGAGTCACATCAATCTTAAAAACTATCTCCCTTTCCGGAGGCAAAGACTCTAATTCTTCAGGAAAAACATCCGGATACTCCTTCACTACAGGCATATCTTTCAACCCCACTTTATCACTAGGAGTATTTATAAGAAAAACTAAATATCCTTGAACTCCTTTACTCGACATCTTTCTAGTTTGAATTCCTGAAATAAGAGCAGATGAGACTAATCTACCCCTTACATTCAATTTTAGGGTTTCCCTCTCCCCGAAATGCACAACTCTACCATTTTCGTCTTACAGTCCAACTGCGCATGGTAACGAACTAACCAGTCCATTCCTAAGATGATATCATACCCCTTAATAGTTAAACCCATTAAATCGGCCCAGTAACTTCCGTTCTCCAACCCATATCTCACAATCCTTATACACCAAGTTAGCAAGTAAATTTGATCCCCAATAGGTGTTCTAACCTCCAAATCATAAGGTAATTTAATGGGATTTTACATCTATTCCACTCATAAAGTTTGGATTTACAAAAGAATGTGTCGCACCCGGATCAATTAAAACCTTTAAACTAAACGATAAAAAATAGAGATGCGTACTTTCGACCACTTCAGTAGTATCGAAAATCTGCTGATAGTCCAATGTATAAACCCTAGCAGGTACTTTAGATCGACTACCTCCAGCACTAGTCTGCTTAAAGTTTGACTTTCTGACCTCTTGAGTACTACCTCCTACTTTCGGCCTTACTTGGACAACTCGCGAATTGGTACTCAACACTGCCACAGTACAATCACTTTCCCGACTTTCTCCAACAATCATTCTTCGAGTGATTTGACGTGCAACAGTAGCCACAACGAACTTGAGAAATTACGGCCGAACCACTAGAAGGTATTCCTCTCGACTGACCTTATCCACTACGATCTCCTCTTGATAAAACCTTTCTTGGAGCTCCAGCGGTCCTTACTCCTCCCGTTCCTCTTTCCATCTTGGAAGGTGGTGACACTTTTACTTACCTGTCCAAAAGTGTTACTAGAAATGTTTCTTTTCTTAGTATGGAAGTCCCTAACTTGCAACCTTGCACTTTCAACCCTTTGCACTTTCTCCAGGGTTTCAGTGAAATGTAGAGATTTGGGCTGCTGCCAACCCCTCATGTATCTCCACATAAGTCCTTGCACAAAGCATTTTATCCTTTTCCCGCTCATTAGTCACCAATTCTGGAGCATATTTAGAAAGTTTAGTGAAACTTCCCTTCATACTCGGCTACCACCTAAGAGGTTCCTTGTTTCCAACTTTATAAATTCGTCCTCCCGCTTCTTCTTTGGATCAGAGGAGGAAGAAATTTCTCATTGAATTCCCTCGTAAAGTTTTTTTTCAAGTCCAGGCGGTTTACGCTCTTTCCCACTTTCCCTTTATCACGTCCCACCAAACACGTGCAACGTTTTCAAACTGAAAGGCAGCAAGTTCACTCTTTTCTCTTCAGTATAATCTAAACCGGCGAAAATATTAGTCATCCGCTCTAATCAATTCTTCGCTAATTCAGGATCAGATCCTCCAATAAACTTAGGAGGAGAAAATTTCAAAAACCTCTCCAAAACCCTATCATCACTTTTATCCTGGACCCCGGATTGGTTAAGTAGCTCTAGACCCTGTCGCTCTGCTAATCATTTTAGAATATCAGTCATCCGATTAATGGTAATAGCCACTTGGTTACCCTCTACATTTTCTTGTCCTTGGATCAGTCCAATTGCCGATCCCTGATCATCCCCTTGAGCTTGGGTTTGCCTAATCCCACGCCCACGGCCTTTACCACTCCTTCGTCCGTCCATAATTTTAGTTATGCCTAATGCAAGAAATAAAATAATTTATGCGAGAAAATACTTAAAATAAGAGCCGACATGAAAACATTGGAAATAACAATAACTAACATATATTAACACTTTAAAGTTCATACAATAGCAAGTCATGGGGCGTTTACAAAAATATAGCACACTGGTGCCTACAAAAGTGCAATTAGTCGTGCACGTCAAAGTAGATTTAAGTGCCTCAAAAAGTAGACCACACAGTCAAGTAAAATACAATGGCCTTTGAACTAGCACACCCCAACTAATCCTAACTATACAAGGTCAAAGATTTATCAATCATAATCTAATCCTCAGCAGGACTATCAGGCGGAACCTCCTCCTCAGGGTTCTCCTCCGGATCCTCCTCGAAAGGCTCCTCCTCAGTGCCCTCCTGAATCGGATTCTGCACAACATCCATTACCTCATCGATTAACATAGTAGTGCCCTGCCAAGATCCCAAAAACTCGATCTCGGACCTCCTCACCTATCCTAGTTAGACGAGCTCTAACCCTCTATAACTCATCACGAGCGGCCTTAGCCCTAGTCATCTCGTCCACTACCGTCCCCTCTAATTCTGCAATCCTGCTGTCGCGCCCCATTTTTAAATGAAAATAACGAGTTTATAAGAAAATGGATTTTGATTTAATTTTGATTTGAAAAATGTGGGTTTTTATTTTTAGAAAATAAAGAAATTGGGCCTAAATGGAGTTTGAAAGTGCGACGATTTTTGGCCCAAATTATAGTTCAAAAAGGGTTTTATATAAAAACAGGAGTCGCCACTTGGTATAGAGTTAAGATATACCAAGTCACCTAAAAATGAATTTTTTAAATAAAATTATGGAAAATCCTTTTGTAACGACTCCTAAGTCTACGAAAATCAGAGAAAAGATTCGAGAGTCACATTTGAAGAAAGGGAAGGCAAGGATAAAAATCCAAGGCACCCTCTCAACCTAACCCAAGGCTAGTTGCGTGATTTAGTCAAGGATTTTTTTTATTTTTAACCTAAAAATTTATCACATTTTGGAGGTATTTACATGAATGCAAACCTAAACCTAATTATCGGGGTCAGAATATTTTTTCGAAATTATTTGATGCAAATCGCATTAATTGTGACGCCCAAAAGTAAGCTTTCGAAAGAAGTCACGAATTGTGCAAAATATGAGACTCCAAGAGAAGTGAAAAGAAAAGAAAAATAAGATAAAATAATTATTATATGAATACATGATCTAAAGGGATGCATCATATCGGGTACGGGGAGACTAATACTCGTGACTTAATTTTTCCTTTAATAGAGGGAATACGAACGTACTAAGGTTAGAAAGCCAAACTCGTCCATATCCCATATTTAAGGGGTTATTTCTAATCCAGTCAAGCAAATGTACTAACCTAATCCTAATTTTCCTAAATGAAATGCAAATCTAATGTTAATGTCTCATGCATAGGATATAAAGAAAAATATAAAATAAGAAATTATGGATATAAGAGGGAATATGGATAGGGGATATATAAAGGGGGGAAATGAGAGATAAGGGATATGTGTGTAGTAGGAAAAAATACCATATATTGGGGAATATGGGATAAGAGATGTGTATAAGGGAATATGTCATGCAAAATGATAAGAAAACCCTAAAAGTGAAAAACATGCATGAGATGAAATGATTTTATCACACAATCATGATCTAACAATCATGATCTAACGCTCGAAGGGCTCCTAAGAGTCTAGCATTGGACTAACCATGTCTATGAGTCCTCACCAGCATTGGACTAGTGGAAATCGGAACCAAGAGCTACAACTAGCGTTGGACTAGTGTGGAATCGAGAAAGGGGGGGGCCACAACTAGCGTTGGACTAGTGTGGTGACGTCTCACATTTATTGTAAGCAAATAAATCAGTAAAACATAATAAAGCAAATAAACACATAAATCACATAAAACACATAACACATAAGCATGATATCTAGATGCAAGACCCTAGAAAAAACAGTAAACACGTAACACATAGGCATGCAAAACACACAAAGCAAATAAAGTGAATAAAGCCTAACTATTACATTTGGGAGCCCTAACTACAATCTAAAAAGGGGAGAAATAAATAAGTAAAATAAATACTAACTATTACAATTTTGGCATTTAAATGCCCTTGCAAATAATTACAAATTAAATTAAAATAAATATACAAAATTGAAGCAAATAAAGTGACTAAATGAAATAAAAATAAAATATTCAAAATCATGCAATTGCACACTTTAGAATCACATAGGAGCACATAGGGTCAAGTAAAAAATTAAAATAAGAGGTAGAGTGTACCTCACTTGAATTGATTGTCTAATGAAGTGAAATTTATCTTACTTACCCTCCAAAACAAAGAAAAGGTCAAGGCATCACTTTAATTAACAAATAATCAATAAGAAAATGAAAATAAATATGGAATTGAATCAATTGAATCATGGAAACAACTTACTTTTAAGAAATTAAAACAATCAAGGACTTAATTGCAAAAAATTAAAAAGTTTTAAGGGTTAAATTATAATTATCACAAAAATATGGGGTCAAAATTACAAGAAAATAAAGTTCAAGGACCCTATTTGCAATTAAAATTAGGGACTTAATTGAAAGAAACTGAAAGTTTTTAGGGCCATAGTATAATTATTTAGAAGTACAGGGGTTGATTTGCAAATTCATTTCTGGTTTCTTAATGGATCAGGCCACTGGGCCATTTTGGCCTTTTATTTGGGCTAGAAACTCCCCAAGCCCGACCGGAAGTCCAAAAAGGAAGCTGGTCAGCTTACTTGTTTTACCTATTAAACCTAGGTTTAATACCAATCCGAATTAATCAAAACCCAATCCAAAAACTAAAACAAAAAGTGTTAGATTTTACCTCCGAAACCCCAAGTCCAAAGCCCAGAAAATAGGCCAACAATCCAGTTCTAAAACCCAGCAAAATAGACCAGACTTTTATACCAAAACCCATCCAAACAAACCTCCTCCCAACTATTTTTCTAATCCCAACAATAAAAATCTACTAAAATTTATTAAAGACTGATTATACTCTAAATCCCAGAAAATTATTTGCTCAAAAATGGATTTGAAATATGAAAAAATAGAAATAAAAATTAGATTCTCAATGGGGGCAGAAATGGTTCGATTGCAGAAGTATTCGGGCCACAGTGAAATTATGCAAAAGTTGAAGGATCAAAACAAAATTTCAAAAGAGTTCATGCAAATCAGAATCGAAACTTTCTTCTTCATCCTACTTCCTGCAACTTTCGAAGCTTCAAGATTCAGCAGCTTTAAACGGCAAAACACACCACACAATTGCAAAATACAAAAGGCAGCAACAATGAAAAACAACTTCAAAAATTTCTTACTTCTCTCCCCATTTCCAACTAGCGAAACGCACAGGTTCTGGCCAGCTTTGGACTGGCCAGAACCTCTAGAACGCATACAGAATAGGCATGAGATTTATTCTTTGGTTCAAGATCTCGTTTGGGCATTTTATCAAACAGTAAACGGGCATTAAAATTTCACCAAATTTTGCTCAAATGAGGTCATAATCAGCCCATGCGTCACTTGAATAGGAACTACATCACACAACACCTCATCCACGTATTGGCCAATACGAAAAGGAACAAGTATGTGCTTTGTAACCCAAATATCACCACTATCACTACACAACTTGTAGGTCGAAGATGATCATGGTTGGAAGATTCAATTTCTCAATCAAGACAATACTTGCAAGGTTAACTTCACAACTCTTATCAATGGCTAAGTTGCAAACTTTATCCTTGACGTGGCAACGTGTATAAAACCAATAGATTCACAAGAGCCATGCTTGGGGTTGGGATTTTCAGCATTTGTGTTCGAAAAGGCAAACTGAAATTCGAAGGAAAAATAGCTTACCGTGCTCTCTTGGTGAAGCTTCGCCGGTGATGGTGGGAAATTCCGAAGCCGTCCGTGAGCTGCAAATTCTTCCGCCCGGCTTTTTCCTCTCTTCTTGCTTAGCTTCTTTCTCCCTTCCTCTGTTTCTCCCTTCCTTTGTTTCTCCCTTTTTCCGTCTACAACTTGAAGCCGTGTTTCTTTCTGGCTTTTCTTTTCCTTCAGTTCTTTTCTTTTGCTCGAAGCCCCTTTTTTCCCTTCCTCTCTTTTTTGTTGCTCTGTTTTCTCAATTCCTCCTGCCGAAAGACTCCCTCTTTGTCCAGGTTCTCCCCTTTTTGTTCTCCTCTTTTTTCTTTTTTTCCCGAAGCCTTGTCCTCTGTTTTCCTTGGCTTTTTTTCGTTGCTCTGATCTTTTTCTTTTCCAGCCGAAACCCACCTCTTTTCCTTCTTGCTGTTCTACCTCCTTTCAATTTCTTTGCCCGTTGCTTGGTTCCTATTCATTCACTCAGTCCCTCCCGTTTCTTCCTTGTCCCCCCCTCTTTTCTTCTTCTTTTTCGTTCTCTCCTTTTTCTTTCATTTTCTTCACTCAGCCCGAAGCCCTTTTGCTCTCCTTTTTTTTTTTTTTGCCTTTTTTTTTTCTTTTTTTCCTTGTTCTAGCCGAAGCCCTTCTTTTGTTTGTATTTTCTTTTGATTTTTGTTCCCTCAAAATTTCCTAAGCCAACCAAGTGTCCAGACACCTCACCTTCTAGGTGTTTGTGTTGTCAAATAAATAAAGGGACATTTGTCCCACATGAAAGCTTCCACCTATTCACACATTTTCCTTATTATTTTTGTCATATTTGTTTTTTGCTTTTTTTTTTCCTTCAAAAATCAAACAAAGTTAAAAACAAATTAAAACAAATTGAAAACTTTTAAATGTCAATTATTTATATATATTTTCAAATTGAATCCGAAATGATTAAAACAACTTTTTGTGGAAATTTTCTTTTTCTGAAATTTAATACAAATATCTTAGCAATAAAATGGAAACAACGAACCCAATTTGTAAAAAATAATAATAAAATAAAAATAATTAAAAACCCTTACTATCATTTAATCAATTACAATAAAAATAAGAAAAATAAAATAAAATTAAAATTAAAAATTTGGTGTCTACACCTGTTACTCTGGGCGTTCACCATAAGGCTTAGCTCCTCGACCTCCTGAAGTAAATCTCAGTTGGTATTTACCAACTGACGACGCTCGTCGTAAAGGGATAGTACTAGGCCATTAGGGTAAGCGTATGTCGCCCTACAGAGACATCAGGGAAACCTAGTAGAAGGCGAGTAATGCACACGAGCTCCTCTACCAAGAGCTTGATAGTAAATAGGCGTAACAGACTCCACGTGGCCATTAGCATGACCATTACCATTAGCAACATATCCCCCATTACCATTCTCCATCCTTGCAAGACAACCACAATTTCCAGATTAGAAACTTAAAGTCACGAATTCGCTCAAATATCACTTAAAGTCTAACTAAATTATCTCATTCCTATTCTCGAGGATAAAGTCTCCAATATATCTCCCAAATAGATCTCTAATTTAGTGCTCTGATACCAACTGTGACGCCCCCACTTCTCCCAAGGGCGAACCCAAGGGTATCGACGGGACGCCTGCTCAACTCTCGCCAGGATTCGATACAATTTCAATTCAAACTTAAGGACTAACGATCGAATAATGGAAGTCGAAGATATAAAGAAAAGTCGTTTCCTTAGAATATTCAATCTTACATCACAAGTTATTTGTAGACACCAAATTTTTAATTCATTTTTATTTTATTTTATTTTATTTTTATTGATAATTATTATCTATTTTATTTATTAATCTCATGACTTTGCTTTTAGACATTTTTTAGCATTTTAAATATCAAAATTTTAATTTAGCTTTATTTATTATTTTTTATTTTGAGTGATAATTATTATTTATTTTTGCTCATTAGTCTCTTAATTTTTGTTTTAAAACATTTTTAGCATTAAAATTTATCGAAAAAGAAAATTGTTCACAAAAATATGCTTTATTTCTTTTAGATTCAATTATGAAAGTTAGTGTTTGTTTACCTAAATTAAGTGAAAATTAGTGAAATATAAAAATCATCAATCAAAATCAAAATTTTTCTAGCATTTCATTTAATTTGGTTAATCTTGTTTTATTTTCATTTGTGGTTCATAAAATTGATTTAAAAAAAAAGGGGTGGACACGCATGTGGCAGAGTACAGAAGCATTGCAGCTCCATTCCACCGCTGATTCTCCATTCATTTTCTGGTTTTTTTCTCCCAAACTCTGGTCACCTAATTCCCTTTGATCTTTCTAGAACAACACCCATCGAATGGCTCTAGAATGCCTAGCAAATCTCAACTCTGATCCTCACCTTTGAGGTGAGGGTTTGAGAGTGTGTGTTTGATATAAATAGAACAGAAAATGCAGCTTTGAGAGGGATAGAAAGAACTGAGAGCTCTTGGTTGAGAAAACAGAAAAAAAAAAGATAAGGAGTGACGGCTCAAAAATCTGGGAAAATAGAAAGAAAGAAAACCAGCGGAGGAGGAAAGGAAAAAGAAAATAGCGAGCGAGGTTTTGAAGCCGCAGAAGTTAGCTGTACCGTGCATCCTAAGAGGAAGAGCCAGAGCTCGACTAGGGGAAAGAAAGAAAAGGCTGAAAGCTAAGAAGGGAGTTGGAGCTGGTACGGAGGAGGAACTCATCGCCACCATTGTTGTCGAGAAACTCACCAGAAGCAGGCACTGTAATGCTCTCTTTTTGCCTTTTCTTATAGATAGCCTCTAAACTGTGAGAATCAGGGATTTTGTTTGGTGTTTTGATGGCTGATGTTGAGGTTTTTCGTGTGAGTATGGCCTCTTGTCTTTGTCCCTAGATCCATCATAAATAAGTGAGTCGCCTGCTAGGATCCTTAGATTGAGAGTCCGCTGCAACAAGATTGAATCTTTCGACTTGTTGCAGCAGTTCGGGCACATCAGTTTTTTCCTTCTTTGCTGAAGTTGTGGCTTGATTGACATGCTTGCTTTTGTTCAATACTTGACTGGAATACCATGAATGATATCTGTTGTTAAAGCTGCGTTTAAGCTAAAGGGACATAAATCTTGCGTTATTTGCTGCTGTCAATGTTTTATAGCCTTGGTTGTGACTTCATTGCCCAGATCCTAATGAACATTAGTTAAATGGTAGTCTTTTGCAATCATTTGATGCCTTTCGTTAGTCTCTGATGGGTTTGACAGAGGAAATGAGAGAATAATGGTGATAATCTTTAAGCTATGAATCAAAAAGCTTTATTTTTTTTCCCATTATCTTGTCAATAGCCCTTTTGACCGGAGTTGCATAAACTGGGTTGGTTTAAGCCATATTAACAGAGTCATTTTTCTGTTTTGGGATGCGGAAACCTTTGGTCCACTTGAAGTCTGGAGTACGTTTGTTGTTTGATTGTTGTCTTGGCTTGAAAGTGTGGTGGTTACTTGATTTTGACATGAAAAACCCTGAAACTTGAGACCAATGGATGAACTTGGGGCCTCACAAGTTTCTCCTTAGCTGAGTTTTTCTTTCCCTTTTGTGTGTATTGCATCTTGATGAAGGGTTTAGAGTGTTTGACAAGTGCTTAAGACTGGTTTCTTGTTAAGGTCGCCGCATGAGATTACTAGAGTTGCAAAGAGTTTGTCTCCAATTTTGCATGTTCTTCTATTGCTCCGCATTTGATCTCAATGATTAGAAAAACTGTTATGTTGCCTCCTACCTTTTGTGTTGTGATACGTGATATGCATTTAATGGATTGGGTTAATGAAATTTGTTGGCTTGGTTTGAGATGTCATCACATGTTCTTGGTTGAGTATACTGCCAAATTGTAGAAAATCACAAAGTTGCAGCAATGCTTCTGTTTCCAGCTTTGAATGATCCTCTTGAATCTTTGTATATTAAAGTTTCACGTTGAAAATGAAAAGGAAAGCTTTGTGTGTCGTTACTTTGATTCCAAGTTCTGGTTTGGTTGAAATGTTAAGTGGTGTTTGAATGAAAGGGAGTTTATACCAAGAAGCTCAGAAAGCTGGTTTTCTTTCTCTGTCGCAGCATATGCTTTTCCATTTGGTTATTCATTTGATTTTTAATGGTTTGTTGTTTATGATTGGGATTGTGTTAATCAAGATGTTTAGTTGTTAAGGGGTGTTGAGAGTTGGTGTTAGCTGGTTTTTGTTTGAAGTCTGGTATGGAATTTGCAGAAAGCTTCATCAGCAGGCAGTCGAAAATTTTTACTTGTTGCAGAAATGTTTTCCGTGAGCTTGCATGTAGCATTTGCATGAATCTTGCATGAGATCTTTCTAAGAATTCCCTTGCTTAGCCATGTTTAATTGGGGTTGGTTCATAGTCTTGTATGAATCTTGTTTTTGCCGAAAGTTTGCATGGAGCCATAGGAGCTCTCGGATGAAAGTTGCAGCAGAAATGGTAGAAGCAATATAGCTTTAATTGACCGAAAGCCTTGTTTGCATGCATGCAAATGATGTCTAAATTGCACTCTAACCCCTTAGTTTTTGTTTAATGCTACTTTGGCCTAACTAATCAAATGATTTAATCAAAATTTGTCCACTAATTATGTCATTTTTTTCTTTAGCATGTCTTAATGGGTTTTGGATAGATTTTTAGTGGAATTCTAGGATAAAATTCGAAAGTTTAATAATTTTAAGAATTTATAGTTTTGATTTCCACTTGATCAAAGTTTTAACTAATTTTTGTCGTTTAATCCTAATAAATCAGTTTCCATTATTTTTGTGAATTTTAGCATTTGATTGGTAGGTTTCCCTTTAAGTCCTTGATTATAATTGATTTTCTTTTAGATCATTCATACTTGCAATAATAGTGATTTTGATCCCTTAATTTCTTTAATTCTTTCAAATTGGGTCCTTATTAGTGTTAATTTGTCAAATATGGTTTGTTTACTTTTATTTGAATACCTTGATTGATTGAATTTTGTATTTATCTCCATTTTTGTGATTATTTGTTAATTAAAGTGATGCCTTGACCCTTTTTACTATTTTGGAGGGTAAATAAGTAAATTCGTGTCCATTAGGACCCCAACTCAAGGGAAGTACATTCTACACCTTATTTAGATTTTTACTTGACTTTATGTGCTTTTATATGACTTTTTGTGCTTAATTGCATGCCTTTTGAATATTTTGTTTATTTATTTATTTATTTATTTGCTTTATTTGTTTTAATTTTGTATATTTATTTGAGTTCAATCTTGATTATTTGAAAGGCACTTGAATGCCAAGTTGTAATAGTTAGGGGGTTCGAGATCTGTATTTAGATAGTATATGTAATAGTTAGGTATTTATTTTATTTATTTATTTCTTCCCCCCTTAGATTGTAGTTAGGGCCCTAAGTGTAATAGTTAGGGTTTTATTTGCTTTATTTGTTCTATGTGTTTTGCATGCCTATGCGTTACGTGTTTATCGCTTTTCTAGGATCTTGCATCTAGATATCATGCTTATTTGCTACGTGTTTATGTGAACTTATGTGTTTATTTGGTTTATTATGTTTTACATGATTTATTTGGTTATAAATGAATGCATGACGTCACCACACTAGTCCAATGCTAGTTGTGACCCCTTTCCCGATTCCACACTAGTCCAACGCTAGTTGTGGCCCTTTGTTCGATTTTCCTACTAGTCCAACGCTAGTAAGGACCCATAGGTATGGGTTAGTCCAATATTAGACCCTTAGAAATCATTCTACGCTTTAGATCATGATTGTGTGATAAGATCAGTTCATCTCATGCATGTTTTTTCACTTTTTAGGGTTCTTATCATTTTGCATGACATTTTTCACTATATGTATATCCGTTACCCCATATTTCCCCTTATATGTATATTCTTTACCCTTTGTATGAAAACACGACATTAGACTTGCATTCCATTTAAGAATTAGAACTAGGGTAGTACATTTGTCTGATTAGATTAGGAGAAATACCCCTTAAATATGGGATATGGACGAGTTTGGCTTTCTAGTCTTAGCACGCTCGTATTCCATCTATAAAAGGGAAAATTGAGGTCACGAATATTAGTCTCCCCGCACCCGTTATGATGCATTCCTTTAGATCATGTATTCATATATAATTATTTTATTTTCTTTGTATTGTTATTTTTCTTTTCTTTTCACTTCTTTTTGAGTCTCATATTTTTGTACAATTCGTGACTTCTTCGAAAGTTTATTTTTGGGCGTCGCAATTAATGCGATTTGCATCAAATAATTTCGAAAAAATATTCTGACCCCCGATAATTAGGTCTAGGGGTGCATTCATGTAAATACCTCCAAAATGTGATAAATTTTTAGGTTAAAATAAGAAAATCTTTGACTAAATCACACAACTAGCCTTGGCTAGGTTGAAAGGGTGCCTTGGATTTTTATCCTTGCCTTCCCTTTCTTCAAATGTGACTCCCGAATCTTTTTCTCTGATTTTCGTAAATTTGGAGTCGTTTAAAAAGGGTTTTTCTACTTTTTCTTTAAAAATTTATTTTTAGGTGACTTGGTACACCTTAACTCAATATCAAGTGGCGACTCCAATTTTTTATTTAAAAACCCTTTTTAAACCATTATTTTGGGTCAAATTGTCGCACATTTAAACCCTATTTTTGGCCCTTTTCATTTTATTTATTTATTTTCTAAAAAATCAAAACTCATTTTTTACCCAAAATCCATTTTTCTAAACACTTTGTTTTTTATTTAATAAATGGGGCGCGACATTACTAAAATACATCAACATTTTCAAAATATACAACCTCCAAAAGTTGTCTAAACAAATACATTCAAAATCCTAATCAAAAGTCCATTAAGTTGGCTTCTCCAAGATTCATTCCATTTCGGCTCCTGTTAAGGAAAACAAAGCTAATGGGATGAGCTATTGCTCTGTGAAGCCAAGAAAAACATGCAAGCACGTAGTTCAAGTAGCAATAGCACTTATGTGAGAAATAAAGTTATAACATTCAACCAATTCACAATTTAATATAAACACACTCAATAAGGATACAGGAGCTCTCAGGATCTAGGTTCCACTTGCTTTGCCAATGCTTGATTAAATACTTCTCCGCGATGACACTCTGTCAACCGGGTCAGTATTAAGTCCGTAGAACTCCATTTACTTCACAGTTCCCGTTCACCGTTACAACCCCCAGTTCCGGGCCCGCTCTTCTGTAAAGGCACTATTACTCGAGTAGACCAAACGAGATCTCTTAATAGATCAAGTTTACAATTATCTTATGATTCACCGAGTTTCTTGACCTAGCCCTTGCTGGCTCGAGTCGCAAGGTCAGCCAATTGAGATTTGGGCGTGCCCTAGTTCAGTTGTAGGTCGAGAAGATTCACTCCAAACGACATCCAATCAACCAAATACAATTTAGTTTTGAGCAGTTCAGTTATACAATCAGTTAAAAGAGAACGAGTGCGATAACGTACACACTCGACTCAACAATTATGAACCATTCAATCCATAAGAAGCAATTCACAAAATTGCAATAAGTCATGCACTTGACACTCACCAAGTCAAAATAAGGGAGTAACTGCAAAAGATCTTTAGTGGTCGACTCCAGGATTCTCTTCAAGATCCTCTTGAACGCCTGAAGACATAACAATTATCCGTCACCCATAAATACTTACAAACTCTTTGCCAAACAAGGAAGAATGTACGTTCGTTTTAAACTAAGACAATGTCTCAAAAAACCTCAATCACTCGAAAATCGAGATTCAAAAGTGAGGGTTTAATAACACAAGAGAAACTGATTTCCTCCATGAAATCGAGTTTAAAACGATCAATCAATATCAAAGGATAGGGAAAAGTTTCCAAAAACTCATTTCCCAACAAGTCGGAAAATTTCAGTTTGGCGCGTCAAATTTAGAAAAATCAAATCTTGCACTTGGTAGGTCCAAAAATGGAAAACTTTATACCGTTAGAAACTATATTCGAAGTACTAAAAATTTGTAGAAGAAACTTTTCCAAGATTCTAAACGGAAAGCATTCATTTTTCAGCTCAAAGTTTTAGTCCCTAGAAACCAGGTTTGAACCAGTCTTGGTTTTCCAGCAATCTTTGGAAATTCGGCATAATTTACAAAAAGTGAATCATGCTCTGAAATTTGTAAAACAATAAGAGTTTCAAACAAGGTTTCAAATACAATAAACAGAACTAAATTCAGAGTTTTGGGCATCGAGATATAGCAGCTTAAAGTTGGCTGAAATTTGAACACTAATCAGAAATGTTTCTGATTTGAAGAGCCACTTTTGGGGAGTTATTTGGGTATCGAAATGGCATTGAAATTTCACCAAATTTGGTACACTTAACCTTCCATATATGGAATCCCTCTCTATCAAATTTCATGCAAAGTCACGTGGGAAGGCAGTTAACAAAAACGACCAAAATTTGTAAAATGTTTCAAGGCTAATTTGCCCTCCTGCTTTTCTTTCCTTTTCAAACGTTTTGCACAATGAAATCAGCCCCAATTCGATCCATTTTTTAAACCAAGGTTCTAGAAATATTTAATAAGCAATTGACAAGCAATTGGCATCAGAATTTTTCAGACAAAACATCCCAAAACAACTCTGACTATTCAGCTAGCAAGAAGGGAAAAACTTCCAATTTTCCAGCTTTGTTGCACTTTCAAAATCAGACCACATCTCACTCAATACAAGTTCAAATTAAGAATGGTTTATGGCATTGAAAACTAGGTTCAAAATGCTACATTTCATTAGAGAAAACATTTTCAAAATCAGTTGACAAGTGAGAGAAATTAGAGCCACAAGATGCAGCTTCTCTATTCTTCTCGGACAGACCATCACAACAGGACAGTTAATTTTGTTAAATCACTACGGTTCACTCAGTTCGAACTAGCAGATGAGTTTTATACCGTTGGAAAGTTTATGAATTTCTAGTTTCAAATGCCATGAATGGCACTTGATTTTGACTTTTGTACGAAGAGATATGTTCAAGCAAAGTAGTACTATTCGGCTGTTCTGAACACCATTTCCAGATTTCTTTCTTTTTTCGAAAACTTTAGTTTGAGCAACCAATTGAAACGATTTTTGGTAGACACTTTGTACACACAATATACAACATATATCACTCAATTTCACTGCCAAACAACCAAAAAAATTCAAAATACAAAGCAAGATAACCACAGGACAGTTTCGGCCAGCTCTCATGCATAGCTTGTTCTCGATTTTTCCTTCACTTTCTAACCGTATTCATCTCAAATAACACATAAACAACCACAATCAAACTAATTACACCTCAAGTCAGCTACCTATAATCCACCTCAAGATCGCTAGCCTAAAGATTAAAGCAAGATAAAATGGGTTTCCTCAAGTCCTCTACCTATTTCTTGTTTAGGGTTGTAACCCATATAATCTAAGCTTGATTCTTGAAGAAAATGGAAAGATTTGAAGGAGATGGTGGATACCTCTTGAACCCTTGAAGAAACCAGAAATTTCTCACCACAAAACTCCAAGAAACTCCACTAGATGATGTCTTTCTCCAAGTTAGAACTAATCTCCAACTAGTATGTGAGTTGGGTGAAGATTGTGAGAGAAATGGAAGCAAAAATGGTAACAAGATGAAGAGAACTTTCTTCTCTTCTTTTCCTTTGCTGTTCGGCCGACCAAGAGAGGGGAGAGAGAGAAGGGTTTGTGTTGTGAATCTTCCCTTGGAAGATTGGTGGGAAAAAGGTGCAAAAAGGTGTCCAAGGTCAACTTTGAATCGTGCGCGAATAGTGTCCCGTACCACTACTTTTCTCTCTTGTTTGTTTTACTTGTGCACTAATCCTCAAATGTAATTCCTTTAACACTGTAATTATTCCCTCTTAGTATTCTAGTATAAGTTTCTTAAATCTCCACTTAGTCGTTTCGACGCGAAATACACGAACTTCCGATTCGCGCGCGATAAAGCGAAATTTAAAAGCAATTCATGTAACGATAATGTAATTAACCACTACTAGGGTAAATAATTATAAAAATAACTATTTTAAGAAATAAAAACATGAGTCCTTACAGCCATTATAACAAGTTCAAATCAATTTCTCATCCTTACCCAATTTCACAAGCAGATAACTCATATGGTCAATAAAATGCTTTCTAAACCCATGATTTTCTTCTTATTCAACTTAAAGAGAAATTTATTCATATAACATAGCTAAATATATACTTAAGTTGTGAAAGTGCCTTTTGATGTGAAGATCGAAATTTTTAGACGAAAATCGCCGGTTACTCAACATTTCACATACTCAAGTTACGTTGAATACTCTTAATTCAAGTACTGTTTTACGCGAAAGTCAACATTTGTAGATGAAGACTCCCGGTTACTAAGTAGAAGAACCATTGGAGTAAAACAATTCTTATTCTCTTTTTTCTTTTTCTTTTTTTTTTCCAAAATAAGTCCCTCAAAAGCATAATCATGGGAAGAGTATTGCAATTATTGACCATACTTATCACTTAATTATGTAAAATCAAGTAAAGAGAAGAAAACTTCATAAAATATGTAAAATATAGGCATAATTTTCTCCCTTTACACGATAATACTTTCTTATAAATACACAATTATAATCACATAATAGTCATTTCCAAATTAAATAAGAAAAGAAGGTTTCAAGCCACATATATTTACCTCAAAAGTAGAAGGAATTTGAACTACTAATGGTATGGAACTTGTTACCCCTTGGATAAAATTGAAAAAATTTGAAAATTTTTTGGGGCGAATTGCAATTTTGCAACCAACAAATCAATCACATACAATGCACATAAACTCAATTCTTTCCCCCACACTTAACATGCACATTGTCGTCAATGTGTAAAAAGGGAAGTCAAGATAAAGAAAGTAATACTCCTCTATTGTTGCAATTGAAGTGTCAAAGCATGAAGTTTCCAAGCCATTGTCCGTTTATCTCCAGCACTTCATGAGTTCCATTTGTATCCATTAGTGATATAAAACCTAAAAATGGAAAATGAGAAACAAAGGTGATAACAAAGGCATTAATAAACATATAACGGCGATTCGTAACTCCTATGCCTTTGTGATGGTGATGTATCTATAGAAAATACACAACAAGCTACTCAAGGTACAAGGAAAAGAAGAAGAAAATGAACAAGAAACCTACATTATTCTTTAAAAAAGAACCCTAAAAACGCGATTGCAGAAAATGCGAGCTTGAAGTCTCGTTTTGGATGCGTGTTTTCTCTTTAATTTTGCATAATACAATACGTGACTTCAACGAATACGCGACTTTGAGTCGCGTATTGAAGTCGCGTTTTCTTTGTTGTTGGTGCAGAATTGAATGTGCGGCTCATGAATACGTGACTTGTCGTGTATTTCTGAGCTCGCGTTTTCAATTTCTGCAGTTTTTCTACAGAAATTTTGTAACTTTTCAAAAATTTAACTTTTACCCCAAATGCTCAAAATTTATCCTAGATCATTCTTTTGTCAAAATATTCAATACACGCACATGTAAAATGATTAAAACATGCATTTTTAACCACTTCTAACAAATAAAAAACAACATTTACTCAAATCAAGGGGTTGAGTTCCTTGCTCGAACTTCGTCTTTTTCACCTCATTTGGTCACCCTTGCTTCTATTTTCAATACCTACAAAGAAAAATAACAAAATAAGTCAAACACATAATTTAAACATAAAATCACACAAAATTAACATAAAGTAACTAAAACATTGGGTTGTCTCCCAACTAGCACTTTTGTTTATAGTCATTGGCTCGACTATTTTGCCTCATTTCTTAAGGAGGCTTTGTTAGAGAATAATCCACCATTAGAGGACGTGGTGGATCTTTAAAAAGATGGTTTAATATCAAAAGCCATATGTTCAAATGATAAGAGAGATGGAAGTTGCTTACCAATCTCAAATGAATCGTAGATATTACCTTGAATGTGCGTCACTTAAATACTTACCAAAGGAGATGCCATGAGGGTCTTTTGGGCAATAATACCTTTAGAACTTATACTTTCAACACACTCCTCAAAAGGGGTTAAAAATGAGTGGCTAAAGCTCGCCTCTTAAGGTTCAAGGTTAGCTCCAACGGTACTATCATGTGAAATGGATATTTTCTCATCGAAATACAATTGAGATTCATCATTTTCATCAAAATATAATCCATTTTCACTTGCAACATGCTCACCATTCATGCTAGGGTCATTTGGCATATCATTAGAGGAAATAACTTCACACAACTCAAGCAATTGGACTTGTATTCTAACCAAAATGAGAAGCTAATTCTTCTAATCTCTCCTCAACCCTGTCAAAACGGCCAGAGGTTGCATTTGCTAGCTTTTCTATAGCTAATTCTCAAGATGGCTTAGAATCGTTAACTAATGGTTCACTTTCTAGTTGCAAAGGTGAAGGTGCATTAACTAACCTTTCTATTGCCAATTCCCAAGATGGTTTAAATTCAAATTGGACACATTCGGGTTGGTAATCATAAAAATATGGAGAATCACTATAAGTACATTGATTATCCCAACCATAAGTATAAGAATTCACCCGATTAAGGTTGTCTTGACCAAAACAAGGATTGCAATGCCCCAATTCATCATAATAATTCACATTTTGTACTTGTCTACATGTATGAGTAGCATGATAACCTCCACACAAGTCACAAATCATATGATAAGAATGAAAAGCATTAACATTCCTCTTTTGCTCAATTTCATGCATAAAAGTATCTATTTGAATTTGTAACGTTATAACATCAAGTTTAGCCTTTAAGCACCTTAAACCATCTTCAAATGACATACCTTCGGTAATTTCTTGGTTACCTTTATCCAAGGAGTTTTACACGTGATAACCATTCATTGCCGATCTTCTACTTCTCATGCATTGTCTCCTCATGTCTTCTACTCTCTTTAAATCCCTAAACATGCTTTTAAAGTAACTCAAAAACAAGTTTAGTCAAGAAGAATAAATGACTCTAAACATACTAAAAACATAAAAAAAGACTCAAAAAGACACTAAAACAACAATTAGGACACTGGACACAACAAACACAAGAAAAATAAGTAAAAATGGCTAAACTAATAAAGTTATTCTTAGCGTCGATATTGACAAATCTTCCCCGATAACGACGCCAAAAACTTGACGTGCGCAGGGTATAGGTACACAATTGGTTCATCTACAATTAAGTTTTATATTTATAAGTCCTAAATACCCCACACGCGATTTATCGCAAGTATACGAATTGTGAGCAAGTATAGAGTATTAAGGTCGATCCCACAGGGAAGAGTGACAATTACCGGTGTTTTTCGAACTCCTTTATTATCTAGACTACCATAAACATAAAATTAATAAAATAACACTAGAAAACTCCTAGAGATATGGAATTCCTTACTACTCTTGCAAATGAAATTACCGGTTAAGTGAATGCTATTATCTTGGCTAGTTATGGCGTAATTTCGTAATGTATGTGAAACCTACTCTCGTAGTGAATCAACTATACTTGTAGTTAAACCATACCTACTCTCGTGATTATGAAATTAACTACAAACTTATTTCTTCTATGAAATTATATGAACAAGTCACTAAAACCACATAGGTGCACCTCTACTTTCGTGAGTGTAATCCCTAGGTTTATCACTTTCTTGAACTAGTGTTAAATTCCAATTCTCATTGCAAACTTAACACCTTAAGATTATCACAATCAATAGTCGGTTAATCATGATTAGATAAGCAAAAGTGATAAATAACTTGCTCAAAATAATATCATCACATAACCAAATAAACATCACAAACAAGATATAGCAAGTTCATTCATACTCTAGGTATAAACTTTAGTTAAACATGAAAATAAGATCCAAACTTGTATTATAGTTAAACATGAAATCAAATACAAAAGAGAAAGTGATAGGAGAGATGTCACCCTTGTCACATGAGCTTCAAACTCTCCATCTTTGCTCTTCAAATCTTCATCCAAATCTAACTACAAATACAAGATGGATAAACTACACTACCTATACTATACTACTCTAACTAATGAACTAAGGAAACTCTAGTGAAAGCCTACATTTTTGGTGTATTTCTCTAGCCTTCCAAAAGTTGTGAAAATGCTCCAAGGCCTCTATTTATAGAGGAATTCAAGCTCAAGGTGAGTTGTTGAGGTTGATGTAAATTGCTTCTTGGAATCACCAATAGATGCTTCTTGAATTATCTATACTTGCTTTCTCAGTTCCAGCTAGATTTCTTGCAGATAAATTGGTCAAAAAGCTTGTGTGAACAGAGCACAAGTTGCAGAGCAAGTTGCAGAGTCGCAATTGGGGATCCAAGGGCAAGATCCGAGGTCGGATCGCTCAAAATTCCCCTCGGATCTCATTTTTCTTCATTTTTATCTTCACTGAACATTAGGATCCGAGGCTTGTAACATGGGAATTCGAGCTCGGATCCTCCCCTCAGATGTAGCCTCTGATTAAGAAGTTTATCCGAGGTCGGCTTTAGCACAGATCCTAACTCGGATTTACTTGCTCTGTTTTGGTCCAAATTTAACTGATATTTTCCTGATGATAGAGGCTGAACTAGCTCTTGTGTAAAACATGAAAGTTGTAGCTCTTTGAGTTAGCTTTCCAATGCATCAAGAATCATCCAATTTGGAGCTCTGTGGATTGAGAAATAACCAACATACCCTCAACTGGTCAGGGCTCTGTTTCAGCTTTTGACAACAGAGTTGTACTTCTGTATTTCAACTTTTTGACTATGGAAATGACTAAACTGGATTTCGATGCCTTCATACCAAATATAGATCTATCTCTTAGCTTCAAAATGGTTCAAGAATCATCTCAATCCAATACTCGTAGCTCAAGGTATAGCTGAAATACCACAAGATGTTAAAGCTGTGAAACTTGCTTCCTTTTATTCTTGATTGCATTTCTTTTCTTGCACTTCATATTCTCTTTTTATCACTTTAAACCATCATCAATCATCCAAATATCTTCTCAAATCACTCCATTTGAGGATTGAATCATTAAACTACAAAAACATGAAGTTTTTACCATAAAAATCCATAGAAATGCAATTTTACCACTTAAACCATAAAATGCATATTTTCACTAGATTCCTAGTTAATTAGCTATAAAAGTAATTAAAACACACCAAAAATAACTAATAAAATCCACTTAAAACACGTAAAATATCTACTTATCATGTGTTATTGTCCATCTCGAAAAAAAAATTTTGTTCAAAGTGTTTCTTGGAAATCCAAAGTTCTTACCTAGGGTTTCTTCGTGACTCTTGTTGAATCTTGGATTGTGTGAGCTGTTCACACTTGATAACTTGAAACCCTAAATTTTGGTTTTTGAAGTTCTTGAAATTTTTGGGGAAATCTTGGCTGTTCATGTTTGTTTCTTGAATTTTTCTTGAGTTTCTTGAATTTCTTGATTAAATTCCAGAAGTTCTTGAAACAATCTTTAAGGTTTCTTGAATTCTTGTGCTCAAACTTTTCGAATCTTGAAATTCTTGACGGGCTTTTTCTACAAGTGCAAGTTAAATTCGATTTTATACCCGTTGACTGCAAGTATACAGGCCAAAATTATAATATAGAGTATGTATCGGGTCGATCCCACGAGGAGCAACTTAACAATTACTAGATCCTAATTTACTCTATTATTTAGACTTGCAATATGATTGAGCAGAAATTTCAGAATTAAAATCAACTAAAAATCTGTTTACTTTCTACAACTTATTAGCTAGACAATTGCAATACCACGAATGGAGAAAAGTTCACCAATTACTTGAATCTAGGGATGTAGATTCCACTTATGGCACAAATGATCCAAATGAATGAATTTAACACTTGCTACTAATCTCATTTAACCAGGGATTTATTTCCAAAATTGCCAAATCTTCATTCTCATGATAAAATTGGTCTAAAACAGTTTAGCTTTACCTAATCTCTTGGTAAATACTAAATCTGTTCTTGTTTATGCATTAAATACAGATTTCATCCACTTGAGTGTATTTCTATTCTCATGAATATACTACTCAAACTCTACTTATGTTATTCCATTGTTTTTACTATTTTTCAATGAGTAAAAACAACTACAAACCTGCTATTGGTGATCAAACAACAACAAGTAGTCAAGCATGCATAAATAGACAAGTTAATACAAGATACAACAAGTATAAATTACATTCAATTCATATCACTTGGCCATAAACTTCATCTACTCCCTAGATTAAGGAAATTAGCTACTCATGAATGATAAAAACACTCACTACTTTATTTATGTAAAACATCATAAATTACAAGTACAATAAGGATAGAGAAAAGCTTAGCCAAATAATGGTGAAGCCTTCCAAAAATTCTGCTATGCCTTGCACTTAGATGATTACAAGATGAATTTCAAAGTGTTCCTGCAATTTACTAGCTAAGGGAAGTTTTTGTTATCAGAAAATATGGCTACGTCCTCCTGACTTCTCTAATGTCCCTCTATAAAAGCTGGTGCAAAATTGATCCAATTTCCATTCTTTGATTCCCCAAATCTGGAATTTTGTTAGGAAGTCAATAATCAACATTTTTGTCTTGAAATTAAGCCACCTAACTTGCCCTTTGGTCTTCTGAAGCATGTGCACCGAATTCTCTTGCAACTTATAGCTGGAAAGTAGTCTGAACACAAGAGAATTGACTGAGCAAATTGCAGCTTTTCGGCGACAAAACGCGTCTGCACAAAACGCGGCTCAAACTCGCGTTTTGATTCTCGCGTTTTCAACTTGACTGTACTTTAACTGCGATTTTCTCTGTGATGAAGGCCGAACTAACTTTTGTGCAAAACACAAAAGTTGTAACCCTTTGAGTTAGCTTTCCAATGCTTCAAGAATCACCCAATTTGGAGTTTTCTAGCCTGAGATATGGTCGAAATACTGTCACCTAGTCAACTCCTGTTTCAATTTCCGACCATACAACACAGCTTCTGTATTTCAACTTTTTGTTCATTAAAACCACAGAATTGGATTTCGGTGTCTTCATACCATTTGTAAGTCTCTTTCTTAGCTTTAAAATGGTATAAAGATCACCTCAATCTGATATGTGTAACTCCAGATATCGTCAAAATACGAAAACATGTCAGAGTTACTTTCACTTGCATTTCTTCACTTCACTTCATTTCTTCTTTATCACTTAAATTTATCACCAATTATCCACTTTTCTCCTCAATTGAGATCCTTTGGTGATTTAATCATTAATCCTGCATAAAAATGAAGTTTTTACCATTAAAAGTACTAGAAATGCAATGTTAGCCATTTCTACTAAAAATATGTATTTTTACCAAAACCTAATTATTTTAATCATAAAAGTAAATAATTAAACCCAAAATCAACTAATAATATGCACTTAAAATACGTAAAATAAATCCTTGTCAATTCTTGAAACCTTGAAAATTTGGGGCTTGTCTTTTACTGGTTTCGTCACAAGGTTGGTGGCGTTTCAAGTTTATTGCTCTTTTTTTTTGGGTATTTTTTGGTTTACAAAGGATAGATTTGCATATACATCTACAAATAATCTATATATGGTTGTAACTAGAATTGCACTATTTAACCTGTTAATTTCTCCCTTGTTTTTTTTACCCTGTATGTGAGGCTGAATTTATTCTCTAAACCTAGCTTTATTGCATATATCTTGAATAAGGTTACTAATTTCATCATTGGACTCATAATTTGTCAATTGTGCATGTTTTGGGTTTCTGAGTTGGTTTTCCCTTTTCACTTCTATGATTTTAAATGCAAAAAATTTTGGTTCCTACAAAATTTGTGATTCATTTATGTGACAAACTAAAATTGTTTCTATAATTTATTGTTATTTCTTTCGCAAAAAGTCGTAGTTTGAATGCTTTTCAATTGGTTGATTTGTCAAATAGGTTGAAAAGATTCATCCTACTTTTTTCAGAATCGTTTGGCTTTCTCTTCTTTTGTTATGAATTTCTTTTAATTTGTTATTCAGCAAAAGGTTTGTTTCTAAGTTTTTTTTTTTTTTTGCTTTGTGTTATTTGTTTGAAACGTTAAAGAAGCTTGGTTGTCTGTAGTTGTTTACTTAGTTCCTGATCGAAGAATTCCTGCAAGCATACAGAATCGATCGTAATAATAAATTACTTGGAGTATTTTCTACTTTATTTATTCTAACAAAAAAAAAAAAAAAAGTTGAACTCAAAGTGTGTTTTAATCACTACTCAAGAACGATTCAAAAGAATCAAGGTAAACCTTTGAAAACATTCAAGAAAATTACAATAAACCAACAACAGTTGAATAATGATTAATTAAAAGTCTACTAAC
Source organism: Coffea humblotiana (assembly GCA_023065735.1). Taxonomy (NCBI): domain Eukaryota; kingdom Viridiplantae; phylum Streptophyta; class Magnoliopsida; order Gentianales; family Rubiaceae; genus Coffea; species Coffea humblotiana. The sequence continues at coordinate 13,078,164 of CM041210.1, read as the reverse complement.
AAAAGTCCTAATGACACCTATTTAAAGGCGAAAAACATCTGAAACCGAAAAGGAAAAAAATATCAAGAAAATGAGAAGACAGCAAAAAATCTTGTTGTTGGCCAATGCTAGATCAGAGGCTCTCCAAGCCGGAGCCGGCGTCGGATTGAAGTGAAACAGCTTCAAAATTCCTGCAATTCCAAACGATACCGGATGATCCATTCATAGTACAGTAGTTTTTTTTTTGTGTGCATAAGGATTCTTGTTGTCCAAATTTTGTTCTTGCAAGTCTTTTTGGTTCCAGGATAATGTTTCACAATTTAAAGTTTATTTCCACGCCTCTTTATTGCCTTATCCTATTCTTATTAATTTAATTAAGAATTCATCAAAACTGATTATAATTATTGGTTAGAATGTAATCCAATTGATCTAATACAAAGATAATGCGATAAGAAAGTTCTGATTCATAATGCTTAAAGATTATCTCAAGCCGCTACCAGTCAAAGAAAAAAGAGTGATATTTTTTTTTCCATTTCCATGTTGTGTAAAAGATTAGGGAATAAAAATTTCAGCGTTATTATCACTTTACCCCCTTAAACTATATCACTATTATCAGTTTATCCCCTAACGTTATCTTTTAGTCACTTTACCCTCATAAGTAATTCAACTCAATATGTGAAAAAAGTTTGGACAAAAATACCCTTTTATTTTATAGCATTATTACATTATTATTATCACTTTATTCGTTTACATTATAGTGATACAATCACTTTAGTTCCTAACATTATTTTCTAGGCATTTTACCTCATCGTTAATCTAACTATTATGGTCAAAAAATTTTAAATGTATTTACCCTTTTTATATATAATTAAAAATAAAAAGTTGGAATGGTTACTCTTCCTTTTTTTTCACTTTAAGAGAACGAAAAACATAAAAATAAAAGGATTTTTCTCAAATTTCTTTTTTTCACATTTATTAATACTAGGAAAAGAAAAAGAGATAGGAAAGAAGGAGGCAAAAATTAGATTTTGCAAAAAAAGAAAATAAAGAAAAGTCTAACATTATCGTATTACTTTAAAGTTATTGAAATTAGGATTGGAATTTGTGGTAAACAAAAAAGTGAAATAATTTTAAAATAATAAAAGTATTTAATTCTTTCTTATTTGTAATTTTTAAAAAAAGAATTGAGCTCTCTCTCTCCCTCTCCCCCTCTCCATCTTTCTATTTTTTTCAATATTAATAAGATTGCCAAGAAGAAAGAAATTAATACTTTCACTTTTTTTCTTGATACTAAAAAGGAGAAGAGTTACTCTAAATTTTTTATTATTTTTATTATGCAAAGAAGAGGGTATTTTCTTCTAAAGTTTTTTAACTTTCTAAGTTGGTTTAATAGTAGGATAAATTGCCTAAAAAATAACTTTAGGGGGTAAATTGATAATGATACTAATTTTATGGGGGTAAAGTGATAATAATTTTAAGGGTTAAACATGTCTTTTCACTTTAATTAACAAACACCGTTAAGTTTGATCGTTAGTCTTGGGGGTAAAGTGACTAAAAGATAACGTTAAGGGGGAAATTGATAGTAGCACCAAATGTTAAGGGGGTGAAGTGATAATAATCCAAAATTTCATTCTATAATCAGGATAGAAATTGGAGCAAACTATATTACTAGAAAATTTGAGTGAAAATGAAAAATATTGAGAAAAAAAAGGAAAAGGGAAGCAACTTGGGTGAGGAGTCCTTGATTAAGGCCAAAATGAAGAATTAGTTTTGAGTTCAAATCTCTTCCTTCCTTCCTGCTTCTCAAGTTTCACCCTTTTTCTACTGAAATTTTTTTTTTAATAAAAAGCAACTTGAGTTATAACATTTGATAATGATGAATTTAGTGCTTGGCATAGATTGAGACCCCATTTGAGGTTGCAATACTTTTGGTTAAAAAAGCATTTTTATGTGATAAAAGTACTATTATGGCATTTTGTAAACATTATTCCATAAAATTAGGAGTAGGGCTTTTGGTATTAAAAGGACTTTGAGCAAAATATCAAAATTTGGTGCTTTTAGACTAGCTTTTGTGATTTAAAAAATAAAATATTAAATTTAATCATTTTATCCTATTTTATGAACTAAATAAAGAGATAAATACATTTAAAAATTTTTTAAATTACACATTATTTAATATAATAAGTATTTATTGAACTATATTTCAAACAATATATTTAAAAGCAGTTAAAAAATCTAAGGGGAAAAATCCAACAAAATCTACAAAAAAATCTACAAAGAACATTTGATCATTAAGCAACTGAGGGAAAAAATCTACAAAGAACATTTGATCATTAAGCAACTAAGGGAAAAAATCTACAAAAAAAAGGAAATATACTAAAGGAAGTGGAAGACAATAACAAACAAGATTCTTATCATATTTAAATATCTTGGAGAGGCTAGCTATCAATATTTTGATTATTTGCTTCTAGCTCCACTTGTTTTTTGTCAATTGTTCAAGTGTTCAACTATGACGTTCTCCAGTATTGTGGACTTCAAGAACACCAATCTGGAAAGAAGAAGTTGCAGGTCCTGACTAGGCTCGCGTGCGATCTGTTTGTAGACTTGGTGGTGGGCGTGAGACGAGTTTTGGTCCTCGTTCCCATCGCAATCTATTTTGCTAAATGGATTTATATGGATCAAGTGAATAATTCATGCAAATCCATCAAGTGAATGATTTATCGATGGGTGTTTTTTTTTTTTTTTTTTTTACTTTTTTGATTTATCTAATATGCCTTTTAAGACAATTTGCCTACATATGCCCTTAATTTCCTGTTGAAATACTAATACCATCCACTTGGGAGTAGGATGCTGTGTCTCTAACTATGCTAGACTTTGAGGCTAGTGGTAGTTATTTTGTAAATAGAAATGACTCAATTGCTGCAAATAATAACAAATCAGCCATCTAAGAAGAAAATAAGATATTTTGTGATAGAAATGACTCACACTACTTTGGTCTATATGCATACGAAAAGCATGTCAAATGAAGAACACGAGAAAGAGTTAAGTACATGTGGAATTACAAAAGATACAAATAGAAAGTTCAAAAAAAATGAGCAGAAAAGTCAAATTGATTATTTTGGTGATTGAATTTGTGTGCATGCATGCAGTGGTTCTTTTGAATATTCTTTTCCATTCTAGCCAAATAAAAAAAAAAAAGTTTTGCATAGCAAATGAGTTGACTCTATATGATAATTTATGATATCTCACCCCTACTTTTATGAGAAGAAAAGACTGCTTTTTCCATAACAACTTTGAAAGGCAAAGGCTGCTTTTTTCCATAAGAACTTTCAAAAGAAAAGGTTGTTTTTTCCAGTAAGAACTTTCAAAATGTTTGAAATAAAACAAACGAAAGCCAAAAAAATCCAACATGTCATACGAATCAAACGAACCTGATGTAATAAAGGTAAGAGTAAAATAAAGGAAACAATTTGTGAGATAAAGGAAACAATTTGCTCACAAACCTCAATTGAAGAAAAATCTTTCCTCTTCATTTTTTGTTCTAAGTACATAACAATCATCCCACAAGGTTATCAATTACGGCATAGGTTTTAGTGTAATTGTATTTGATTACTATGACCAAAGAAAGAGCTAGACAATAACTATTGTCATTTCATAGTTATACTCATTAAAAAGAAAAATAGGATTCTATCTTATGTAGCTCTTTTAATTAGACATATATGATAAGAATATATTGATAAAAAAAGGAATTGACGTTGCATTTTAGGAATTAAAAATAAATACAAGATCTACGAAGAGGAATTGAGATTTTGGAGGTTTAACAAGGCTTCTAACTAAAAATTCTGCAATTTATATAGAGTAGAAATCAAAATGGATCTTGGAGATAAAGAAAAATGAATTCACAATAGTAATAGTAATTTTAAATTAGGGTAAATACATAACCAAAAATATATGTGGATCAGAAAATTCCTTTTTCCTCTCAAATTTTAAAGTCTATGTATCATCAAGTTGTTAAGATTTGAAATAATTTAAATTTTGAAATGATGAGAATACAGTCTATAATCATGATTTTGCAATCAACTCATTACATTTTAGGAATTAAAATAAATAAAAGATCTACAAAAAAGGAATTGAGATTTTGGATGTCTAGAAAGGCTGTCACTAAGAAACCCTTCAAGAATTTATATAGATGTAGATATGTAAATATGGTAGGGTATTTCTGTATGGGAGGAAAATAATGTATGGTACTTGGTATTTAACGGTGGGAATGAACTGAAATACTGAATGGTTTGGTCATTAATTAATGAATGGTTAGTTGGGTGAATATTAAAGTGGGAGGAAAATAATGTATGGTATTTGGTATTTAACGGTGGGAATGAACTGAAATACTGAATGGTTTGGTCATTAATTAATGAATGGTTAGTTGGGTGAATATTAAAGTGGGAGGAAAATAATGTATGGTATTTGGTATTTAACGGTGGGAATGAACTGAAATACTGAATGGTTTGGTCATTAATTAATGAATGGTTAGTTGGGTGAATATTAAAGTGGTACGTACAGAAATACCCTACCATATTTACATATCTACATCTATATAAATTCTTGAAGGGTTTCTTAGTGACAGCCTTTCTAGACGTCCAAAATCTCAATTCCTTTTTTGTAGATTTTTTATTTATTTTAATTCCTAAAATGTAATGAGTTGATTGCAAAATCATGATTATAGACTATATTCTCATTCCCACCGTTAAATACCAAATACCATACATTATTTTCCTTCCATACAGAATTACCCTACCATATTTACATATCTACATCTATATAAATTCTTGAAGGGTTTCTTAGTGACAGCCTTTCTAGACGTCCAAAATCTCAATTCCTTTTTTGTAGATCTTTTATTTATTTTAATTCCTAAAATGTAATGAGTTGATTGCAAAATTATGATTATAGACTGTATTCTCATCATTTCAAAATTTAAATTATTTCAAATCTTAACAACTTGATGATACATAGACTTTAAAATTTGAGAGGAAAAAGGAATTTTCTGATCCACATATATTTTTGGTTATGTATTTACCCTAATTTAAAATTACTATTACTATTGTGAATTCATTTTTCTTTATCTCCAAGATCCATTTTGATTTCTACTCTATATAAATTGCAGAATTTTTAGTTAGAAGCCTTGTTAAACCTCCAAAATCTCAATTCCTTTTTCGTAGATCTTGTATTTATTTTTAATTCCTAAAATGCAACGTCAATTCCTTTTTTTTTTATCAATATATTCTTATCATATATGTCTAATTAAAAGAGCTACATAAGATATCTTCTGTAGAATTGAGCACTCATTCTCATACAACAAAAAACATTCTCATGAACGTGAGCACTTATTCTTTTTAGTTATTCCTTTCTATGTAATGGGTAGAAAACATTTTTAATCTTAAACTCACTTTCAATCTGTTTTGTAAAACCTGACTTCGTAAAAAGAAGATTCTGACAGCCTCCAGTCCATATACGGTGCACCCTAATTATAGCATAAAAAATTCTGATAGCCCGGACCATCTAGATGAATTGGACTTGGAATTTTCTATTCAATGTTCAACTGTCTGGAGTTGCTTATTTTTCTTCTTTCTTTCTGATGATCCATGTTTCTCTGCCGAACACCCAAAAAAAGCAAAAATAAAAAAAATAAACGTTGCAATAAGTTTCAATTGAATTCCCAGATTGTGATTTCACCCATAACTCAAATAATAATAGCCAGAAAATTAGGCGGCAATTTAAGCCAATCAATTAGGGCAAATAAGAAATTTCACTCAAGGGAAGTTCATTGGCAATTCAAAAGTAAGGCACATGTACATTGTGACGTATTCAAGAGTCAAATCATATGACGATGTATTGAAATTTCACGTAGATATTCAAAAGCTAGGTACATGAAAAAGTCACGAGGAGCAAGATAAAATGGTATGAAAAAGACTATCAAATTCTTAAATAAACCACATGATCTACCCAAAAATTTTCCTATCTACTAAACCTTTCTCACATACAAAGAATTAAGCACCTCTCCGTTAATTGAAAAGGATTATAATGTATATACAAAAATAAAAATTAAATTGATTAAATTTTACCATTGATTAAATTTTAGCATTAGATTAAACTTTAAAACTTTTATCGTAATTTTGACCTATTTTGTGCTGTCCAAATATTTTGTTCAAATTTAATGACAAAAATGTTCATAGATAAGTTTGATTTTTAATTGCGTTGATCTACTTGTGAAAATAAAACTATTCGCATAAACATATTACTTTGTAAAAATTTATTTGTATAGATATAAATATATAGAAGATTCCAATATCACTGCTCAAAAAATGAACGACCCTAGGACCTTCCATGGTCGTACTCGTACAACGGTGCCATAAATGATGTAATGTATTGACTCAATCATCCCCTCTGGTCCCGATTTATTGGATTTTCTATGGTAAAAGAGCTTGAAAAACTAGTATAAAAAGAGAACACCATCACAGCCAAATGCATGCTCATATACCACATGGCTTTGATCAATCTTGATCTTTCATTTTTCTCAATTTTTTCCTTGCTCATATTCCTTCTATCCCTTCTCAAATGGTTCTATGCTTCTTCTAAACCCCAGAAAAAGTTACCACCATCTCCACCAAAGCTCCCAATTATTGGCAATCTTCACCAGCTTGGCCAGTTTCCACATCGCTCCCTCCAATCACTGTCAAGAAAATATGGTCCACTCGTGCTACTTGAACTGGGAAGCAAGCCAATGCTGGTTGTCTCTTCCTCTGATGCAGCTTGCCAGATCTTGAAAACCCATGATTTATCCTTTGCAAGCAGGCCTAAATCGAGCATCCCAGATAAACTCTTTTACGGAAGCAAGGACATAGCTTTTGCGCCATATGGTGAGTATTGGAGACAACTAAAAAGCATTTCTATGCTTCATCTTTTGAGTAACAAAAGGATTCAGTCTTTTCAACATGTCAGAGAAGAAGAGACGTCACTCATGATCGAGAAGATCAGTCGAATGTGTTCTTCCTCAGCTGTAAACTTAAGTGACATGTTTTTAATTCTCACCAATGATATAATCTGTAGGGTTGCCTTGGGGAGGAAGTATAGTGAGGAAGAAAATGGGAGGAAAAGTATGGAGAATTTGAAGGTGTTTGGTGAGTTACTGGGTATTTTTGATGTAGGAAACTATATTCCTTCGCTTGCATGGGTTAATCGCTTCAATGGCTTGGATTCTAAAGTGAAGAAAACGGTTAAACAGATTGATGGATTTCTGGAGGGTGTGATAGAAGAGCACATGAATAAGAGGAAAGGAAAGGCTGAAAGCGACTCTACTACTGAGGAAAGATGCCAAGACTTTGTAGATATCTTGATTGAGATTAATGAGGAAAAGACTATGGGCTTTGCTCTTGAGCGAGATGCCATGAAAGCTATCATCCTGGTAAATTTCTCTCTCCATGTCTTTGTATTGGTAGTAAATCTTTGGGATCGAGGCAAGTATGATTGATTTTGGTGTGGTTGCATACGGTCATTTTATTCTTATTTTTTAAATTTGACATATACTTATATCACTAAATCGGAGTATGCAAGTGATATTTATATAAGTTATATTAGCATAAATCAAATTATGTAAGAAATCAATAGTCGTATAACATAAAAATCACAATCGAACTTGCGTCAAATTCTAAATTTTTTACCTGTTTTAACCATTTAAACATATAAATATTTAGGTGTGTTGAGTTAAGCCTTATGAAGCCCGGATTGATAAGTAAATGGAGTAATAATTGGGTTTTGTCAGTCGAAATTTGACAAACCTAAGCTCAACCCATAAAAGCTCGCAAACCTTAGGCTCTTTATTGGACTATGAGCCAGCCCAAGCTAGCTTTTATTTATTGATTTTAAAATCATTTCATTGATAAAGTTTGATTACTGCATGGTTTTGAATAAAGTTGGATTGGTACACAATAGAAATAAAGGCTTATTGCCATTGTGTAATCGAAACATGTTCTAATGCAACACTTTCTTTGATTCCATTATTTAGGATGTCTTTGGTGCTGGATCTGATACAACACATTCAGTTATGGATTGGGGAATGTCAGAACTTCTAAAGAACCCCAAAGTCTTGCATAAATTGCAGGCTGAGGTAAGAGATGTGACTCAAGGAAAACCAGAAATAACTCGAGCTGATATGGAGAAAATGCAGTACTTAAAAGCAGTGATTAAAGAAACTCTGCGACTTCATACTCCAGTTCCATTACTGGGTCCTAAAGAATCGAATCAAGACGTCAAAGTATTGGGGTATGATGTACCAAAGAGCACACAGGTACTTGTGAATGCTTGGGCAATTGCAAGAGATCCATTGTTGTGGGAGAACCCTGAAGAATTTCGACCTGAGAGGTTTTTGGGTTCGAGTGTAGATTTTCATGGTTTGAACTTTGAGTTAATTCCGTTTGGTGCCGGACGAAGAGTTTGCCCGGGTATCAACTTCGCCATGTCAGTAACTGAACTTGCATTGGCAAAACTGGTCAACAAATTTAACTTTACATCACCCGATGGAATCAATCCAAACGAGTTGGACATGACCGAATCATTTGGTATCACAGTCCACAGAAAATTTCCTCTGCATGCCATTGCCACACCATATTCTTGCTAATGTCTTTGTTTATGATGTTTCAGCTTTACTTTGCTTCATTTCTAGTGAAGTTCGTGCAAGTAAATTATAGACTATAGTGATGGGTTATTGTATACTATGCCCTAAGGATACCGAAGAAGGGGTGGGTTTGGCGTTATCTTGTTTGCACGATGTAACTATAGCTAATAATGCTAGTTAAGTTATATACAATTCACAATGATAATGTTGGAATTTCATAGTGGTTTAGTCTCCTTTTTGGTGTGTTTATCATTTGGGGGGGGGGGGGGGGGGGGGGGGTTTGAACGGCAGGCCAAAAATTTTATTAGAAACAAACCAAATACGAGGGGACATCAACCTTACCTCATATAGTACATGATAAAACCTCACATAGAACATGATAAAATGACCAATTAAGAATATTGACAAGCAATCCTACATCTAAGAAAAGACGGAAAAGCAAACTTGTCCAATCTATACTCTCTCCTCGCCATCATCGGTAAGTCAGCTACTCATTCATACAAACAAACCCCAATTTCTAAAATAGAATAACCTTCGTTCAACAACAAATCTGCCACCTTATTAGCCTCCCTATAACAATGTTGGAGTGGAGTTGGAAACCATCTCTAGGCAACTCAAAAACCTGCTCCACCTCACTACGAATAGACCACGGGCACCGATAATAATCCTTTAGAATCCGTACTAATACCATTGAATCTGAGTCAACAATAACCTGCATAAATCCTCTTTGAACACACAATTTCATCCCTAATAATAAAGCTTTAGCTTCTGCCTATATACTAGTACCCTTACCAAAGAAAGAGGAGAAGGCAAAATGTAAGCGCCCCATCGAATCCAGAGTATCCCCCTCCACCACACATACTTGGATTTCCTTTCGAGCATTCATCAATATTGAGTTACAACACCCCCCTCTGCGGGGATTGCCAAAAAAAAATCCTAACATTAAAATAATCCAATCATTGCTCAACTAGTTCCAAAAAATAATGCCAGGACATAATATTGTGAAAATCCCTGAACTTAATCCAATACACAAACCTCAAATCACCAAAGATAGCTTGACACATCGAATGAAAATCCACAAAAACTCCTTGGTAGAAAGTTATATTCCTTGCCTTCCATAAATTCCAGCAAACAAAAATAGGCAAAAGACAAAAGATAAACTTTAATCTTTCGGACTTAGCTAGTTTATACAACTAATTAGCCAAGACCACACGCATATGATCTCCAGCATAACGAATTCCACAAGGCGATCCAAAAAACTTCAACACGGCCATCGCCAGCTCCCTTTCCAAAATCAAATGTTTTACCGTTTTAGCTTGAGAGTCCATGCAGCAAAAACATTTGGACGGCATATGAAACTGAAACTTAGTCAGCACATCATCCAAAGGTAACCTACCCCTGAACAATTGCAACATAAAAACTGAAATTTTCAATGGCACCTGCGTATGCCAACATTGTTTAGACATGAATGAAGAATCCCTAGCACCCCATATCTCCTGGAAAGTAGAGAATAAAGAGAACCTACCCGATATAGATACAACCCAAGTCATGGCATCTGGAACATCCCTAGAAGGAACAGCCATACTCGCAATTTCTTGAACAACCTCCACTGGCAACAGTTGACCCAACAAGATTATATTCCACTCACTAACAGGTATATATTTTACGTGTTTTTAGTGTGTTTTATTAGTTAGTTTTGGGGTGTTTTAACTATTTTTATAACTAATTAACTAGGGTTTTGGTAAAAATGTACAGTTTGTGGTTTAAATGGCAAACATTGCATTTCTATGGATTTTAATGGTAAAAACTTCATATTTTTGTAGGTTTAATGATTCAATCATCAAAGGGTGTGAATTGAGAAGAGAATTGGATGATTGGTGATGATTGGAAGGGTTAAAAGAAGACATGAAGTGCAAAACATTCAAATGAAGAAAAGCAAGTGAAGACAGTTTTGACACATCTTCGTATTTCGGCAATATCTTGAGCTACAAGGATCGGATCGAGGTTATCTTTATACATTTTGAAGCTAAGAGATAGATCTACATTTGGTATAAAGACATCAAAGTCTAATTCAGTTGTTTTCCTAGTCAAAAAGTTGAAACACAGAAGCTTATTTGTATGGTCGAAAGCTGAAACAGGGGATTGACCAGTCGATGGTATTTTGATCATATCGTAGTCCACAAAGCTCCAAATTGGATGATTCATAAAGCATTGGAAAGCTAACTCAGGGGGCTAAAACTTTCATGTTTTGTACAAGAGTTAGTTCAGCCTCCATCATAGAGAAATTAGCCGATGAAATGAAGCCAAATTCACATAAGTAAATACCCGACTTGAGAATACGTGGGTTGTAGTCGCGTATTCTCAAGTCGCATATTGTAGCCTGATTTCAGCAACTTGCTCAACACTTGCCTTGTTTTCACACTATTTTTCAGCTATAGTTGGAGAGAGAATTTCGGCTGCACATGCTTCTGATACAAAAGGAAGCGGAAATGAGCTTTATGTCTTGTCAAAAACCACCTTTTTGACTCGCTTAACACTTTAGATATTAGAATCATTAGAAGAAGAGAGTAGAACATATTAGAAGTAGCTCTTATCAGTTTTTAGCATTAGAACTTAGAAGAAAGTATTGTCTTGTTCTTTCTAACTAGCACTTTTTGTGAGAACAATTGGAGATTTCATTGTATACCATTTTGTTGAAGAAATTGAAGATCATTGGGAGTTTCTTCATTATTTTGGCTAAGCTTTCCTTTTCTATCTTTAACTTGTGATTTATGATGTATTCATGCAATGAACCTATATGTTTACTTGTTATATCTTACATGAGTAGCTAAATTTCTAAATCTAAGGAATAGATGAAACTTATGGCTACTTGACATGAAGTGAATATGAATTACACTTGTTACATCTTGTATTAACTTGTCTATTTGTGCATGTTTATCACTTGTTGTTGCTTGATCACCAATAGCAAGCTCTTAGTTGTTATTAGTCAATGAAAATTGGTAATAATAATAGAACAACATGAGTAGAGCTTGAGTAGTAGACTCATAAGAATAGAGGTACACTTAAGTGGATTAAAGTTGCATTTCATGAAGGAAACAAGAGTAGAACTAGTTATTCACCATGAGAATAGGGAAAACTAGACTATTCTAGGCCATTTCATCATGAGAATGAGATTTGGTAATATTGGAAATGAATCCCTAGTTAAATAAGGATTGTAACAAGAGATAAATCTATTCATTTGTGTTGTTTATGCCATAAGTGGAATTTATATCCTTAGACTCAAGTTTTTAGTGAATTTTCTCCATTTGTTATCTTGCAAGTATCTAGTTAAGATTTGTATCTAGTTAGCCATTATTTGTAATTACTAGTTCATTTGTTATAGTTAAGTTACTATTTTAATTGATTTTTGTGAATTAATTGCTACATAATCTCTTTTAGTTTTGCTTGTAGTGTATGCACCGGATGTTACGGGTAGTAATACCTTTTGATCTGAAAATTGAAAGGACACTACGTAGATAAAGAAGACATACACCACGACATGAAGAAGAAGAAAAGATTCATCCAATAGAGGGAATTGCAATAGAACTATCTTTTGAAGAAGAAATGGCGGAAAACGAGACAAATAGTCTAACTCTAAGGGATTTTGCTCTACCAGGAACTCAAAGATCCCAAACAAGTATAGCGCGGCCGACGGTAAACGCTAATAATTTTGAGATTAAACCATCATTAATCCAAATGGTGCAACAATATCAATTTGGAGGTAATGCCGTAGAGGATCCTAATGCACATTTAGCCATATTTTTAGAGATATGTAATACAATCAAAATGAATGGGGTTAGTGAGAATGCTATAAGGCTAAGGTTGTTCCCATTTTCATTGAGGGATAAGGCTAAAATTTGGCTATATTCTCATGCACCTAATACTTTCACTAATTGGTATGATTTGTCAAGGGTATTTTTGAATAAATATTTTCCACCGGGTAAAATGGGAAAATTTACAATGGATATTACTAGTTTTAGTCAATTTGATGGGAAATCGTTGTATGAAGCTTGGGAACGGTTTAGACAGTTGCTTCGGAGATGTCCACATCATGGACTTTCTGATTGGCTCATTGTACAAACTTTCTATAACGGTTTATCTTTCTCTACTAAAATGACTATTGATGCAGCCGCAAGTGATGCTTCAATGGGTAAATCACCCAAAGAAACTCAAGATTTGATAGAAGAGATAGCGGCCAACAACTACCAATGGGCTAATGAAAGAGGTAATCCAAGACGACAAGCAGGTATGATGGAAACTAATGCAATCAATATGCTTAGTGCTCAAATGAATAATATGATACAAATGTTACGTCGTCAAATCGGATGTGGTCCGAGTTCTTCTACTAATGCATATGTTGCTTATTGTTCCATATGTGGAGGAGAACACGATTCTAACGAGTGTGTTGATGTTGAACAGGCTCAATTTGTTAATAACTACAATAGGAATGCTCAAAACAACCCATACTCAAATACATATAATCCGGGGTGAAGAAATCATCCAAATTTTGGATAGAAAGATCAAGGTAACCTCAAAGGCCGGCCAACCCACCGAGATTCCAACCAAGGTAACAACAGACAAATACTAAATCGAATTGGGAGATTGCAGTGAAGAAATTAGCCAAGGGCACTTCGGAAAGATTTGAGCGAATAGAGGGGAGATTGGATCAATTGTCAAATCGCTAATTTTATTAACAACAGAAGCCTTGGCGAATTGCCAGGTAAAATCAAAGTGAATCCGAGAGAGCATGTCAATGCTATCACTCTAAGAAGTGGTAAAACGGTCGAGGGACCCAACTTTGGCGATTCAACTAGTGAAAAAGATAAGGAACAAGCAGTTGAAAGAGGAAAAGAAAGCCAAAATGATCATGTTGTTATTGATATTGATGTACCTCCTCCTAATTTGAACTCTAATGTGCTTCCTTTTCCTCACAGGTTGAAGAAAGATGGGAAGGATCGGGAGTTTGAGAAGTTCCTCAAAATTTTTAAACAATTGCATATTAATATTCCTTTCATTGATGCTATTACACAGATTCTCTCTTATGCACGTTTTTTGAAGGATATTATGTCAAAGAAGAGGAAAATTGTGGATAATGAGATAATAGCGTTAACGGAGGAATGTAGTGCATTGATTAAGAACAAACTCCCTCCTAAATTGAAAGATCCGGGAAACTTTTCTATTTCTTGTACTATTGGTTAGCTGCATTTTTCTAATACTTTATGTGATTTAGGTGCAAATGTGTCACTCCTGCCACTATCGGTTGTTCGGAGGTTGGGACTTCAAGAGCTGAAAGCTACCACTATTACATTGCAATTGGCGGATCAGTCAATTACACATCCAATTGGCATTTTGAAAATGTGCTCATAAGGGTAAGGGAATCCATTATACCAGTGGATTTTGTTGTCTTAGATATTGAGGAAGATGCAAAAATGTCAATTATTCTAGGAAGACCGTTTTTAGCCACTGTACGAACCATAATTGATGTGGAAAAAGATAAGCTCATATTACGAGTTAATGGTAAGGAATTGGAATTTAATTTGGATAATAAAGAAGGGGGTATAGAGCCTATTGCTCTTGTTTCTAATATGCCATGTGACAAAAAAGGTAACTAGGAAATGAATAAAGAAGTCAAATCTATAAATTTTCTTGGTACTAACTTTCTTGGTATTGGAGCAAGTGAGGCAAGGTCAAGGATGGAAGTTGGCTTAATAAATTCACCATTCCAAGAAGGAATAGATGAAAAGTTAAGTTCACTCGAAAAAGGTAAGCAAATTCCACTCCAAAGTGAAGTCAAGCCTATATACGACAAGTCTAATACTCCTCCTTGGCATTTGAGGAAGTTGGACTACGGAGATCAATGCATGGCTCATCACGCGATGGATTGGGTCGGGAGTTTCGACCCATGGGGAGAAAATCGCTCTCTAATGTTCTAAAAAGATTTAAATCTTTTGAGTCGAGCCAACGACTATAAACAAAAGCGTTAGTTGGGAGGCAACCCAATGTTTTGTTAAAAATGTTAATTTGGTATGATTTTATGTTTAACGCATGTAATTAAGATAGTTTGTTGTTTTTGTGTTATAGGTTCGGCAAGCAGAAGCAAGGATGACCATTTGAGGTGAAAACGGTGAAATTTGGTTGATTTGCGCTAAAGGTGTACTTGATCCATTAAAAAGGGATAAAATGCATGTTTTGATCATTTTACATGTGCATGCTATGATAAATTTGGCAAAAGAATGATTTAGAATGCATTTTGAATAATTGGGGTAACATGTGTAATTTTTAAAAGTTGACATTTCTGTAAAAATTTGCAGAAGAAAACGTGGATTGCAGGAATACGCGACTTAGAGTCGCATATTACCTAAATCGCATTTTCATCTCTGCAAGGACAAAGCATAAAACGCGACTTGAATACATGACTTCAAGTCGCGTATTCAAAGAAGTCACGTTTTCATCCCTGCGAAATTTGTACAGAAAACACGACTTACACAAAACGCGACTTGAAGGCACGTTTTGTCAAGTCGCGTATTCTGTCCTTGTACAAAAGCTAAATACGTGACTCCCTTGGTCAGTTTTCTTTTCATCTTTTTCCTTCAACTCGCGTTTTCCCTTCTCTTCTCACACACAATTCACAAAACTCCATTTTTGCTCCATATCTTTGCTAAAAATCATCAACCCAACACCTTTAGTGCATCATATAACATTTCTAATCGAACAAAATCCAACAAAAACACCTAAAATTCGGTTTTAAGAAGATTAAAGGCTAGGGTTTCTAGTTTTTAATTTCTTCAATTGGAAGTCAATTGGAGGTGTTTCATAAGACTTTTCACATATTTAGCATCACCAAACATCCTTCTACATGATTGAGATAAGTTTCTTCATCAAATCTTCGTATTTTAGAAGAAGATATTTTTCAATTTCCTGAGTTTTCTGATATCTTTTAATTTCGAATTTTTGATGATATATGTTGATGTTTTTGACCTCCATTATGCTTATTAAGATTATTTAAACATTTTTACATGTTCAAATGTAGAGAATTGATGATTAATAATTCTTTAAATTTTTAAATTGTTATATTTGACTAACATTAGAAAGTTGGCTTGGAATGTTTTTAAAGCCATTCGTGATCAATGATTATGGTATAAAATGGTTGATTGATGATGTTTTAGTATGTGCATTATATATAGTGAGAAATTTGGATGATTTTGTGAGTTATTAGGATAATTTTTGGTTAACCAGGTTTATAGCTAATTACACATTATTGTTCCTAATTACCGATTGCTATAATTATGATTAATGCTAATTTCACTGATTGGGATATAATTGTTGCATATTTTGATTAAGTTGGTGATTTTGGGCAATTTTTGGCATGATATATGTCCCTTCTCGTATGGTCATTTAAGTATGTTTATTTGATTTCTTATGACTTGGAGGGCTATATTTGTGATTATTTGAGTCAATTCATATTACTTATTGTCAAAAATATGAAATATGTCTTAGTACATGTGGATAATTGAATCCTTTTTATTAGGTACTATGGTTAGGAAAAATAGGTTGTATATTCGTCCTCCAGTAGTGATGATATGGAGGTTAGTGAGGAGGTCGAAGTAAGTGAGGAGGAGAGGTCACCTTCTCCCCAACTGGTTAGCCGACAACCAAGTGAGGGCACTTCTCGTAGTGTAGAAACTACCGTTTTTGATAGTGCCAAGTTCACCAACAATAGGAATCAAGAGTGGCACGAGGCGCATGCTAATTTGGAGTTCTTTTTTGAGATGCACGTGAATCCCGAAGTAGAAATGGTTTAATCGCATCTCGGAGGCGTTCGATCAACTAGGTTGGGCGCCGATTCTTACCTTGCCGACTCACTACTACCAGAACTTGGTGCGCGAGTTCTACGCCAATATAGAGTACAAGGCACGCCACAGTGGTGAGATGGTGGAGTCATGGGTGCGTGGGAGACGTATCATCTTGTCACGGGAATGCCTGGCTGCTATCTTGGGGTGTCATGACCAGGGCCGGGCGATTGACTTGAAGAAGAATTCGTCGCACCAAATAGGCGGTGGGATCCATCACATATCATAACTAGATTTGGTCTCAAGTACCAACCTTTTCGGTTCTCAAGGAAGGAGACAATGTTGGCGAGTATTTTCGAACCTCGCCATCGTCTCATTATCAATATGATGACCCACAACATCATACCCAAGAAGACAGGGTATACGGAGGTCCGAAAGAGAGATATCTATTTTCTCGACTACATGTTTCATAATCGGGACTCCTCCTACGCTCGAATTCTCTTGCTGAACATCATCATTAGCCATATCAGGTCTACAGCGAGGAGGCGGACGGCTTCGTTCAAATTGCCATTTTCTCGTCTGCTTTCCTTGGTGTTCGTGTATTTTGAGATTAATTTGCAAGGTATAAGGCGGAAATTTGTTATACCTTGAACCGAATTATCGATTTTTACCTTTCGCCGTCTCGGTATTGGCACAGAGAACATTCCTCGACCTGCTCGAGAAAGGCGACAAAAGGCAAGACATGGTTGAGAGGAAGTTGGACCTTCTACTGTAGCACCTCCTCCTCTACCGCTACAATCGAATTGGCAGCGGCTCTTCACTCGCTTGGACGATATCGAGTATTGGTTGGGACGGATGGACACTCGCCTGGAGCGGATTGAGTATCATTTGGGCATTCCCCCACCTCATGACAGTGATGAAGATGAAGATGACGACTAAAGCTGCACTTTTAGGATGGCTATTTTGTTGCTTCCGGATTTGCTTGTCCTTTTGTTTTAATTTGTTGGATGTCGGATGTTTAACTTGACTTCTCCTGTTTTTAAGTTTACCTTTTGGCTGTTATTAGTAGGTATTTGTACTTTGGCAGCGGTTCGTGATTCATGATTGATTTGAATTTCAGCCATTGCACTGAGAAGTACTTCTTTCTATCTTTTGTTGTTTTCCTTTCCCTACACATTAAGGACAATGTGTATTTTAAGTGTGGGGGAGGAAATGTGTGGTACTTGTAGTATTTTTGTATTTAATGTTTGGACATGTTATTGGAAATATTTCTTGTGCTTAAATGTTGTCTATTTTGGGTTTGCTAGCAGGGAGTTTCATCCAGTTTTAAGGGGAAACTCTATCAAAAATTTTTCAAAATCTTGTCCAAAATTGCAAATTTGCCCAAAAAGATTTCAAATTTTTTCGATTTTATCCAAGAGGTAACAAGTTCCACAACATTAGTAGTTCAAATTCCTTCTACTTTTAAGGTAAATATGTGTGATTTGAAAACTTCTCTTCTCATTTAACTTGGAAATGACTATTATGTGATTATAATTTTTGCATTTGTAGGAAAATATATCTTGTGAAGTGGAGAAAATTATGCCTGCATTCTATATATTTGATTAAATTTCTTCTCTTTACTTGATTTTACATAGTTCAGTGATAAATATGATCAATAAGTGTAACACTCTTCTCATGATTATGCTTTTGAGGAAATGTTATTATCTTTGTTTTGAAAAAAAAATTAAAAAGAAAAATTAAAAAAAAAGAGAATAAGATTTGTTCTATTTCAATGGTTCTTGTACTTAGTAATCGGGAGTTTTTATCTAAAAATGTCAACTTTCGTGTAAAACGGTACTCGAATTAAGAGTATGCAAGTAATCGATAATTTTCATCTAAAAATGTCGATTCTCGCGTCAAAAGTCACTTTCATAACTTGAATAATATTTAGTTATATTATATGAATAAATCCCTCTAAGTTGAATAAGAAGATGATCATGGATTTAGAAAGCATTCTATTGACTATATAAGTTACTTGTTTGTAAAATTGGGTAAGGATGAGGAATTGATTTGAACTAACCAAAATTATGGTATAATTGAATCTCCTTTACTTGATATTATGAGTACTTGAGGTTAATTGAGTGATTACATAATGGTTATTTACCTTGTTTTGAGAAAACGAAAATTGAATGGTGCACATATGTTTGTTTTCAAACTTTGAATCATTGTTGGTTTGTATTTCTTATTACTTGAGAACAAGCAATGGTTCAAGTATGAGGGTATTTTGACAAGTATATATTTTACGTGTTTTTAGTGTGTTTTATTAGTTAGTTTTGGAGGGTTTTAACTAGTTTCATAACTAATTAACTAGGATTTTGGTAAAAATGTACATTTTGTGGTTTAAATAGTAAACATTGTATTTCTATGGATTTTACTGGTAAAAACTTCATATTTTTGTAGGTTTAATGATTCAATCATCAAAGCTTGTGACTTGAGAAGAGAATTGGATGATTGGTAATGATTGGAAGGGTTAAAAGAAGACATGAAGTGCAAAACATTAAATGAAGAAATGCAAGTGAAGACAGTTTTGATACATCTTCGTATTTCGGCAATATCTTGACTTACAAGAATCGGATCGAGATTATCTTTATACCATTTTGAACCTAAGAGATAGATCTACATTTGGTATGAAGACATCAAAGTCTAATTCAGTTTTTTTTCTAGTCAAAAAGTTGAAACACATAAGCTTATTTGTATGGTCGAGAGCTGAAACAGGAGATTGACCAGTTATTGGTATTTCGATCATATCTCAGTCCACAGAACTCCAAATTGGATAATTCTTGAAGAATTGAAAAGCTAACTCAAGGGGTTACAAATATTATGTTTTGTATAAGAGTTAGTTCGGCCCCCATCATAGAGAAATTAGCTGATAAAATAAGGCCAAATTCACAAAAGTGAATACGCGACTTGAGAATACGTGGGTTGTAGTCGCGTATTGTAGCCTGATTTCAGCAACTTGCTCAGACACTTGCCTTATTTTCACACTACTTTTCAGCTACAGTTGGAGATAGAATTTCGGCTGCACATGCTTCTGATGCAAAAAGGAAGAGAAAAGGAGCTTTATGTCTTGTCAAAAATCACCTTTTTGACTCTCTTAACACTTTAGATATTAGAATCATTAGAAGAAGAGAGTAGAACATATTAGAAGTAGCTCTTATCAGTTTTTAGCATTAGAACTTAGAAGAAAGTCTTGTCTTGTTCTTTCTAACTAGCACTTTTTGTGAAAACAATTGGAAACTTTATTGTACACTATTTTGTTGAAGAAATTGAAGATCATTGGGAGTTTCTTCATGATTTTGGCTAGACTTTCCTTTTCTATCTTTAACTTGTGATTCGTGATGTGTTCATGCAATGAAACTATGTGTTTACTTGTTATATCTTACATGAGTAGTTAAATTTCTAGATCTAGGGAATAGATGAAACTTATGGCTACTTGACATGAACTAAATATGAATTACACTTATTATATCTTGTATTAATTTGTCTATTTGTGCATTCTTATCACTTGTTGTTGTTGGATCACCAATAGCAAGTTCTTAGTTGTTATTAGTCAATGAAAATTGGTAATAATGATAGAACAACATGAGTAGAGCTTGAGTAGTAGACTCATGAGAATAGAGATACACTTAAATGGATTAAAGTTGCATTTCATGAAGGAAACAAGAGTAGAACTAGTTATTCACCATGAGAATAGGGAAAACTAGACTATTCTAGGCCATTTCATCATGAGAATGAGATTTGATAATATTGGAAATGAATCCCTAGTTAAACAAGGGTTATAACAAGAGATAAATCTATTCATTTGTGTTGTTTATGCTATAAGTGGAATCTATATCCCTAAACTCAAATTTTTAATGAATTTTCTCCATTTGTTATCTTGCAAATATCTAGTTAAGATTTGTATGTAGTATTAATTATAGTTTCTCTTGCTTAAATTGATCATTAGTCTAAATAATAGAGTAAATAAGGACCTAGTACTTACATAGCTCTGTGAGATCGACCCGATATATACTCTAAAACTACTAGTTTGACCTGTATGCTTGTAGTAAAATGGGTGTAATTCGGAATTAAACTTGTACTTATAGCAAAAACCCGTCACTCACCATTGTCAATAACATCTTTGAAAGACAGATTTCCTTTCACCTTTAGGAAATCATATATTCACCGTTCTTATATAGTGATATAAATTTACCATTCTTATAGTAATGCATTGATCCAAGTTATCATTGGCGTCAGCCTAGTGATTAGGGGAAGGCTCCTTGAATTCTCTTCACTATCAGATTCAAGATTTAAATTTTGTGCGTAACAATTGAGATTGAAAGGGCATAGGAAGGAGTAGGAAGGTATTTAAAAAAAAATGTTGATCCAAGTTAACTTTATGACTTATTCAACATTGGTACTGAGAAAATTAACCGAGCAAGGTTGATCTTTAGAACATTTAATTGAAAAACATGCGTATTTCACATCAGAGTTACTCCTGTTGTATTTTCTTTAGAGACAAATGACATACAAACACCATGATCATTCCACTGTATTCTTAAGCATCCCAAAGCATTTAGAGCATTGCCAATATCTTTCCCAAGGTAGCTAGGAGCTACAGAACTCTTTGTATGTGAAAGCTCTATAAAGTATAAACAGGAGGATTTCCTTTGTCAGTCAAAGCCGTTGCAAGTTCTATTGTGACATCATTAGATGGAGCCAAGAACGTTGCGATGGTTGTTCAAGCTTTTGTGTTTGTTACCACTCTATGTTTAGGACCTATGAACAAATTATTACTGATTACCCGTACCATTTATGAAAAGGATGGATACCTAGCAGGGGGTATACATGATTATTGGCAAGAATTATAATTCAATGAGTTTCGGGATAATACATACATTCAATAGGAGACCACAAATGATGATTAATGCATCAGGCTAAGGTTCAACACCAACCCACTGTTTTCTTCCTTGAAGAACTGAAGTCCAAGCATTGTGCCTTGATGAAGCATAATTATGATATTAAGATCATAGTGTTTTGGCATTCCCAGTATAAGAACAGCTGAACTTTGATTAGCTCATCTTCAAAATAGCCTATGAGTCCCAATCCTTCACAAATCAGATCCGAAATCCTCAAGAGAAACTTCCGTGCTTCAACACAATATGTACTTATGACATCTCTGAAAAAAGGTTGTATGAATTGTGGTGCTAATCATTGTAACGGAATTCCTGGCTTCATTCTTATTTAAATAAGTTGGGTCATACGTAGAGGCTTTATCGATATCTGGTAGACTTTTCAGGCAAAGATTAAATATGATCCTCCACAGGATAGCAGCTGTGTGTGACGTTATCACTCTTGTAGTGAAAATCTTCTTTGTGATAATTTAGAGTGCTTGAGAAGATTCTGCAGATTTGGCTGATGTCACTATCATTGGAGTAAAGCCTGGCAGCCTAAAGAACTCCTGGATAACATTCATTATCTCCTCCATTAAGCCTTCAGAAACTCTATGATTAATGTCCTGAACTAACAGCATTTACTTATGAGTAGCAAGATTGATAATGCGTTCCAAATTATGGTCTTAGACAATCATCATCAAGGACTATGTTTAGTTTTTCAGTTCAAACATAACCAGTTCTATGAACCTGAAAGAATCCAAATTCTTGGCTTGCTTTCATAATCTGCCCAATGACTTCAGATTGTTCAAGCCTGCAGCTTCCTCAAGGTCAATGGTTGGAATGTTTTGTAAGGCTTGCCTTCTTTAGCAATTATGATCCACATGATTGATTCTAAAGTAATTGATATTTTAATTAATTGATTGATATTTTGTTAATAATTAATTAGTATCTCCCATTAAATAATGATTGATGATTGATATTCTGATTAATTGATTGACATTTTATCAATAATTAATTAATATCTTCCATTTGTTAATGATTGATTGATATGTACTATTAATTGATGTCCTATTTAATCAGTTAATTAATTAAATCAATCAATTAGTTAGAAAATATTATTTCAGTTATGAATTTTGGCAAGATTTCCTTGATGGAAGGAAACCCTAGAGATTTTGTATGTGCCATTAAGGGTCCCTAACCTAACCTATAAAAAGCTTGTAGTATTCCATCAATTGTACATTTTTTCGTTAGGTATAGATTAGAAGATCCTTATTCTAAATTCTTTTTCTACTTTTCTCTTCTTCTACACATCTACATAGTTTCTTTGTCCACATAAACAAGAACAAGGCAAGAAGATAAGGGAATTGTAAGGATTAATTTCTGTTCAACAACAATGACTGGAGATAAATCATTTAAATTTCTGCTGCTTAGTACAATTTATTTGTAATTATTTGGTTTACATGTGTTATCAAAGCCACCCTCTAACCATGTTATTTAACATATAACTTCATGGTTTGTTGGCAATGTGAGAAGAGCTACATAGATTCATTTAATATTAAATGAATCAAATCTAATTTGTCATGGGATCTATGTATCCATTATCTCAATGATTGAGAATTAATGGCTAAT
The DNA here is from genome assembly GCA_023065735.1 of Coffea humblotiana. Classification (NCBI taxonomy): domain Eukaryota; kingdom Viridiplantae; phylum Streptophyta; class Magnoliopsida; order Gentianales; family Rubiaceae; genus Coffea; species Coffea humblotiana. Next base: position 13,055,143 of record CM041210.1, on the reverse strand, counting down.
CCCATGTATATGTATCATCCTTGTGATGATTTATTTGGTCATGCAAGTATGTATCATATATATAGCGTTAATATATATTTGATTTTCATTTGGTTATGCTTGTATATGACAACATAATTAATTATATCTTGCATGAATTATGGTTAGTATACTTATGCCTTTTGACTTTGCATCATGTATGCTAAAATATCATAAAGGTTGAACTTTGCTTTTGGGGCACTTTATGAGTTCTATTTAAATGACTCCATGCCTCTTGAAATTGTGATTAATAATTGGCATCAGCAGTTTGTTTGTTTGCTGCACTTTTGCATAATTATTTAAAAGTATAGTTTGTGACATCTATCAACCTTTCATTTTTGTCACCTAGTTAGATGCTATCGTAAAGATTTTTGCATCTTGTATTTAAGAGTGGCCATAGCATCTTATATGCTTGATGCTTAGAATTTTAATCACATAAATGTCTAGTGATTAAATGAATAACATCTAATTAAGTAAGCAATTAATTTGTTAAAATTATCACTTGGCCAGTAGGAAAGTAGTAGTTTTAATAAGATTAGTTGAAATAAAATGGTAAATTTAACATTGTGTTAAGAGATTTTTCTAAAATTACAGGTATGAAAAATTTCTATGTTTATAGTTTAAATTTACCAGTCTTATTAGAAAGAAAGTAAATTCAATGCATGTTTGGCAGCCTCTACCCACAGGAAGGTTTGAATTTATTATTTGAATTAACATTGGTTAATTCAATCCTTATGTCTTAAATTTCATAGTAATAATGTATGTTTATTCTTGGATATTTCAATTTTTTCTACCACTACGCTTTTTAATGATTCATCTCATCTTTCAATGCTATCCGGTGAAAACTACACCGAATGGAAGGACAAGATTCTTCTAACATTAGGGTGCATGGATCTTAATTTGGCGCTTTGTGAGAATGAACAACCCATTCCCACAGATTCTAGTTCGTTAAATGAAAAAGGCTACTTATGAGCGGTGAGAGCGATCTAATCGCTTAAGTTTGATGCTCATCAAGTCACATATCAGTCAAAGTAATAGGGGTTCAATCCCTGATTGTGACCGAGTCAAAGTTTACAAGAAAGCAATTGATGAACAATTTGTAAGCTCTGACAAGGATTTGGATAGCACCCTTATGAATAAATTTGCAAGCATGACACTTGACAAAAGTAGGCGTGTGCGCGAGCACATTATAGAAATGAGAGATATTGCAGCCAAACTAAAGTCCCTTAAAGTTGAGATTTTTGAGTCATTTCTTGTACATTTCATTCTCAACTCTATTCCATCGGAATATACTCCATTTAAGATCTCTTATAACACACATAAAGAAGAATGGTCAATTATTAAAGTCATGACCATGTGTGTTCAAGAGGAGGAGAGATTGAAACATGAGACACCAGAAAGTGTTCGTCTTGTGACTCATGGCAAAGGAAATGCAAAGAAAGGAAAATGCAAGAGTGTTCTTATGAAAAAAGATAGCAATAAAGAAAAATATTGTTTTTGCAAGAAGAAAAAACACTGGAAGAAAGATTGCCTCAAGTACAAGAAGTAGCTCGAAAAGAAAGGTAATCTCACCTTTGTGTGTTATTAATCTAACTTCACTGAAGTTTCTGATAATGCTTGGTCGATTGATTGTGGTTCTGCAATTCACATTTCCAAAACCATGCAGGGCTTTCTAAACCTAAGGAAGCCATTGGAAAGTGAACAAAGCATCTATTCTGGAAATTAGATGCATTCATCTGTTGAACGCGTGGGGACCTATAGACTCATTTTAAATACCGATTTTCAATTAGATCTTGAAAATATCTTTTATGTTCCATCCTTTTCTAGAAATTTAATTTCTCTTTCTAGACTATCTATTATTAGATATGATTCCAATTCGCATCTTTCAACTATGAATCTTTTGAAAAAATAATAAAATTATTGGTTCTGCCAAATTGGATGGAATGTTATTTAAACTTGAGTTACACTCCACATACGAATATAGCCTTTTAACAATGCATGGTACTAGTACTAAATGCAGTATTATCAATGAGAACTCTCTAAAACTTTGGCGTAAGAGATTGGGATATATCCCCATTGATAGAATCAAAAAGTTAGTGAATGATGGAGTCCTAGCGACTTTAAATTTCACTGACTTTGGTACTTGTGTAGGCTGCATAAACGGTAAGCAGACTGACAAGACCTCAAAAGGTGCCCAAAGAAGTTCTCAATTATTTGAGATTATACACACGGATATTTGTGGGCCTTTTCCTACCCCTTGCTTGAATGGTCAGAGATATTTTATCTCAATTATAGATGATTATTCAAAATTTATGTATCTTTATCTCTTGTTTGATAAATCAGAAGCACTTGATACTTTTAAAATTTTCAAACTAGAGGTAGAGAAACAGAAGGAAGAGAAAATCAAAATTGTGAGATTAGATAGGAGTGGCAAATACTATGGAAGACATATAGAGAAAAGACAAGCATATGGTCCATTTGCTAAGTTTCTCCAAGAAGAATGTATTGTTGCTCAATATACAATGCCTGGCATACCACAATAAAATGGTATAGCCGAAAGGAGAAATCGAACTCTCATGGACATGGTTAGAAGCATGATTAGTAGCACTATTTTATCTTTATCCTTATGGAGTGAAACTTTAAAAACAACTGTGTATATTTTAAATAGGGTACCATCCAAGACTGTCCCTAAGACGTCTTTTGAAATTTGAAATGGATGGGAACCTAGTTTTAAAACATTTACATGTATGGGGTTGTCCAGTTCAAGTGAGGGTATATAACCCACACATTAAGAAATTGGATGAACATACAGTTAGTGATTTTTTCATAAGCTATGCTGTTAACTCTAAAGGGTTTAGATTTTACTGTCCTTTACACACTCCAAATATTATTGAAATTAGAAATGCTAAGTTTCTTGAGGAGCACAAAATCAGTGGGAGTGGTTTGCAAAAGGTGGAGTTTGAAAAAGTAAAGTATGCACGTGTCACCTTTACATGATCTAGTTGTTATTCAAAATATTGAAGAACAACCAGTTGAGCAACCTCCACTTGAATGGCCACAACAATCAATAATAGTTGATCCCACTAATCACACTCCCTATAAAACAGTGGGAGTTAGAATATCCACAAGAATTAAAAGGCCAGCAATTTCTAGTGATTATGAAGTAATCTCCAAGAGTCTGACTATAATGTTGGACTTAAGGATGGCCTTAGTTCATTTTTCATAAGCCATGAATGGAGAAAACTCCACATCTTGGTATAATGCCATGAAAGAAGAAATGGAATCAATGGCTAAAAATAAAGTCTGGGATCTCGTTGGATTCCAAAAAGGTCTCTATTGTGGGTTGCAAATGGATTTTTAAAACCAAAAGAGATTCAATGGGTTGACTACCATGAAACCTTTTCTCCCATTTCAAAGAAGGATTCATTACGTGTTATCATGGCAATAGTAGCCCTTGATTTGGAGTTAAATCAAATGGATATGAAAACGGCGTTCCTTAATAGGGATCTTGAAGAAGAGGTATACATGTGTCAACTTGAGGGTTTTGTCAATAATGACAACAACCAACTTGTTTGCAAGTTAAGAAATCTATTTATGGACCAAAACAGGCTTCCCGCCAATGGTATATTAAGTTCTCTTCATTTAGTCTTGTAGAGAATATCGTTGCCCAATGCATATATCTTAAAACAAATTGGAGCAAATATATCTTTTTAGTTTTATATGTAGATGATATTCTTCTTGTGAGTAATGATATGGGTTTGCTGCATGAAACTAAACATTTTCTTGGACAAAACTTTGAAATGAAGGATCTGGGTGAAGCCTGTAATGTCAATGTCATTGGCATGGAGATTTACAGAGATAAAACAAGAAAAATTCTTAGTTTATCTCAAAAGACCTACATTGAAAAAGTTATAGAAAGATTTGGAATAAAACACTGCTCTTCCATTGCAGCTCCCATTATCAAAGCCTAAAAATGAGTTGGAATGAAAAGAGATGGATAGCATTAATGGGTTCTAAATATGAGTACAAGTTTAATTCAAAATATACCCGTTGACTGCAAGTATACAGGTCAATAGTAGTTTAGAATATATATCGGGTCGATTCAACTAGGAGTAACTTTTACAAGTACTAAGATCGATCTTACTTTATGATTTAGACCAACTATCAATAAAAGTAAGAGAAATTGCAATTACTTACAACTTAAGTTTTCTACTAATTAGCTTGCAAGACCCAATGAAAAAATTTTACTAAATACTTGACTCTAGAGGTGTAGAGTCCACTTATGGCACAAAAGATACAAGTGAATAGATTTATCTCTTGTTACTATTCTTGTTCAACTAGGGATTCATTTCCAATGTTATCAAAACTCACTCTCATGATGATATGGCATAGACTAGACTAGTGACAAGTATATATTTTACCTAATATTTTGTACATATTTTGGATGGATTGTGATGGAATCGGGGTTAAAATGATGTTGAGAATGACTATTTTGATGATTAGGTGATAACTAGTTGATGTAGTAAGTAAAGTATGAAAATTTGTGTGAAAATGGAAAGATTTATCTGCTAAATTCATTATGATAGGAAGACAAGATATACGGCATCGGATACTTGGTCTCAAAGAAAATATACGATGCCAGATAGAAGGAGTCAAGTCGGATAATCGCACTAGATACTCGTCAGTGAGTTTTTTGAAGAAGAGTGTACAGCAGTATACGGCATCGGATAGTGGAAATTCGCTTCGGATATCGAATCGTATACTTGGGGCGGGAAAATCTCCAAGTTGCGCAATTTGCACAACTTGATGCCAACTTTCAGCTCCTTTTCTGGTGACAACTAGGACGTCTTGACAGCTGCTAGCTGGGTCTAAAACATCAATTTTTCTCACCTTTTTGCAACTTTAAGTCATTTTCAATATCCGATTTATGTCAAGAAAGAATGGATGAAGACTTTTGGGAGAGAAACTTCTTAAAGAAGAGAAAAGACACTTTTGTTCGATATATCAAAAAGTTAGAAAAGAGAAGGAGAGTAACTTTCTTAGACTAGAACTTGTACTTTCTCTCTCTAGAATAAAATAGAACTTTTAACAAAAACTCTTGATGTAATCTGAGAACTTTGAAGGCAAAGGAGAATTTGGAGTTTGGAGATCCTTGTTCCTTCAATTGAATAAACATTTTCTTCTCCCTTTCTCTTTATTTTGTTGGATATATGTTGGCATTCATCAAAGATTTAAGTTTCATGTGTTTATTCTTCATGTCTAGCTAATATATTTGTTCTAGGAGTGGATGATGTCTTGTGTTTCTTGATCTTGGTTGGAATGAGTTGATGAATGCTGCCTTTTGTACTTGCTAGTTCATTTAAGCTTTGCTTGGACATTTGTGAATGCTTGATCACCATTTACAAATTATTTTAGTTGTTGTTTATCAATGAAAGTTGGTAGATGATGATGGAACAAGCTTAGATGGAGCTTAGGATCTTGACACACGAAAGTAGTGTTGAGACTAGGTGGGCTTTAATACATTCTTGAGTTTAATGGCACTATGCTTGTTGTTTCACCATGAAGTAGGAAAATGCATGTATAGGTGACACTCGATTCATCATGAAAGCGAGTTTCGGATACCTTATGTGAATGAACCCTTAGCAAGACAAGTAGTGAAATATTTATCACTCATTTGAATAATAGACAAGAACACCTTAGTTGATTCCATATCCTAGAGCTTGTGTTTTAGTTGAGTTCATCCATTAACTTGTAGTTGTTACACATTAGTATATAGAATAACTTTATTCCTCATTATTGTTGCTTGTCTAGATAATAAAGTAGGATTAAGTTCTAGTAGTTGTGAGTGCTCCTCAAGGGATCGACCTTAACTTCCTTGTACTACAAAGCGACCTATGTAGCGACCTATATACTTGCAGTTAACGAGGGAGTTATTGAACAAAACTAGGGTGTAGGGGAATCTCATCAAATTTTTGGTGCCGTTGCCGGGGAGCATGGCAATATTAGAACCAAACGATCTTTATTAATCTAGACTTTGATTCTAGTGAGATTTTGGATATAACTTTTGGTGTAAAAGATTGCTTCTATTGAAGTAATTGCATTTATATTGGGTAAAAGTTGTCTTGATTTATCTTTTTGACTATTGGCAGTATATTGTACCGAGCTTTTCAGATAATTGTGCCGTTAGACCCAAAAATTGAGAGGACTTTGAGGAGAACGAGAAGACGTACACTACAAGGAGACACGGAAGATCAACAAGAAAGGATACTATATATTGAAACTTCCCCTAATGGAGCAAATGGCAGAAGAGGCTAATAGGAGAGCATTGAGAGATTTTGCATTACCGGGAGGAAATGGCTTACAAATGAGTATCACATGACCCACGGTAAATGCTAACAATTTTGAGATTAAACCTGCATTAATACAAATGGTGCAGCAATCTCAATTCAAAGGTAATGTTACTGAGGATCCTAACTCTCATTTAGCTATGTTTATTGAAATTTGTGATACCATTAAATTGAATGGTGTTAGTGAAGATGCAATTCGACTAAGGTTGTTTCCATTTTCATTGAGGGATAAAGCTAAGATCTGGTTGAATTCACATCCACCTAACACTTTCACAAGTTGGGAAGATTTGTCTCGCTCATTTTTAAGCAAATATTTCCCACCAGCAAAAACTACTAAGGTAAAAATGGATATAACTAGCTTTTGTTAGTAGGAGGGAGAATCTTTGTACGAAGCATGAGAGTGATTTAGGAAATTACAACGAAGATGTCCACATCATAGTCTTCCAGATTGGCTCATTGTGTAGACATTCTACAATGGATTGAATTTCACTACCAAGACTCATGTGGATGCTGTAGCCGGGAGAAGCATTGATGGGTAAATCAGCTGCCCAAACTCATGAATTGATTGAAGAAATGACTGCGAACAATTATTAATGGCCTAACGAGAGAGGTAACACTAGAAAGGTGGCATGTATATTTGAACTTGATAGCCTAAATTTGTTGAATACCAAGATGGATAATGTGGTAAAGATGTTGAATACTCATATGACTAATGTTGGTTCTAGTTCGAGTTCGCATGCTAATGTAGCTTGTTGTATCATATATGGAGGAAATCGTAATGATTTTAGTTGTGCTAATGAACAGGTACAGTTTGTTAGCAATTATAATCGGTCTCTACAGAACAATCCTTACTCGAACACATACAATTCAGGATGGAGAAATCATCCAAATTTTGGATGGAGGGACCAAACCAACCAACCAAGACCACAAAATCCCTTGGGATTTCAACCAAGGCCTATTAATATGGAGACTAATCCTGCCTGGGAGCTTGCGATAGAGAAGCTAGCCAATGCTATAAATGATAAAATTGATAGGTTAGCGAGTTCAACTTCCGAGAGATTTGAGAGGATTGAGAGAAGATTGGACTAACTTACTACAATGTATAGAAATGTTGAGATCCAAATTGATCAAATTGCTAACTCTTTGAATCCAAGGAATCCGGGGGAGTTGCCTAGCAAAACTGAAACAAACCCGAGAGAGCGAGTCAATGCAATAACATTTAGAAGTGGCAAACAATTAGAGGATCCTAACCTTGGTGTGTCTTGTGAGAATAAGGAAGACGGAAAGAGTGAAAAAAGAGAAATTAACAAGGAGAAATATTACATAGTTATTGATGTGAATTTACTTATTTCTAAAGTTTCTCCTAATGTTAATACTAATGTTTCCATTCCCTTTCCTCATAGGTTTAAGCAAGAGAAGAGAGGGAGTTTGATAAATTTTTGAAGATTTTCAAGCAACTGCATATTAATATTCCTCTTCTTGATGATATTATGCAGATTCCTTCCTATGCTCGATTTTTAAAGGATCTTATGTCCAAGAAAAGGAAGCTTGTGGATAATGAGGTAATTGCATTAACAGAGGAATGCAGTGCAGTCATTCAAAACAAGCTCTCTCCTAAATTGAAGGACCCCAGTAGTTTTTCTATACCTTGCACTATTGGCAATATTGATTTCTCAAATGCTTTATGTGATTTAGATGCAAGTGTATCTTTGATCCCTTTATCTATTGCCAGAAAATTGGGGTTAATTGAATTAAAAGCTACCAATATTACATTGCAATTGGCGGATAGGACAATCAAATATCCCATAGGTGTATTAGAAAATGTGCTCATGAAAATTGAAAATTTTGTTATACCTATAGATTTTGTTGTCCTAGATATAAAGGAAGATGTAAGCACACCTATAATATTCGGTAGACCATTTCTTGCTACTGCCGGTACAATAATTGATGTACAAGAGGTAAGCTTTTATTTAGAGTGAATGGTGAAACTGTGATATTTTAATCTGTCTAATGGAAAGTGCATTCGCTCTACTAACTCTAGTTTAGAGGATTCACAATTGACTATGGCCACTCATGAAATGGAGCAAAAGGAAGAAGGAAGCACTCTTTGTCATCATGGAAAGCATGATCAAGCCGTGAAAGGATCAAGACATGACGTTTTTATCAAGAAAGTTGAGAACTTTTCTCCATTTGATAAAGTCAAAGGTGAAACATTGAGTAAAATTGAGAAGGGTATGAATTCCCAACCATACAATGTTGATGAGTATTATTTTGATCAAACTAACAATCATCCTAGACCTTTGATGTTGTTAGATAAAGGAGAACAATGCCCTACTCATCACAAGGAGAGATGGTTTGAGAACTTTAATCCCTGGAGAGGATTTAGTCCTCCTTCTTTCATTTGAGAAGCTTAATTATTAAGTCGAATTTAACGATCTTAAACAAAGCGCTGGTTGGGAAGCAACCCAACGAAGTTTAGATTTCATTGTAGTTAACCTGTTAATGAATATTTTGTTTGTTTTTATAGGTTGCAATATCAAGGAATCAAGACAAAAGATGGTAGCATGAGTTAAGGAAATAGGGAAGTTTTCATTCATTTTCATGAGTTATTTCATGTTTCATGTGTGGGAAAGATGAGTTTTGGTGTTAATTTTTTGTGTTGGGAGATGTTTTTGAAATGATGTCTTAAGAGTGGAAAGCATGGTACCAATGGAACATAGGTGAAGGTTAATGCATAGACACTCTTGGGGAGATAATTGGGCCTATATTTGATGCATTTCATTGCTAAGCGGAGCCAGATTCTGTGTTTTTTAATTTCTCAGAATTTTTAAAATTTTCAGTATATGATTTCGTATAATTGTTATCACCCCATATACTTGCCTCAGATAGCAGATAGAACAGAGCATATTTTCTGACTTGTATATATTTCTAATATCTGGTGCGAGTTTCAGTATATGTCTTCTGGTAGCAGTTTAGTATCTGGCTCCGTATAGTTGCTTTTGCTCCAAATACTGCATCAGATACTGTTAAAAACTTGGCATCAGAGTCAAAATTCTCTTATCACTATCTGATCCAGTATCTAATGCTAAACAAGTATATACGGTGCTAGATACCTCCAGATCTGCAGTTATAATCACTTCGCGAAAAAGAATCTCAATTTGCCTTCTTCTTCTACTTTCGCAACTTCAACCCCATTGCATACGACACCTTTAGATTCTTCATTTCCAGCCATTTAAACTTCAAATTCTTTTCTCCAAAACACTCCTCCACCATTTGTGCCTCAGACCCACGGATCCAAAGTCAGAAAAACATGGTTTAATATAAGGAGTCAACAAGAACCCTAACATTTGTAACTCTGAATTCACGGTAACTGGGACAAATTTTGTGGTTAATTTTGGGGGATTTTCACATATTTGCATCACAAATCATCCAGTCACTTGTTCTAGGGTATGACTATCTCACAAACAGTTCGATTTCTATTTTCGCTTATGCTAAATAGAGATTTTTGTTTTCATGAAATTGTGAAGTTGAGATGCTATGTTCATGAGAGGGTTCAGATTGATACTTGATGATTCCCGTTTGCTATATTATGCATATTATTAGTAACAATGATTTCACGTGAGAAAAATTTTGCTTACATACTGCAAATTTTTGACAAATTTTTATTGGGTTCTATAGAGTAGTTAAGAGAAGTGGCTGCATTTCTCATGGGTTTCATGTAATTAGATTGAAGATGGTGATATTATGATTGGCAATTTCTAATATTGTGTTCTGGAATAAGATTCATGTGGTTCTGTTGGAATTTGGTTATAGAATAGGATGAAGAGAAATTCAATATTTTTCTTCCATAGCAATCACAATCCAGGATTTCACCGAGCACCACAAACATTGACCCTTTTTGCTTTTGAATTGTTTTGATGTTGCAATAATGAACATTTTCACTTGTTTTCACTTAGTTCTTGTGTCTGTGTCGTGTTACTTTTCTACTAGTTTCTTTTGATGTTTTTAGTGTTCTTTGTTTGTGTTGTGTTCAAGTTAGGAAGTACGGTTCAAACTCATTCAGCTCACTCTACGGCCAAAGCAAGGGGAGTATTGCTTCCCTTATCTCTCTTTATTAGTTTTCTTCCCTCACATTGCAGACAATGTGAACTTTAAGTGTGGGGAAGGAATAATTTTGCGTGCATTATGTGAGTTGTGATGGACAGAGTAAAGTATTTGGACTTTTGACTGAATTATAAGTGCATAAGGTATATATTTTGAATTACTGGCAGGATATTGTTGTTCATGTGTAAGGAAAACGTTGCTTAATTTGTTTTGGGATGGTAAGTTAGGAAATGACTCCCCTGTTGGTTGATTTAGCACATATTCTGATATAAAAAAAAATTCATGACCTGAAGAACTGGAAGTAAATTGTGATGCAATTGTGTAAGTATTGAATCTAGAGAAATTTATTATATGAAACAAGGGTGTTCGTGTTAAAAGTGCATGCTTAGTTAGAAGATCTGTCTTTAAATGATTACTTGAAATTGTGGGATTAACATGATGAGTGTGGGCATCACTTCTCTACTTGTAGCTCCTTGGTTTTGATGCAACTTTGAAAAAAAAGAGGAAAAAGTGTAAAAAGAGGGAAAGCAAAATAAATACAACTTGAGCACTGAGTAACCGGATGTTAGCACCTACAAGTGTTAGCTCTTGCGTCAAAAGGTACTTGAGTAAGGAAGTGCTGAATAACCGGGAACCTACGTCTACAAATATTGGTTTTCACGTAAAAAGGCAATTCCAATGTGTTAAGAAAGAAAGATTGAATTCCCCTTTGTAATCTAGTTACACAAAACTAAATAGCAAAGAGTAGAGGAATTGGAGCATGCATTAGTTATGAAAATCATACATTCATGTGATTATTTGAAAACGAAACTTTGACCTGAGTTCGTCCACTTTGAAGCATAAGTGCCCTTATTCTATATAATATCATGAGAACTAAAACGGTTATTGAGCAATCGTATAGCAGTTAGCTTTTGGTGACTCGAAAAAGAATTTTTGATGGAGTATATGTACGATCTCAACTCTTGAATCATTGCATGATAGATTTTGTGAATTGCTTGAGGATAGGCAATGATTCAAGTGTGGAGGAGTTGACAAGTATATATTTTGCCTAATATTTTGTACATATTTTGGATGGATTGTGACGGAATTAGGCTTAAAATGATGTTGAGAATGACTATTATAATGATTAGGTGATAACTAGTTGATGTAGTAAGCAAAATATGAAATTTGTGTGAAAATGGAAAGATTTATCTGGTAAATTGGTTGTGATAGGAAGACAAGATATACGGTGTCGAATACCTGGTCTCAAAGAAAATATACGACGCCAGATAGAAGGAATCAAATCGGAAAATCACACCAGATACTTGTCAGTGAGTTTTTCGAAGAAGAGTGTCCGGATAGGGAAATTCGCTTCGGATACTTGGGCGGGAAAATTCTCCAAGTTGCGCAATTTGCACACCTTGATGCCAACTTTTCAACTCCATTTCTAGTGACAATTAGGATGTCTTGACAGCTGCTAACTGGGTCTAAAGCATCAATTTTTCTAACATTTTTGCAACTTTAAGTCATTTTCAATATCCAATTATGTCAAGAAAGGATGGATCAAGACTTTTGGGAGAGAAGTTTCTAGAAGAATAGAAAAGACACTTTTGTTGGATATATTAAGAAGTTAGAAGAGAGGAGGAGAGTAACTTTCTTAGACTAGAACTTGTACTTTCTTTCTCTAGAATAGAATAGGACTTTTAACAAAAACTCTTGATAAACTCTTGATAAACTCTTGATGTAATTTTGGCACTTTGAAGGCAAAGGAGAATTTGGAGATTGGAGATTCTTGTTCATTCAATTGAATAAGCATTTTCTTCTCCCTTTCTCTTTATTTTGTTGGATATATGTTGGGATTCATCAAAGATTTAAGTTTCATGTGTTTATTCTTCATGTCTAGCTAATATATTTGTTCTAGGAGTGGATGATGTCTTGTGTTTCTTGATCTTGGTTGGAATGAGTTGATGAATGCTGCCTTTTGTACTTGCTAGTTCATTTAAGCTTGCTTGGACATTTGTGAATGCTTGATCACCATTTACAAATTATTTTAGTTGTTGTTTATCAATGAAAGTTGGTAGATGATGATGGAACAAGCTTAGATGGAGCTTAGGATCTTGGCACACTAAAGTAGTGTTGAGACTAGATGGGCTTTAATACATTCTTGAGTTTAATGGCACCATGCTTGTTGTTTCACCACGAAAGTAGGGAAATGCATGTATAGGTGACACTCGATTCATCGTGAAAGTGAGTTTCGAATATCTTATGTGAATGAACCCTTAGCAAGAAAGTAGTGTAATATTTATCACTCATTTGAACTATAGACAAGAACACATGGTTGATTCCATATCCTGGAACTTGTGTTTTAGTTGAATTCATCCATTAACTTGTAGTTGGTACACATTAGTATATAGAATAGCTTTTTATTCCTCATTGTTGTTGCTTGTTGAGATAATAAAGTAGGATTAAGTTCTAGTAGTTGTGAGTGCTCCTCAAGGGATCGACCTTCCTTGTACTACAAAGCGACTTGTATACTTGCAACTAACAAGGGAGTTATTGAACAAAACTAGGGTGCAGGGGAACCTCGTCAACTAGTTTTTTCCTATTCTCATGGTGAATTACTAGATCTACTCTTGTATTCTTCATGAAATGCAAAGTTAATCTACTTAAGTGCATCTCTATTCTCATGAGTCTACTACTTAAGCTCTATTTATTTTGTTCCATCATTATGACCAACTTTCTTTGATTAATAACAACTAAGGACTTCCTATTGGTGATTAAGCAACAACAAGTGATAAGCATGTATAAATGAACAAGTTAATACAAGATGTGACAAGTGTAAATCATATTCAACTCATATCAAGTAGTCATAAGTTTCATCTACTCCCTAAATCTAGAAATTTGGCTACTCATATGATATATCACAAGAAAGAACATAGTTTCATTGCATGAGCACATATTGAATCACAAGTAAAAAGATATATAAAGAAAGTTTAGCCAAGATGATGAACAAGCTCCCATTGATCTTCTACTTTTTCAACAAAAATGAGTTGTACAATGAAATCTCCAATTGTTCTCACAATTTTCTTGTTAAAAAGAACAAAAAAAGACTAAAACTAAACTCTAAAGCTAAAATCTGATAAGAACTCCTCCTAATGAGTAACTTCTATCTTCCCTAATGATTCTTATATATACAATGTTAAGAGAGTCAAAAAGTGTCAAATGACAATACATAAAGCTTCCATTCCACTCCCCTAAGGTTTCTTGAGCATGTACAGCCGAAATTCTGTGTTGGAATTGAGTTGGAAAGTAGTGTGAAAACAGAGTAAATTGCAAGACAAGTTGCAGAAAGTCTGAGCACAATACGTGACCTTGGAATACACGACCTCAGCTCATGTATTCCAAGTCATGTTTTCTCCTCTGCTTCGTTTTCTTGCTTCTTTTCTGCTCCAATTCGATTTTAAGGTTTAAAACAAGATATCCTCAGTTGAATCCATGCATTGCGCCAAGAATAATTGCCTTGAGTAACCAATGTCCTTTCCAAAGTATCGTTGAATCACGCTCTAATGAAGTTGAAGTGTATTTGACTTGATTCGACGATTTGTGTTTTCTCAATTCCTGCAAATATAACCACTTTTTGCATATTAAGTTGCTCAAATGAAACTTGCAAAATTTAGAAACTTAAAAAGCAAGTTATATCCTAAATTATCCTAATTTGTACAAAAAAAATAAGCACAAAATACTACTTAATAATACTAATAATAAACACTTATCAAATTCCCCCACACTTGAATCATTGTTTGTCTTCAAGTAATAAGAAAATATCCCGACAATAATTTAAGAGGCGAGACGAATCAAGTAAATTTGAAATTCAATCCTTCTCTCAACTCAGCAAACTTTTATCATGCAATCATTCCTATTACCCTCAATACTCATCATATCATATAAAAGAGAGATAATTATACCCAAAATTTAAGCCAACAAAGTCAATCTCTCTCTCTCGTCTACTCTCACAAATAACTAATCTATATAGTCACCTTAGAGTTTCTTCCTTTAAAATGACATGTTAATCTTCTGAGATTTGAGAGGAAACTATTCACCTTTAGTTTTCTTTTATTCATTCTTAACAGAGTGAAAGTGTCTTTTGATTCGATAATCAATATTTTTTGATCAAAATCCCCGATTACTTGACACTTCACTTATTTCTCCTTAATTCCAAATATCTTTTTATGCGAAAGTCGACATTTTTAGATGAAGACTTTCAATTACTTGATATTTGAATTTATTGTAATTTTTTTTATGAACAATCTCCTCAAGAATATAGGTACAAGGAAGAAAAAACCTTAGCAACTATATAAATCAATTACATGTAAAATCAGGTAGGATGAAAGATTTCATTTATCATGCAAGATTGTAGACATAATTTTTTCTATTTTACAAGATATACTTTCTCACATGTAATAATAGTTATCACATAATAATTACTTTCAAGTTGAGTGAACATCGAATTGTCAAGTTACTTAAATCATCTTACTTAAATAGAAGGAATTTAAACCAAAAGGGACTTAATTGTCACGCATTGGTGAATTTCATCGAAGTAGATTGTAAAAATTTGGGGCTAAAAGTTGAAGTTTGGACGGAGTTTTGAAAAAATTTTGACAGAGTTTCCCATTTTTTTTTAGGAAACCCTTTTTTTATTCCCTTAAGAAGAGAGACAAAACCGGAGGGGGATATAGACCTTACCTCCCAGGATCACAATGCACTTATTAAGTCACGTGGATGGGCAAGGGAGTACTACTCCCAAACAACAAGTTATCCTAGCATTTTGTAAGGGAAGGAAGACCAATTCTGTCCAGTCCAAACACCCCTCGGACTCTAGTAGGGAGATCCGAAAACTGATTATAAGTTCTGCCACAACCTACGTCACAACCAATATTAGATAGGCAATCAGCCACCTGATTACCTTCTCAGAAGCAATGAGAAATGCTAACGAAATGGGACGATAGCTGAAGGAGGGTTCGGACTTCTGTATCAATACTCCACGAGCATCGAATTGCTTGTCGCAATATTTGAACTAGTACCAGTGAGTCCACTTCAACTTGCACTCTCACATATCCACATGAAATACACAAATTAACCCCAAAGAGAAGGGCCCTCGGCCTCAGCTTGGATGCTAGTATTACTTCCCAAAAATGTGGAGAAAGCAAGCAGGAGCTTCCCCTCACCATCACGCAAGACTCCACCACCTCCTGCCCATCCAGGGTTGCCTCCTGAACAGCCATCCATGTTGAGTTTAAGACCTCCCATAGTCCGCCTCAACCACTTGACCAACCTGAACGAAGCCTGTTTGCGAAGAGAGACGAGAGAAGCATAAAATGCTGGCCATGTTGTGAGGGCACAGCAATATCCCGGGAACTTCAGATGGAAGAGATTCCGCACATCCTCAAAAATAAATCCACAAATAGCATTAGGAGCGTAAACTTTCCCTTCGAATCGCGCTTTGTTTCTAGCCTTCCAAATATTCCAGCAAATCAAAGAAGGAATAACCAGATGGACAAAATGCAGGAATACATTCGTACACGAGCTAAACCACCAACTAACCATGTAACCCCATATCGAGGCACTAAAATTCAAAACCCCCGCAGGAGAGCCAAAAAATTTTCATACTGCGACGGCTACCTCACCCTCACAAAATATATGGTCTAGAGTCTCAACATTAGCCTCGGTACAACAAAAACACTTCGAGGGGCCAGAAATACCAAATTTACATACCGTAGAGTCCAACGGCAACCGATTTCTCAATAAGCGAAGCAGGAAGAAGGATATTTTTAACAGCATGATGGGATGCCACATCCTGGAGAAGATAAAAGACTGTGGCACATGACTACGCACCAACTCGAAAGTTGTGCGCAGCGTGAAGACTCCATACTGTGAGGACGCCCAAACCATCAAGTCCTCCACACCCTCTTCAATCCTCGGGAGGGCAAACTGGCTAATCTCATCTATTATATCGGCAGGCACCCACGCCGCCAGCAGTTGAGAATTCTATCTACCATCCATTAAGAAATCAGAGACCCTGTGATCCGAAACATTTACTAATCGCAAAGACAAAGGCCCAGATCCTATCCAGTTATCGAACCAGAAATGTTCACTCCTAGATCGAACAATAAAAGTGATGTGCCGTTCAGCCAATTCTCGCACCTGAATCGTTCTAACGCCACATGGATGAAACCCCCACTGATCCCCCCACCATACCTGGATGGGCGTTAGAAGCATACTTAGCCATCATGAAGTTAGCCCAGAGAGACGAATTCTGTCGAAACCTCCACCACAACTTCATTGAGAAGGCATTAACAACATCTATCATGGATCTAAAACCCACCCCACCCTCCCCCTTAGCAGCACAAAGATCCCTCCAGCGAATTCAATGGTGTTTGACTGTACTCTCATCGGTGCCCAAAAGGAAGTTAGCAAAGAGCCTCTCAATTGTAGTCAAAATAGACTTCGGGGGTGAAACCGCATCCAATAAGTGAAGAGGGATAGAGGACAATACATGTTTTATAAGAACAATCTTTCCTCCTGGAGACAACAATCGATTCTTCCAGGAACTGATTTTAGAGTACACCAAATTGCTTAAATCCTAGAAGAAAGCTTTCTTCTGCCGCCCTACAAATAGCAGACAGCCAAGATAACGTACCGAAAACTCCTTCTGAGAGAAACCCGTGATGCGCTAGATTACAACCCTCCTGCCTCGAGACATTGTCGAATAAACCATAAAACTACTCTTTGCAGCATTTATCCTTTGTCCTGAGATACTTTCATACCTCGCCAACGTCTCCATTATCAACTTCAAAGGAGGCGTCGAGGCACTAGAAAAGATAAGGATATCATCTGTAAAACCCAAGTGAGTAATAGGAGGACAAATCTTAGGAATCTTGAACCCACGAAAACCAGGGCGTAGCAGAAGTTGATTTAACATACGAGATAGGACCTCTGCATCTAGAATAAACAAGAAGGGGGATAGAGGGTCGCTCTGCCAGAGCTCTCGCAAAACTGGAAAAAAAATCATGTGACATCCCATTAATGAGAATCGAGAAACTATAGATTGGATACCAGGCGTCAAACCATATCTATCCACCTTTCACCAAATCCAAAAGCACGCATGACATTAACCAAGAAGATCCAGGACACCCTATCATAAACTTTTGTCATGTCCAATTTTAATGCCACAATTCCCCCCCTATTTTTTCTTCTAATACCCGTAAGCACCTCCTGAGCAAGTAAAAAGTTATTGGATATTTGACGATCACAGACAAAACCACTTTGATTAGGAGAGACAATACAGGGCAGTAGTGGAGCTAACCTCTCAGCAAGGATTCGGGAAAGCACCTTGTTGAGGAAGTTACACAGACTTATAGGCGGAAACTGCGCAAAAGAATTTGAGTTCTGCACCTTGGGAATTAGCACAATTAATGTCGCTGTGATCTCTTCGGCACCTGCGCTCCACAGAAGAAACTAACAACCGCATTATAAATGTCTTGAGCAATTATATCTCAAGCAAACATGAATAACTTTCCTGAATACCCATCAGGGCCTGCAGCACTGTCCCTATCCATATCGAAAACCACAAGCCGCACCTCCTCCATTGTAGGGTCCTTTTTCCAACATATCATTGTCAGCAGGCTGAATTAACTTGGGGATAATGGGTGATAAATCCCAAGAAGAGGTAGGTTCAGCCGAGAAAAGCGAGGAGAAATACCGAACAACCTTTACACCTATGTCATCTTCCGATGTTACCCAATTGCCATTCTCATCGTGGACCCGATCAACTATTGATTGTAATCTCCTCTGCTTGACTATCGAGTGAAAAAAATTAGTGTTCTTATCCCCCAAATCTAGCAATCTAACTCTCACTTTTTGCTTCCAAAAGTTCTCCTCCACTAGTAAACACCGCCGCCACTCTACGTTAACACGCTGTAATGACTCCTGGGCATCACTTGAGTCCATCCTCCTCCACCCGCTTCTCCGCTGCAAGTACGGCCTTCTTGGTCCTCCTTGTATTACTAAAAATGTTTCCGAACCACTTCTTGTTCCAACGTTTAATATCCGCTTTTAAGCGGGACAACTTTGTGCAAACAATTTGGAAAAGAGAGCCGACACACTCTTGTTGCCAGGAGGCCTTAACAATATCTCTAAATCCAAAATGAGACATCCACGCATTTATAAACCGAAAAGGTCGGGGCTTTCAATCAACCCGTGTAGTGACAGAGAGCAAAAGGGGAGAATGATCTAATGGATCCCTGACTAGATGTGAGACCGAAACCACAAGACCAGCATCGAAGCATGAGTTATTGATTAAGAGCCGATCCAATGGCTTCCAAATTCGGACCCGACTAAAGCGATTATTACACCACGTATACGAGGAGCCAGAAAAGCCAGCGTCAAACAGTTCCGCAGAGGACATAAAATCCAAGAAGTCAAGTGCCTCAGATAGATGGAAAGACAGACCTCCTTTCTTTTCCCCCGCGTCTACCACAATATTAAAATCCCCACCTACAAGCCATGGTCCACGTAAAGGCTTGTCCCGCAGCAGGCCGCTCCACAACACCCGTCTGTCCTCCCTCGTGCAAGAAGCATGGATAACAGAGACAGTCAAAGGAACTGGAAAAAAAGTATGGTTGACAAGAAACGAGGCATGCTGCTCCCCTTCACCCACCAACACAAGATTAAATGGGCCATTATAAAATAACCATAATGAACCAGAAGTATTGCATACTACATTATCAAAATGGAGCTTTTGTCTAAAAACTTCCGCAAGCATAGTACTGACACGAGTTTCACAAACTACCAGAAGTTGAATGTGATTCTGCGATATAATTTTCTTTAAACGTCTAAAATGAGAAGATTTAGACAAACCTCTTATATTCCAGAAGAGAGAGTTAATCATTAGATAATGCTTGGAAGGAATTCTGCGATTTGTTTATTGAAGAGCGTAGAGTTCTATCTGAAGGGGCTATTGAACGATATCTCTTATGCTTTCGAACCATCTGGAGTGAGTCATCCCGCGCACACAGAACATCTTTTGAAATGCTTGGCAGCACCACCTCTATAATAGGTTGGCCTCTTGGGGAGAGGTTACCCGTTGAAGAAGGCAGCCGCACCATGCTACCTTCCTCCCCTGGTACCTCATACGATGTGACCTTCTCTACAACCCCGATGCAAGGCAAAACAGCCTCCTCCCCAGCCAGCGGAACCGGAGCAAAAGCAGCTCGACACCTCTGCTCAATACCAGCCGTAGCAATCTCTTCGCCAGCCCCCAAACCAGGCACAACAACTGCTGCATCAGCAAAGGTTGGTGAATGCGGCACACCCACCGCAGACGTAGTGAGAAGATCCTGCTGCCCCGTTGTCACCTCCAAAGAACCAACCACCCAGCAGCATCAGGAGTTGCGGAGGCAGAGCCCTCAGGTAGACTCTCTCGGGCACATACCAAAGTTGGGAACCATTCTTTGACAGCAGCCTGTCCATTCTCATTAGAGATAACAGGTCCTCCACCAACAGTAGCAATTCGCGTTGATGGCTGTCAAGTGAGTCTGCCGGAGGCTGTAGAGAAAGCACTATCCTCTTCACTGCAAGTGTCTTAGCCACATTGCGCTGTGCCGTCGCAACAGGAGCCAGGTGGTTTGTTCATCGCAAAAACCTCCGCCGTTGAAGACTGTTCGTTCCGTTGATCCATGGCAGTAGTAATCTGCAGAGTTGCATCATCCCCAACCGCTACTCTGTCCACCAACTCCTCATTCTCTTGGACCATAGGAGAAGCCACATTCAGCATCTGTTTGGGTTTGAACCCCCCTTAGGAGAATGCCCAACCTCCTCCACTTTTCCTTCCGCCCTGACTGGTCTTAACGCCGGATTCAAGACATGACATTCATCCTCCATGTGCCCCTGCCGATAGCAATGTGAACAATAACTGGGTAAGTTTTCTTGCACCAGCTCTTGCCAGAAACCTTCATGCGCTCCATTTCCAATCCAAATCCTCGAAGGTCGTGGTTTCAGCAGGTCTACTTCTATGCAGACCCTAGCAACACTAGGTCTCGAGACTGCCATCGTCGCGGCATCGACCAGCAAAGGACCGCCTAACACTCCCGCAACCTGAAACAAAGCCTCTTCATGGAATAAATGCAGTGGAAGCTTGAGCAACTGGAACCACACCGATACCACAGATGGTTCACAATCAACATGGAACGCTGGTGACCATTTGAAGACCCTCATCGGGAGCCCATGGACATACCAAATCCCCTTGGACCAAAGTCTATGAAAGTCAGCTTCATTATGGAATTGCAACAGCACATGACGGAAATCTAGCAGGCCAACCATGGCTGCTTCACGCAAATCTAGCTTGAGAAGGAACCTCCGTATTTCTTCCAACTTAGGCCGTCCCCTAGAAAACTTGCCTACCAATGCAAATTGGTAAGGAGTAGCAAGTTTTCCCAGGTCTTCTTGCAAGAAAAGAACCGCTGGTTCTCCCTTGTGAGTGGAGGTAGTTGCTTGGATGGACAACAACGGCACAGACGATTTGTTGGAGAACAATTCAGGAAACGATTTTCGAAAGAAAAGTTGGAGAGGAAGGAGATTGCCCCCCAGCAGGAGACTGGAGGGTTGCCATGGCAGCGTACCACCCAAACAACCCTAGGCGTCGCAAACCCTAGCCGTCCGCGTATTTTGCTCGTTATATAAAAAATGTAGTCTTTACTAATTTTTCTTTACAATTGGAGGAAACTCCCTGCCAGCAATACCCAAGAAGCAACATTTTAAGCACAAGAAATTTTTTCGATAGTATGTCCAATCATTTAAGCACAAAAATAACATTTAAAGACAATTTTTCCCCACACTTAACATACACATTATTCTCAATATGTAGGGAAAGAAAGTAAAGAAAATAAGAACAAGTTACACCCCAATTTTAATGGCTGAGATCCAGATAAATCATGGGTTACGAGCCATCTACAATCAACAACCAAGTATCCACTAGAGCTGCCACAAGTCCCCAAGTACAAAACGATAAGTGCAAGTTAAATATGCTACGAAGTAAAGATAAAAAGAGAACTACTAAAAATAAGCAAAATGGAAACAAAAAATAAAGAGTATGATGAATCTGGCTTGGTTTCAATCATCTTCATCTTCGTCACCAGTCGGAGGTGGAGGTATGACCAAATGGTCTTCAATGCGCCTTAGCTGAATGTCCATCGACCCCAACTGATAGTCAATGGTATCTAAGTGATTAAATAACCTTTGCCAATTGGATTGAGGTGGTGGAGGTGGTGGAGGTGGTGGAGCAATGGTAGAGGGTCCAGTTTCATCTTGGATCGTTGCTCTTGAATCGGCTAAGGAATAAGAGCCATATCAATGCCCATGCTACTAAGTGAAGAGATGGATAACTCAGTGCTAGGACGAACAGTCTCCCGTGTGGCTCCAGCCAAATTGACTTCCTGCCTCTCGAACACCAAGGACAGTAGCCGAGAAAATGCTAACTTAATCGACGTTGTGCGTCTTCTAGCCGTCAATCGTATGTAACTTATGATGATGTTCGGAAGGGGACTATGAACATACGAAGAGTTCCTGTTGTGAAACATGTAGTCTAGGAAATAAATATCGCTATTTCGGACTTCGCTGTGATCAGTCTTCTTTGGGATCACATTGTGCGCCATCATGTATATAATGAGGTGATGGCAAGTGTCAAAGACGCTTGCCACCATCGTCTCCTTCCTTAAAGACCGGAATGGTTGGTACTCGAGATCAAACCGAGACATGGCATGTGATGGATCCCACTTTTTTGTTGGGAGCAACAAACTCTTTCTTCAAATCAACCACCGGACCAATGTTGGTGCAACCCAATATTTGTACTAGCAGGTCACGACTCAAATAAATTCTAGTCCCGAGCACCCACGAGTCCACCAACTTCCCATTGTGACTCATCTTGTTAGCAATGTTGGCGTAGAATTTGCGCACTAAGTCAGGGTAATAATGAGTCAGCAAGTTAAGAATAGGTGCCCAACCAAGTTAGTTGAATGCCTCAGAGATGCAGTATACCGACTCAATCTCCGAACTCACATGCTTCTCAAACATAAACTCCAAGTTAGCATATGTCTCGTGCCATTTTTTATTCTTTCGAGTTGAAAAGTTAGCACTATCATAAACCTCTGACTGAGCTTGTCATGACATGCTCCCCCCATTGATGCCATGGCACAGGTTGAGGCGAAGGTGATCTTTCCTTTTCTTCACTTTTTTCGACTTCCCTCGCTCACCTCCATTTCCACGCTTTCTTTACTACTAGAAGAAGAGGGCTCACGAACCACTAGTCGTTTTCCTCTCACTATGGTATCTAAGAAAGAAAGGACAATTAACTTCATATATCAAAATTGTGTACACATCACACATTATACAAAATTTAATTCTTACAAAATGTCTAAGAAATTTTTTTCAATTATAGTATTTGTAGACATTTTATAGAATTATCTTTCAAGTATAAGGATCAAAATAAGCTCAATTAATCATTCATACACATCTTAATATCATAAATAATCAATGCAAATCCTCAAAATGTACAATATTATGACATATAAGACATTACATGAAAAATTCCAGAAAATTGCTAAAATCACCAAATTATTAACATCGACAACAAATATGATCAATTTAGTGTCTTTTAGCAACAATCATATTCATAGCAAATATAAATTAGCAACAATAATCCACATTTAGCAATAAATATGATTAGGCAAAAATCATCCCAAAAATCATAACATTCGTTAAAATTACTCCTAATTAACAATGTACAAGCTAAAACATCACCAACCAACCATTTCTTAGCCAAACACATTAATGAATGTCTCATTATCATTCAAAACTAATTTCCAATTTTTTTTTAATATAGCAACTTTAATTTTTTATCAACCATATGGACATCAATTACTACATTTGAATAAGTAATCATACTTAAACAATCTCAATAAGAATATTAGAGGTCATAAACATCTATAATTATCATCAAAATTTTGAAATTAGAAGATGTCCGAAAATTCAGGAACTTGAAAAATATCAACTTCTAAAACTTAAAGAATTGATGTAGAAACTTACCTCAATCACATAGAATGACGTTTGGTGATGAAGAATATGCAAAAAACCCTATCAACAACAACCCAATTGACCTCATTGTAAAATTGAACAACTAAGAACCCTAGCCTCAATTTCTTAAAAATCAAATTTTTGGATGGTTTTCTTGATTTTCAATCGGTTAGAAAGACTCTAGGAGGGTTAAAAAATGTTTGGTTGGTGATTGCTAGCAAGAAAATTGAGTAAAAATGAGTGTTTATGAATTGTGTGTATGTGGATGTGTGAATACGCAAGAGAAAGAAGAAGAGAAGAAGAAAAAATTGTGCAGCCTGCGTTTTTCATTTTAAAGCCAAGGAACAATACGCGACTTCAGGAAAACGCGATCTGAAGTCGCGTTTCTCGCATTTTATTAATCGTATTTTCTGTTTTAAACTTGTAGAATACAATAAGCAACTTCAGAAAACGCGACCTGAGGTCGTGTATTCTGTTGCCGCGTTTTCTTTTGTAAACTCGCAGAAGACAATACGCGAGATGATGAAAACGCGACTTCAAGTCACGTTTTTTTGATACTAGCGTTTTCTTCTACACTTTTTTGCAGAAATTTTAATTTTCTAAAATTACACATGCTACCCCAATTACTCAAAAGACATCTTAAATCATTCTTTTATGAAAATAATCAATATGTGCATATGTAGAATGATCAAAACATGTATTTTACCCTCTTCTAACGAATCAAAAATAACATTTGCTCAAATCGAAGGGTTAAGTTCGTTGATCGAAATTTGCCTTTTTCACCTCAAATGGTGATCTCTACTTTCATTTTGAATTCCTACATAACAAAAATAATAAACTAACTTAAATACATATTTTAAACACAAAATTATATCAAATTAACATATATAACAAAAACATTGGGTTGCCTCCCAATTAGCGCTTTTGTTTATAGTCATTGGCTCGACTCCAAAGTATCAGCTTTTTAGATTGAAGAAGAATCACCCAAAGGACATATAAGTCCCTTGGGGATGATTTCACCCGCTAAGTAGGGTTTTAATCTTTGTCCATTGATCTTGAACCACTCATTTCTTGCATTAACCACCTCAACTGCTCCATAAGGAAAGCTTGAGTGACTTCAAATGGCCCCGACCATCTCGACTTAAGTTTTCTCGAAAACAATCTGAGACGTGAGTTGAATAGAAGTACTTTTTGCCCTATCTCAAATTGTTTCGGAATAATATGCTTATCATGCTAATATTTGATCTTATCTTTATAAATTTTGGCATTCTCATAAGCATGTAGTCGGTGTTCCTCTAATTCGCTCCACTCAAATAATTTTCTTCCATTTGCAAGGTTAAAATCCATGTTAATTGATTCAATAGCCCAATATGGCTCGACAGATAAATGACAAGTTTTTTCATAAACTAATCGATATAACAACATGCCCAAAGGTGTCTCAAATATCGTCCGATAAGCCCAAATTGCATCATCGAGTTTTCTTACCCAATCTTTTCTCTGCTTGTTCATTGTGTCTCCAAGATGAGTGTGATTTTCCGATTTGCAATCTCCGCTTGTCCATTTACTTGAGAATGGTATGGGAGTGATATTTTGTGCCTATAACCATATTTAAACAATAAGGAATCAAGTTATTTATTATAAAAATACCTTCATTCATCTCTTACTATGGCTCTCGAGATGCCAAATCTACTAAAAATGTTTTTTTTAAGAAACCAAAGCACCACCTTAGTATCATTAGTAGGTGAAACAATTGCTTCTACCCATTTAGAAACATAGTCTATTACTACTAAGATGTACTTATTATTAAACGAACTAGAATATGGTCCCGTAAAATTCATTCCCTAAGCATCAAATAACTCAACTTCTAAAAAGGTAGTTAAAGGCATTTCATTTTTTCTAAAAATATTTCCGATTCTTTGACAAGCATCACAACTTTTAACATATTCCCTAACATCTCGATACATGGTCGGCCAATAAAATCCCGATTGCCACACCTTAGTTACAGTTTTTGAAGTACTAAAATGACCACCTGTTTCTAAATTATGATAATGATATAAAATATCACGTATCTCATTTTTGAGAATACATCTGTGTATCATACCATTGGCACAATGGTTATAAAACAATGGTTCCTCCCAAAAGTAACTTTTGATATCATACAAAAATTTCTTCTTACCAAACCCTTCGGCATTACCAAAAATTTAAACCCTTTGGCATTACTGCACTTATCAAATAATTAGCAAAATTCACATACCATGGAGAATTGATGATTGTTAGGACAAATTCATTCGAAAAATTCTCTTTGATTGGAACTTAGTCATTTGTAAGGATGTACTCTAGTTTCAAAAGGTGATCCGCCATGAGATTCACCGATCCCTTTTCATCATTGATTTCGACATCAAATTGCTGCAATAAGAGAATCCATCAGATTAGATGAGGTTTAGCATCTTTTTTATGGAGAAAATATTTAAGAGTCGATTGGTCTGTATAAATAATAACTTTAGATCCTATTAAATAGGATCTAATTTATCTAAAGCAAATATGACCGCCAATAGCTCTTTCTTCGTGGTTGTATAGTTGAGTTGTGTCTCATTTAGCAATTTGCTCACATAATAGATGACATGCATCCTTCCTTCCTTTCTTTGCTTTAAAACCGCTCCAATCGTATAGTCACTTGTATCACACATCAATTCAAATGATAGCGACCAATCCGGTGAAGTTATAATTGGTGCGGAAGTCAATTCTTTCTTCAACCTATCAAAGGCAATTAAATATTTTTCGTCGAAATGAAAAGGGGTATCTTTACATAATAGATCATACAATGGCTTTGCTATTTTGGAAAAATCTTTAATAAAACATCTATAAAAATCACGTGTTCAAGAAAACTTCTTATCTTCTTGACATTAATTGGAGGTGGCACTTGCTCGATAACTTTTATTTTTGCCTTGTCCATCTTAATTCCATTTGAGAAAATCTTGTGCCCTAGGACGATTCCTTCACGAACCATAAAATGGCATTTCTTCCAATTTAGCACAAGATTTGTATTCTCGCATCGTTACAAAATTAAATCTAAATTATGGAGATAATGGTTAAAAGATGAACCAAATACTGAAAAATTATCCATAAATTTCTCAATATAATTAGAAAATATAGCCATCATGCAACGTTGAAATGTAGCAGGAGCATTGCATAAATCAAATGGCATTCTTTTAAAGGCAAAGGTGCCGTAGGGGCCAGTAAATATGATCTTCTCTTGATCCTCCAGAACTATTGTTATTTGGTTATAACCTGAAAAGCCATCCAAAAAATAGTAAAATTCATAACCTGCTATTCGCTCCAATAGTTGATCAAGAAAGGGTAAGAGAAAGTGATCTTTTCTAGTGATTGCATTTAATTTTCGATAATCAATGCACACTCTCTACCCGACTACCAATCGAGATGGAATCATTTCATCATTTTTGCCCATTACTATTGTGATTCCACCCTTTTTAGGGACAACATGAATTGGACTAATACAAATCTATCAGAAATAGGAAAGATTATACCTGCATCGAGTCACTTGAGAATTTCATTTCTTGCCACCTTTTTCATATTTGGATTGATCCTCCTTTGCATTTCCACCACTGGTTTGCAATTGTCTTCTAATAGAATGCGATGCATAAATATAGAAGGACTTATGCCCTTGATGTTCGAGATTTTCCACCCAATTGACCTCTTATGTTTTCTTAGAACTCTTAGTAACTTCATGCATTATTTTTCATCTAGGTGAGTACTTACGATTACCGATAGTGCTATTTTCTCCAAGAAACTCATACCTTAGATGATTTGAAAGTGGCTTGAACTCTAATTTTGGAGGTTCAATCTCCGAAGGTGGTGGGAGCCCTTTTCCTTGATCAAAATTTCATAAACATTATCTCTTTTATAAGGTGTTTGAAAATCCAAATACTTAGTCAATTCTTTAATTTCTTCACAATCTCCCTCTTACATCCCTATACTCATTAAACAAAGTTTAAGAGGGTCGAAATCAAAGTTGACTTGACTCAACTCTTAGGTTAGTTTATCAATAGTACTTATGGAACAAGCATGATCGGTAAAGGAAGGGTACTTTTCTATTTCATTCAAGTTAAATTTCACTTCTTCTTTACCTAGTTGATACTTAAGTTTGTCATTTTTGACATCAATAATAGTACCTGCAGTTGTTAAAAATGGTCTACCAAGAATAATTGGTATAAATATATCTTCTTCCATATCTAATACTACAAAATCCATAAGAATGATAAATTTTTTAAATTTAATCAACACATTTTTCAAAACTTTCAATGGATATCTAATAGACCGATCAGCTAACTGCAAGATAATATTAGTGCATTTTAACTCATGCAAATCTAATTATCTAACCACCGTTAAAGGAATTAATGATACACTAGCACTAAGGTCACATAACACTTTTGAAAATTCAATGTTACCGATAGTTCATGGTATAGAAAAACTACCCGAATCCTTCAATTTTTGTGGCAGCTTATTTTGTATAATGACACTGCATTCCTCCGTTAATGCTATTGTTTCACAATCCTCTAATTTCCTCTTGTGAGTCATAATTTCCTTGAAAAACTTTACATATGAAGGAATCTGCAAAATAGTATCAATAAAAGGGATATTAATATGCAATTGTTTAAAAATTTTAACAAACTTTTCAAAATCTTATTAAACTTATTTGGCTTGAGTCTTTGAGAAAATGGAACCGATGGAAGTATTGGAATGGTAGTGAAGCATGAAGGCTGATCTTCTTTTGGTTTCTCTCTACTACATTCCCCCACTCTTACCTCTTGGTTCACTCCCTCATCTTCTTGTTTCTCACTCTTATTTTTCCTCCTGCTTTTAATCACTGGAAAATACTCTTGTTGTTTACCACTATGAAGAGTAATGGCTTTAACATGCTCCCTCGAGTTCACCTTCGTTTTACTAGGCAATTCTCCTTGATTTCTGTTATTGATCAAATTGGCAATTTGACCAATTTGGATCTTTACATTTCTATACATCCTGGTCAATTGATCCAATCTCCCCTCTATTTGCTCAAATCTCTTCGAAGTGCCATTGACAAGTTTCTCCACCACAATCTCCCAACCCAATTTGGTGTACGTTTGTGTTTGTCTTGGTTGAATCTCGACGGATTAGTAGGCCGTTGAGAGTTATTTTGATCTTTCTATCCAAATTTAAATGATTTCTCCACCTCGAATTGTATGTGTTCGAGTAGGGGTTATTTTGAGTATTTCTATTGTAATTATTCACAAATTGAGCCTACTTAAAATCAGCACACTCATTAGTATCATGGTCACTTTCACATATAGAACAACAAGCCACATGTACATTGGATGAAGAAGAACTCAGACTAACACCGATTGTCTACTTAACAATTTAACCACATAGTTCATTTAGGCACTTTGCATATTGAGAATGTCCATTTCAATCATACATATCTAGCGCCTAAAACTACCTCACTCATTAGCCCATTGATAGTTGTTTGTCACCATCTCCTCAATCAAGTTTTGAGTTTCTTGGCGTGATTTACCTATTAAAACTCCACCTACGGCTGCATCAATAGTAGTTTTAGTAGGAAAAGATAAATAGTTATAAAAGATTTGTATGATGAGCCAATTGGAAAGTTCATGGTGTGGACATTTTGAAACAAATCTCTAAACCTTTCCCATGCTTCATAGAATGGTTCACCCTCTTGTTGGCTAAAACTAATTATATCCATTCTAAATTTAGCCGTTTTACCCAGTGGAAAGTATTTATTCAAGAATGCCCTAGATAAATCATCCTAATCAGTGAAAGTGTTAGAAACATGAGAGTGTAGCCAAATTTTGATTTTATCTCTCAAAGAAAATGGGAACAACCTTAGCCTTATAGCATATTTACTAACTCCATTCATTTTAATAGTATCACATATCTCCAAAATGTGGCTAAGTGTGCATTTGGATTTTCTATGACATTACCTCCAAATTGAGATTGTTGAACCTTATAGCTCGTTTGGCCTTAATATTGCCGCTCCTTGACAACGGCGCCAAAAACTTGACAGATTCTAAATATGAGTACAAGTTTAATTCCAAAATATACTAATTGCCTGCAAGTATACAGATCAATAGTAGTTTAGGACATATATCAAATCGATTCAACAAGGAGCAACTTTTACAAGTACTAAGATCTTACTTACTTTATTATTTAGACCAACTATCAATATAAGTAAGAGAAATTGCAATTACTTACAACTTAAGTTTCCTATTAATTAGCTTGCAAGACACAATAGAGAAATTTCACTAAATACTTGACTCTAGGGATGTAGAGTCCACTTATGGCACAAAAGATATAAATAAATAGATTTACCTCTTGCTACTACTCTTGTTCAACTAGGGATTCATTTCCAATATTACCAAAACTCACTCTCATGATGAAATGGCCTAAACTAGACTAGTTTTTCCCTATTCTCATGATGAATTACTAGATCTACTCTTGTCTTCTTCATGAAATGCAAAGTTAATTTACTTAAGTGCACCTCTATTCTCATGAGTCTACAACTTAAGCTCCATTTATTTTGTTCCATCATTATGACCAACTTTCATTGATTAATAACAACTAAGGACTTCCTATTGGTGATTAAGCAACAACAAGTGATAAACATGTATAAATGAACAAGTTAATACAAGATGTAACAAGTGTAAATCATATTCAACTCATATCAAGTAGCTATAAGTTTCATCTACTCCCTAAATCTAGAAATTTGACTACTCATATGATATATCACAAGAAAGAACATAGTTTCATTGCATTAGCACATATTGAATCACAAGTAAAAAGATATATAAAGAAAGTTTAGCCAAGATGATGAACAAGCTCCCCATGATCTTCTATTTCTTCAACAAAAATGAGTTATACAATGAACTCTTCAATCGGTCTCACAATTTTCTTGTTAGAAAGAACAAGAAAAGACTAAAACTAAGCTCTAAACCTAAAATCTAATTAGAACTCCTTCTAATGACTAACTCCTCTCTTTTTAATGATTCTTACATATATAATGTTAAGAGAGTCAAAAAGTGTCCAATGACAAGACATAAAGCTTCCATTCCACTCCCCTAGGGTTCTTGATCATATCCAGGCGAAATTCTGTGCTGGAATTGAGCTAGAAAGTAGTGTGAAAACAGAATAAGTTGTAGAACAAGTTGCAGAAAGTTTGAACACAAAACACAACCTTGGAATACGCGACATCAGCTTGCGTATTCCAAGTCGCGTTTTCTCCTCTGGTTCATTTTCTTGCTTCATTTCTGCTCCAATTCGATTCTAAGGTTTAAAACAAGATGTTCTTAGTTGAATCCATGCATTGCTCCAAGAATAATTATCTTGAGTAACTAATGTCCTTTCCAAAGTATCGTTGAATCACGCTCTAATGAAGTTGAAGTATATCCGACTTGATTCGACGATTTGTGCTTTCTCAATTTCTGCAAATATAACCACATTTTGCGCATTAGATTGCTCAAATGAAACTTGCAAAATTTAGAACCTTAAAGAACAAGTTGTATCCTAAATCATCCTAATTTGTACAAAAAATAAGCACAAAATACTACTTAATAATACTAATAATAAACCCTATCCATATGCTTTGCTTGTTGGAAGCCTTATGTATGCTCAGGTCTACACCATACGTGATATTGCTTTCATAGTTGGAATGCTAGGCAGGTATCAAAGTAATCCCGAAAAGGATCACTGGAAAACTGCCAAAAGAGTTTTGAGATATCTACAAGGGACCAAGGACTACAGACTTACATGCAGACAGTCTAACTATTTAGAGATAGTTGGATATTCTGATTCAGATTTTGCTAGATATGTGGGGTCAAGCATCTACTTTAGGGTACATTTTCTTTCTTACTGGAGGAGTAGTATCTTGGAGAAGTATAAAACAAACAATTGTTGCATCATCTACAATGGAAACAGAATTCATTGCATGCTATGAAACTGCATCACAGGTTTTATGGTTGAAGAACTTCATCTATGGCCTAAAAGTAGTAGATTCAATAAGTAGGCCATTGAAGATCTTTTGTGACAACTCTGCTACTGTGTTCTTTGCTAAGAACAACTAGAGTGGAAGTCGAAGCAAGTATATCGACATCAAGTTCTTAATGGTCAGAGATCATGTTAAAAAGAAAGAAGTAATCATTAAGCACATTAATATGGAATTAATGATTGCTGATCCTATGACTAAAGGATTGCCGGCAAAAATCTTTCAGGATCATGCAACTCATATGGGACTCAGTAGCTCATGCTACATTTTTTCTATTTTCTTGACCATTTGTGTCTAGACATTTGTTATTAATGTTTGCGCACATTAAAATTGATGCATGTATAAAGAAGTGATCTTTTGATCCGTGAAGTTGGATCTTGAGTAACTTATATGAAGTTTTTCATAAAGATTTTTTTGTTAAAAACACTTGATTAGGAAGTATAATATATTATAATACATGGAAGGAAGTGTTCGCAATAAGAACATAACCGCCATGATTCAAGTATTATCATTTTCTAATTAAGCAACTGTTCATAACTGTCGAGTCTATTGAGTGACAATAAAACTTATGGCCGTTTAAGCATCTAGTCACTCAAAGGTTATCTGACTATGGCATGTGGGTCAAGTGCGAGAATGTAAGACTTGCCTCCTTTAGAGGTAATTATAATCCACATGATTGATTCTAAAGTGATTGACATTCTAATTAATTGATTGACATTTTGTTAATAATTAATTAGTATCTCCCATTAAATAATGATTGGTTATTGATATTCTGATTAATTGATTGACACATTGTCAATAATTAATTAGTATCTTCCATTTGTTAATGATTGATTGATATCTATTGTTAATTGATGTCTTATTCAATCAGTTAATCAATCAATTAGTCAGAAAATATTATTTCAGTTATGAATTTTGGCAAGATTTCCTTGATGGAAAGAAACACTAGGGATTTTTGTATTTGCTAGTAAGGGTTTCTAGCCTAACCTATAAAAGCCTGTGGTATTTCATCAATTGTACACTTTTTGATTGGGCATAGATTAGAATATCTTTACTCTAAATTCTCCTTCTACTTTTATCTTTTTCTACACATCTACGTAGTTTCTTTGTCTACATAGGCAAGAATAAGACAAGAAGATAAGGGAGTTGTAAGAATTAATCTCTGTTCAACAACAATAGTTGGAGGTAAATCATTTAAATTTCTGCTGCTTAATACAATTTATCTGTAATTATTTGGTTTGCAACTTTGCATGTCTTTGTAGTATGGAATAAGCTTCCCTGGTCTCCATTCTAGAGGAAAGACATGTTTCAGGCGTGGCTTTGGCACATTGGTCAAGTTTGACATAAGCACATCCATCTATAATTGCTTGGTTTGCAAATGCAGGTATGGATTTCAATGTACAATTAGGCGAAGCTATAAATAGAACTTCGTTAATGAATTTTTTTTCCCCATTCAGTTTTAAGTTTGCAAGTTGATTTATATTACAAAACTTTAATGATTGAGAGAAATTTATCACGGTTCATGTCAATTGCTTAGCAAATCTAGCAATTGGTTTTTGATCAATGAAATATCATCAATTGGGCAAATATGGATCTCAAGTTTTATTTGGATTTCATTTAATGTGGAATTAGTAGGTTCCATAGATCTTATTTGAAATATTTTCATTGGCTAAAGATTAACTATTAGGTTTGCCAAATAGTTGGTTTGGACTGTGATAAACTTTTTCATTAACTAAGTTGTGTAATTTCATGCCATCTACTGTAATCAAACCTATTACCTACTATTTGGTTTGTCTTCGAGATAGGATTGGAGTTCATGTAATAGTGACATCAAAATGAAACAAGAAATTGCACAAACAATTTCAGATTTTAAACTAGAATTAAACAATGCTTAGCCTAGACATCCTTTCATTTTCCATATACTTTGTACCTGCAACAAAAATACCACCATAATTTTAAACTGGACAGCCAAAATTTTTGCATCACCATTAACGCTTCCATTGTGTGTTGCTCTAGCAAAAGCTGCTACTTGGAAGAAAGAAGCTGGGGTCGTGTGAAAAATCATCTTCAACATAAAGTACCATCCGCCACCCCTTCCCCGGCGGAATGTGGCTCATGACACTGACAAAATCACATAAATTGGTTGTCCTTACAAAATCTGAAACTAATTTTTTTTTTGTTTTTGCTGTGACTAGTAATTTATGTCGATACAAGTATGATTCCCATGCTAAGAAGACTATAGTTTGATAGCTAAGGTTGAGACTCCATAATTTAGAGATTTTGGATTCAAATCTCCCAACTCACTCTTCCTGTGTTAAAAGAAAATTAAAAAGAAAACAGAAAAAGCATGACTCCCGTGAGTTATAACCAGATTCATCTTGAAGTTGTCCTAGACGGCAGCAAAAGTGACATAAGTTGGTAGCCGCTAATGGTATTGGCTATCTAAACATTACGATATTTGAAGCTAATTCTTTTCCGTTAACTTGTGTATTAATTGTGGGTCCTTCAACTACATAAATAACAGAAATGATATAAAAATTACGCATGTTGTCTTTTATTCAACTTTGGGCGACAAAAACCCTTTTTTTTGGGAGGGGGGTGGGGGGGTGAAAGAGACATAGTCAAATAATTCCACAATCTTCTTCAACATAGTCCAAGACATTAGCAAAATTGGCATAAACCGTTATTGCATTGGCTTTTGGCTATCTAAATAATACTAGATAAGAGAGATGATATAAACAATTACGCATTACTGTCTTTGTTTCAACTTTGGGCAAAAAAACCAAGTTCTTTCCTTCTATTTTTGTTGAAAGATATGTAGTTCAGAATATTTTATGACAAACTGGCGCAAGATGCTCCGTCATCATCGAAAAACTATTTTTTTGGCTTTTCCTGGTTGAATATTAGGTATGCTTTCCAATCCAAATAACGTTTCAATTGTGAATTTGGCATTGCTAATTGTGCCTAATGCTCAATATCTAGATTAATTAACATTGGCACTTTAGACAGTAGAATTACAAAAATAAAGTTTGAGAGTTAAGTTCACTAATGCAATCAATAAAAGGTAATTTGGTTTTATATACTATTAGTTTTCATTACTTTTTAGATATTGCTATTGTCCCATTTTTTACAATCTCTAAGATAGTCATAATGGTTTGTGCATTTTATTTATGTTTAGTAGGACCAATTTTCATAAATACTACAAGCAACACCTGCATTGTAGGTGTGGTAGTTATTAAGAATTTAAACTAAACCAATAGAAGATAATAATAGATTCCTTAATGTAGTAATTTGATCTACATAATAATTTTCTGTATAGAGAAGGCAAATACCATAAGCTATTTATCCTTCATACTACAACATTATTTTATGAATTCATCTTTATTGTACTGATAGTATATATACTACCAAGTCTACATGTATAAGAACTAATCTTAATTTAAATTTGAAATTTAAATTTTACACATGTTGACATACATTCAAACTAGATACTGTATGCATTGAATTTATATTGGTCATTGAGGGGATCAAGCACTAACAGTTGCACGAGTTACTAGTTTAGGAGGTTGAATTCATCAGGCACTAACAGTTGCATGAGGAACTATTTTAGAAGGTTGAATTCTACGAGTTGACTTCTTTAAAAAGTGGAAGGAGCAGTATAACCATTTCTAAACAGTGTAACATCATCCTTATGCTGTATAAGAAGGAAGGCTTGAGTGCTGACTTTGTTTCCTTCTGCCGGAGAAAGTAAAATATCCTTTTTTATTCTTTATTATGAGACATTAGTTGCAGATAGTTGCATAAGTACTATTAAGCTCTTCTTAAATACGATTAAGTACTGTTAAGAAGTTGGGTTTTCACTCATTGGTGGGAAATACTTTAGGAAGTTATGTAGGGGCATCCGTATTGCTGAATAGAGCACCCGTTCTAGGCATACAGGCATTTCAGCCCGTTTTAGTAGAAGGACATGCTGTTTCTTCTGCCTCTCCATAGGTATATAGTGGTCGGCCATTAAACTGCAATTGCAATCAATTTACTTATTCATTCTTTGCATAACCATTACCTTAGTTATTCCTCCATGTTGAACGAATGACTATGGTCGTTTCTCTATTGTGCTTTTTTTAGGCTTCATATATATCACGGGTCTGTAAGATCAAATTAACTTCTTTTGGGATGTTTGGACACAGGTGTGGCTTCTCTTTATAATTGAGGTGAGTTCATTGATGATTTTTTATTTGAGCACAAAAGTTGTCCAAGTGTTGATCCGGTTGATAGGATTCGAGCATGGTGAAATGTCTTCTACTACTTTCATTTCAGTGAAGTCAAAGAAATCAATTTCTCAAATTCCTAGGGTTTTCAAGCTCACGATTTTGCAAACCAAGCTTCCAATCAAGACTTTGAAGATGTTGATGGGAAATCCATAGCATAAACCCTAGTTCATGAGGCAGATCAATGAGCAAATTCTTTACTGATTTGGCGTCATCTATTTCTCTTAGGGTGCGTTTGATAAAATTGAAATATGAAAATTAAAATCTGAAATCTGAAATTTGAATCCATTAAAATTATTGAATTGTTAAGTATTAAATCAAATACATTTGAGTGTATATCATATTTAGTGACCAATGAATAGTTTATCACTTATTTTTGGGAGTAAGTTTTGCCTAGGAAATTCGGTATCACTTAATTAATATAGATGTTCAATTTTTTGTTATCAAATACATCTGAACATATTAAAATCTGAATTCATTAAGTTTACGTGCTGAATTGGGTTATCAAACAGGGCCTTAATTTCTTAGTTATTTAGTCAATTGTGTTAAGAATAAATTGCACTAGCTTGCATGTAAGTTGGAACCACATAGTTGTTGTTTTAATTGAGTTGTTTTGGGCCTTTTAGGTTAGTAAAATAAATTGGCTAGTTAAAACTTAAGTTGGGCCTTAATTAGTTAGTTCTTAGTTGGTTAGTTAAGTAGTTAAATCTTGGCCCTTTTGGATTTGTACTTTGGCTATAAATAGTCGAACTCTTTGCTTTGATTAATAAAGACAATAGAGAACATATTTTCCAACATTAAACACATGTGTGTTTTCCTCTTGGCTTCTTTATGAGCTATCCTTGAACACTTTAGAGTGGTCCTAAGGTGCTCATCGACTTATCAATCAAATAGTCACCTTGATTGTGGTGTCGTCTACCGATCAAATGTTCTTAACCCATTCCTTGAGCATTTTGATTTCCGTTGCCTAAACCTTGATATCGTTTTAGATCCTCAGGGCTTGTGGTGCTACAAGTTATATCTGAAATGGGGAATAGAATGTATCAGCCGGCATTAGAGTTAGTTGAAGGTATCAAAGTTATATCCCTTTTAGTTTTCTTGTTAGTGTCTTTGTCATTCTTATTCTAGAGTTCTAGGCTTTTGTGTTTTGGGTCAAAAAAATTATTATTTATTCATAGTACTGTTCATCCATGTTATTGTTCATCTCGAAAAAAAAATTCTGTTCAAAGTGTTTCTTGGAAATCCAAAGTTCTTACCTAGGGTTTCTTCGTAAGTCTTGTTGAATCTTGGGTTGTGTGAGCTATTTGCGCTTGATACTTGAAACCCTAAATTTTGGTTCTTGAAGTTCTTGAAATTTTTTTGGGGAAATCTTGGTTGTCCTTGTCTGTTTCTTGAATCTTTCTTGAGTTTCTTGAGTTTCTTGATTAAATTCCAGTAGTTCTTAAAGATCTTGAAACAATCTTTAAGGTTTCTTGAATTTTTGTGGTCAAACTTTTCAAGTCATGAAATTTATGAAATCTTGGAAATTTGGGGCTTGTCTATTACGAGTTTCGTCACAAGGTTGGCGATGTTTGTATCAATTTTCCTACTCTCTTTTTGGGTATTTTTCAGTTTACAAGGAATAGATATACATACTCATCTACGAATGATCTATAAATGGTTGTAACTGGAATTGCATTATTTAACCTGTTAATTTCACCCTTGTTTATTTTTCCGTGTATGTGAGGCTGATGTTATTCTCTAAACCTAGCTTTATTGCATTTATCTTGAATAAGGTTAGTAATTTCATCACTGGACTCATAATTTGTCAAATTCTGTTGCTTTGACGTGATTATATGAACACTAGCCTCTAACTGTGCTCTAAAATTAGTTATCTTCGGGCTTTTGATTGCATCTCTTTCCTCATTCCTTTTTGAGATTTAGGGTTCATCAATTGTGCATGTTTTGGATTTCTGAGTTGGTTTTCCCTTTTCACTTTTGTGATTTTAAATGCAAAAAATTTTGGTTCCTGCAAAATTTGTGATTGATTTATGTGATAAACTGAAATTGTTTCTATAATATATTGTTATTTCTTTTGTGAAAAGTCGTAGTTTGAATGTTTTTCAATTGGTTGATTTGTCAAATTGGTTGAAAATATTCATCCTACTTTTTTGAGAATCGTTTGGCTTTCTCTTCTTTTGTTATGATTTTCTTTTAATTTGTTATTTAGCAAAAGGTTTGTTTTGTAAGTTTTTTTTTTTTTTTGCTTTGGGTTATTTGTTTGAAACGTTAAAGAAGCTTGGTTGTTTGTAGTTGTTTACTTAGTTCCTGATCAAAGAATTCCTGCAGACACACATGGGTGATCGTAGTAATAAATTATCTGGAGTACTTCAGGGTTGAACTCACAGGAACGAGTTAATTTTCTACTTTATTTATTCTAACAAAAATAGCAAAAGTTGAACTCAAAGTGTGTTTTAATCACTACTCAAGAAATTAAATAAATAATCAAATCAAATAAGATACAGGTGAGAAAACAAAGGGAAAGTACTAGGGTTTCAAATTTTGATCCAGAGTTTGAGTTAATTAACCAGTTAATTTCTTAACATGGCAAGAATGTATCACACACAAGTACCTTAAATTATGTCTTGATACATCTAAGTTTTGCCTAATTAAATCTTACATCTCTCTCGATATCACATGCATTTAATTAAACCCTTTAAGATCTCAGGTGATATAGTTACATCATACAAACTCTAATATATTTTCATGATTAGGTAAAGTATGTTTATTTATGTAGTGCACGGTTGTACATCGCTTCTCAGTTCAATAAATCCAAAAAGCATGTCTATGGTGGCCAATCACAAACATGTAATTAAATCAAAATAAATAAATCAAGGCAAAAATTAAGAAATTAACTAAGATAAATAATCAAATCTCCATCATAAAACCCTAATGCTAAATATAAATTAGTTCATCATATTTGTAAGAGTAAACAATACTTCATTATTGAAAAACAGAAGACTTAGAATAAAGAGCATGTAGAACTTCCTAGTTGAAGAAACTCTAAATCCTGCACCTTGATCTCTAACTTTGATTCTTGAATCTCAAAGAAAAATCTTAGAACTAATGTTTATATGCAAGCGTTTTCTCCCTAAAAACATCATAAATAGCCCCTATTTAGAGTTTCTTAAAGTATTATTCCAAATAGGGTAGGATTGGGCCTATCGGAGCTAAAAATGACAATTTTGTTCATTTTTCTGATGAACTCCAGCCTAAACTCTGGCGCTGGAATTGGGACTAGAGAAACACCGGCGAGAAGACCAAAATCAATATCGGACAGATCTCTTGGGATCCATGCGGAGATCCATTTTGAAGTCAAAAAACTCTATTAACAAAGCTGAATCATCTCTTGGTCAAAACATGAAAGATGTAACTCTTTGAATTAGATTTTCAATGCCACAAGATTAATGTCATTTAGAGGTATGGACATTGAGATATGCCCAAAGTACTAAAAACTGGTCAGAAGAGCATCGCAACAAAACTATACTTTAGTAATTTGGACTTTTGGATATGAAAACATGAGAACCAAACTTTAATGTCTTGATAAGAATTGTAGAGAATTCTCTTAGCTTCCGAATGAATTAAGAATCATCTCAATCTGATCTTGGTAGCTCAAGTTATTGCCAAAATATTGAAACATGTCAATTTGGTCAAATCCCTTCTTACTCTTTATGTTTTCTTCTTCCATTGCTTCTTTGCGCTACGTTTTTAGTCGATTTTCTGTGTAGTTGAACTATTCACCTATTAAAACAATATAAGAGTAAAATTAAGTAGTTTCTACTCAATATGAAACTCAGTTTCTACTCAATATGAAACTCAAATAGCATAGTTAACTAGCAACTTATACATCAAAATATACTATAAATTACACCTATCACTTCCTAGTTTGAATTTTAGATCTATTACTTAGTTCCTATTCTGAATTTTGGATCTATGATGAATTTAGGAATCAAACTAAAGTTGATTGATAAAAGTTGTTATTTTTCATAATTTTCATTGGGTATATTTGTCAAATAAATTGAAGTCTTCGTCCAAAATAGGCTTCAATGGAAATCTTTTAAACAAGATACGTGCTACTTGATCTTGTAATTATTTTGCACGTTGAGTTGTCTGCAACTACTTGTTCTTTGTAATTGAAGGTAGTTTCAATCGTTAGTAGATGTTTGTGGGCCTGAACAAATATGCCACCGAGCCTAAGCAGAGAAAAATCTTCAATGAAGTTGATGAGTTTATTAAAGTCAAGCTAATGATGAATCCTGAAACTAAGTAAAATAATGGATTCGCCTATCTTAGTTTTGTAACTGTGGAACAAGCTAAACAAGCTTTGTTCATAGGTCAAAATTGAAGTTTTTTTTTTCTGATTTAGTTGTTATGATAAAAGCTGAATTTAATTCATATCTTTAGCAGCCCCAAATTCCAGATGCATGGAAAACAATGTAGTATTACCCAGGTCAAGATAGTGATACTTAATTTGTTTCTAGGTAATATCTGCAAAACATGGACAAATGAAGATGTAAGTAGATAAGGACAATGAGAGAAGAAGGGATGCATTGAGTAGTTTGGAGAAAGAGTGTAAGTGAGAGGCTCCAAGTTTGAACCCTCCCACTTACATCGAAAAAAAAAAAAAAAAGTAGATAAGGTAAAGCAGTATGGTGTTGCGAACATTTGAGGACCCTACATTTGTTGATGATAGTAATAGTAATGGTACGAATCGAGGCTTTGCTTTTTCAAAATTCTCTTGTCGTTATGATGCGATGGATGCTTTTAAATTTTCACAAAATATGTTGTGTTTGGAGTTAATATATCTGCTGAGGTTTCTTGTGCAGATTCCTTCCTTGATCCGGGTGACGAGATCATGATTCATATAACAGGCTCAAAGCAACATTGGAAAGAATGGCAAGGCTCTTCATGCCCCTTCTATTTTTGGTATCTCAAAATTTTCAAGAACGGCAGAACAAAGCAAGATTTTCATCATTGTAGAAACAAGATACATTGACAAGGTTATAGTTGAGGCAAGAGTCAAAGCTGACCAAGTTTCTGATCTTCTTTGAGGGAAAACTTGTTGAAAGCTTCAAGAATTGTGGTGTTACTTTTGTTCAAGTAAGCATCATCAAGTTTTCATGAGTAATCTTTACTTTCTCACCTACCAATTTGACTTAATTGAAATGTTTTATTGCATTTAGATTGGTGACATTATGACATGATCAAAAGGCTACGGTTCCTCTATATTGGGATGATTGGAGCATAACATTTGCTAATGATGCTAACTTTGCTTAAAAGTGCTTGTAACAAATCTCTTGCTTCTTTCTCTCAAAGATGCTTCTTCCCCACGGCTTTCAGTGAACAGAGAAGCAATGAGAATCCAAAGAATAAAGTGACAGCAATTCTAGCTGAAGAGGAAGAAATATGGGCAGCAAAGTTAGTGTTGGAATCCGCTAGCAGTTAGTTCTTGCAGCCAGAGCCTCCTCCACCTGCAATGATAGTTGCTCAATGACAGAAAAAAAAAGAAAAAAAAATGAAAGAGGAAAAGAATTTGAGAGAAAGAGGATTGATTTTTAGAGCCATGCAAATTAGTGTGCATCTTCCCTTGGTAGCTGTTGTTACTTTCATGAATGTGTGACAGAGAATGGTGCCTAATTTTACTCTCAAGGCACTACAATTGGTTGCTTGATTGCCTAAGTAGTTGCTTTCTCTTCATATAGTGTTTCAAATGCCTCGTGTAGTGATTGTACAGTTCAAACCTAGCTTTCCTTTACAAAATTTGAATTGTTGGTAGATAATACCTTTTCCCCCCTTACCTGTGCATAGAGCGGGCTTTCTCCCCAGTTATTTCGAGAAGTAGTAATTCAATGTTAATTGCTTGTCTAACTTTATAATGGTGTGACAGTTAATTGGTTATCTAATCGTAAGGACATGCTCATTTATCCAAAAATTGAGCAAGATATGCAGTACTTCAACACTGACAAATATAGCCAAACAAGAAATACATCCCATGGTTTGTTGCTCTGGCAAAAGCTGCTAGCAGGAAGAAAGAAGCTAGGCTAGTGTGAAAAATCATCTTCAACATAAAGTGTCATTCCCGTGAATGTGGCCCATCACATAAATTGGTTGCCCTTGCAGAATTTGAAACTAAATTTTGTTCCGTGTGATTAATAATTTATGTCGGTATAAGCATGATTCCTGTGTTGAGGATGCCATAGTTTAATAGATAGATTGAAACCCAATAACATAAATATCTTGGGTCCGAATCCCCTTCTCACTCCTCTTGTGCTACAAAAAATGAAAAAAAAAATGATTCCCGTGAGTTATAACCGGATTCTTCATGAATATAAATCCAAGACAGAAGCAAAAGTGAGGTAAAGTTGATAGCCGCTTATGATTTTGACAAAAAACATATTATTGTTACTATTTTTTTGTTGTTTGAAAGTGATATAGTCGAGTAATTTCAGATTCTTCTTGAATATAGTCCAAGACAGTAGCAAAATTGACATAATTAAGTTGGTAGCCGTTAATGTATTTATAAACCCAACCTTTTACCTTTTTTATTATTTTTTTGAAATTTTTATCTATTTATGGGTCATTTTATTTTATGCTTTCTAATGTATATTTTTATTATTTTTGTAGGTTTATCTAAAAAATAAAAATAAAGAAAAATATGAAAAATAAAAATAGTAAAAATGAAAAGAAAAAAACCTTGACATTTACTTTTCTTTTTTTTAAAAAAAAATTATATCAACACACCTCACACTTTTTTTTAGACTACTAAATTATTAACCTAACACGACACTCCACCTCCCATCTTCTCTTTTTCCTTTTCGTAAAAAATTCATCATCACACACAACAACTACAACTCTCTCACCTCTCTCTCTCTCCCAAGGATACACACACTTCCACACCATAAAAAACACACACATCACTCCATTCTCTCCTTCTCTCTTGGCTCACACAAGAAACAAACAAAAAAGAAGAAGACACAAGGGAGTGGAGGAAGAAAGTTGTTGCTGAAGGAGCTATTGCTACCATCGAGCTCATCCAACTCATCAAGAAAGGATTGTAAAATTCTTAGTTGTCTCTTTTCAATTTCTAATATGAATGGCGTGCATCATGTGGTTTTCTTTTTACTTGATACTTATGCGTATTTGGATGAAGCTTGGACCCTGATAAACAAGTGTTTGGGTTGTTTTCTTGAATTCACGTCTTCTGAGGAAAATCACTCTAAAGTTGCAAAAATTCTTGTTCAAATCACCCATTTCTCAACTCTTGAAATCCGAATTCTTCACCCCAATAGAGAGGAATTCCAGGAATCTTG
Source organism: Coffea humblotiana (assembly GCA_023065735.1). Lineage (NCBI taxonomy): Eukaryota > Viridiplantae > Streptophyta > Magnoliopsida > Gentianales > Rubiaceae > Coffea > Coffea humblotiana. The sequence continues at coordinate 13,011,900 of CM041210.1, read as the reverse complement.
AATTTCGGCCATCCACCGCTATCTAGTCCAACTTAAAACCCTTAGAGGAGTTGTAGATAACCTTACTTGATCAACTCTTTTCATTTTATACATATTTGACTAATTTCTTAGAATTTTCTCCCATTCTTGATTGACAATAGTGATTTCTTTTTTGGGATGTTTTGTCCTAAAATTTTACATGGGTCTTGCCATTTTAGACCTGTAAAGATGTAGGACATGAGTTTTTTGCAATTTTTTTCGTTGAGTTATGTGAAGCTTAGGAATCTCAGTGTGAATCTCTTTTCATTACCCTATGAACTTGCTAATCTAACTTTCTTTGCTTTTCGTTGGTTTATGACAAGGATGCATGAGTTAGAAGTTTCCTTTGTGTTCCTGTGTTTTAATTTATTTTCATGAAGAGATGAATCATCCGAGTTCTTTCATCCTTTGGACTATCAGTTTGAAAAGTTTTGATGCTTTCTGTGGTTTTTCCCTTTGTTTCCTTTTCCTTTCTTTCTTTTTTTGCCCCAAAGTTTGTTCTTTAGAGTTGGAGCATAATTGGTGCCTTGGTGGCCTTGCTATGAGTTTTTGAAATAATTTGACCTGGGTTGACTTTTTCTTCCTTGTTCTCCTAAACTAATGCCTTTGTCTTTTCTTTTCCCTTTTGCCGACCTTGTTGCATTCTTCTTTTGTCATATGTGATATAAATGAAGCTGTTGTATTAGTTGAGTTGGGCTTTTAGATTGTGACATGGGCTAAATTAGTTACTTTAAATTGGGCTTGCCTGTAGTTTTGCATGGTCATGTTTGTATCTTTATATGGTCTTGTTTGGGAGCTTACTCATGGGTTGAAGTTTGGGTTGTGGAATACAAGTTTATTTGGGTTGCTCTAATCTTGAGTTTGACTTATATGGTCTTGTTTGGGAGCTTACTCATGGGTTGAAGTGTGGGTTGTAGAATATTAGTTTATTTGGGTTGCTCTAATCTTGAGTTGGACTTACTTGTTTATTTCATTCCTGCTTATATGCATTATAGTTTCATTTGGATTAGAAGACTCGGTCCAAATGTCTAGCTTTGTTGATGTTCGGAGTTGAATAAAGAAACGTTCACAAAATGCAATTACTTTTTTCTTTACAACCACTTTTCATTTAGAATTTGTAGAGTTGTCAAGGTTATTATAGCCTTTTCAAAACATTAAGGGAGATAAGTATAATTTTTCAAATTTCAAGGGAAATGGCTGCAATTGTCAGAAACCTCAGGAGAGGTTTATGAAATTATACCTTTGTTTCTAGCTCTAGTTCATTCTTTAATACATTTATTATCATCCGCTCTAGTAGATTTTTCACATGCATTTCTGACGTACCATTTCTATATTAGAAAGATATGTTACAATACTAGTATCAAAAAGTAAAAGGCACTCAACCTTGTGTTTTATTCTTATGTTATTATGATGAGACTAATTTTTTATATTTATGGTACGTAATGTAATTGATGACTACTAAAATAGCTCTAATCTAAAAGAAACTCGCAGGGGCATTGAGAATCTCTATGTGGTAATGTGTTTGTCACGTGCTCTTCCATACATATGCATTCATATATGATGCATGAATCGTGTGTCATATACCAGAAAATATATTCGAGGAGGCGAATTTAATATGCATAAATTTAAATGTATAATCTAAATATCTTTAGGTTTTTTCGGGAGCAAGATTATTTGATTTGACAATATGTAATTTTGTAAGGGAGGAAAATTGAATTCTATAAAACTTCAGCCCTAATCCCCTAGTTTTGTCCTTGTACACGAGTATCACATGCAGTGATAAGGGCAAAAAAAAACTTGTTGTCACCTAAATTATTGAAATAGTATCTTTTGCAGACTCAATATGTGTTGGAATAATATTAGAAACCTCCCTTGAGGTTTCTCTTAACATTACTTGGCCCCCTGTGGTTTTAGAAATATCACTTGGTACCCTGAGATTTTGTATGTGTGATATGCACCTAAATTCACTAATGTATACAGTGTTGAGACGTAAAAGATTTATCCTATTAATATGGATTAACTTTCCTATACTGTCAGTGTATAAACGAAGTTAGATAAATCTCATATCATTTGAATTTGAATCTGCAAATTAAATCTTGTATATGTGGCATGTATACCAACCCGTTAATGTATACAGTGCCAATCATAAAAAGATTTACCCATTACTATATGCCCAAATCATCATTGGGCTTAGAATCTAAAAGCATAGCCTCTTTAAACTTCAGTAGTTTACGATTCTTCTAAATAAAAATCAATATTAGGAGTAAAAAGATTATATTTATCCTCACTTGACACATAATTTACAACATATCAAATAAATGAAGCTCAAAAATTAAAAACCAAGAAATAAAAGTCACTTTCTTCTTTTTCCCTTTTCTTCATCATTCTCTCTCATTCACATTTTTTTGGATGACTATGCAATATTTTATATGTAAATTACAATAAATTAAATTTTGTTTATCTTTTACTTTTTGTGATTGTAATAAAGTGGAGTATGATTTATTTGCTTATTTTGAATTGATTTTTTATAATGATTGGTGCAATTTAATGCTTTGAGCAAGGGTTGAGAAGATGTTGGAAAAAATATAAATTCATAAGAAATTGGTTTTGAGCATACAAAATTAAATTGATGCAAGTGTATTTCTTTTTAAATATCTTTTCTATTTTTCAAATTTATATTTTTGTGGGATCTAACATTGTGATGTGGTTGTATTACAAGAGATTGTTTTTAAGGTGATGGTTTTCTTAAAATCAACAAAGTGGTTTAGGAATATTTTTATTTAGCAAGTGAAAGAGTAGTTTAGAGTTTTTAAAAATTTTGTTACATAAATAACAAACGTAAGGGAGGTAAGTGATATTTTTAAAATTTTAGGAACATCAAATGATATTAAGAGAAATCTCAAGGGAGGTTTCTAATATATCCCATAAGTGTTTGGTTTCGCAAAAGTGACAAGGGTTCATTCAGTTAAGCTTTACCTTTAGATTATGCTTTATCCGTAGTTTTAGGATTAAAAATTAAGTCAAACCAGTGAAACCTAATTATATTATTTACTAATATGCTTTTCTTTCACATTTTTTCTTTTCCTTTTCATTTACAGAAGTTGGTTCCTCAATTTTTTTTCCTCTTTCTCTTTCTCGCTCTCCATTATGTGTAAAAAAATGTAGGGAAGCTTTTAGTGAATTGGCAAAACTAAACTAAAACTAACGGAAAATAATTATTTTAATGGTGAAATTCAAAGGAATGACTACTAATATATCACTTTTGTGAGTTTGAATGTGCGATTTAAAACCAACAAATAATTTAGTGGCCAAAACTATACTACTTGAATAGTTTAGTTTACTATTTAAATTTTTTCAATAGTAATAAATTAGACTAAGTTACTTGTGCGAGGCATCGAAAGAAGCCAAAGTGGAACTATTTACTTCATCATCAAATTCTTTTTAATAATAATAAATTAGATTGAGTAAATTGTGAGAGGCAGTGAAGGAAGCCAAGGTGGATAAATTAGATTAATAATAATAAATTCTTTTTATTTACTCCATCATCAATATTGCATCCTTAAAAGATTGAAGTCATTAATCTTTTTCACATACTATCTATAATTAAAAAATTCATGCTATATATATGATGCATAATAGATTCAAAATGAAAACTACAATAGATCAACCTTCAAGAAAGATTCAAAAGAATCAAGATAAACCTTTGAAAACATTCAAGAAAATTACAATAAACCAACAATAGTTGAATAATGATTAAATAAAAGTCTACTAACAAAAGTCCTAATTACACCTATTTATAGCGAAAAACATCTGAAACCGAAAAGGAAAAAAATTTCAAGAAAATGAGAAGACAGTAAAAAATCATGTTGTTGGCCAATGCTGGATCCAACGCTAGATCAGAGGCTCTCCAAGCCGGAGCCGGGGTCGGATTGAAGTCAAACAGCTTCAAAATTCCTGCAATTCCAAACGGATTCTTTTTTTTTTTTTTTTTTTTTGGTGTGCATACGGATTCTTGCTGTCCAAATTTTGTTCTTGCAAGTCTTTTTGGTTCCTGGATGATGTTTCACAATTTAAAGTTCATTTCCACGCCTCTTTACTGCCTTATCCTATTCTTATTAATTTAATTAGGAATTCATCAAAACTGATTATAATGATTGGTTAGAATGTAATCCAATAAATCTAATACAAAGATAATGCGATAAAAAAGTTCTGATTCATAATGCTTAAAGATTATCTCAAGCCGCTACCAATCAAAGAAAAAAGAGTGATTTTTTTTCCATTTCCATGATGTGTGAAAGATTAGGCAATAAAAATTTCATTCTATAATCAGGATAGAAATTGGAGCAAACTCTATTACTAGAAAATTTGAGTGAAAATGAAAAAGATTGAGAAAAACAAAAGGAAAGGGGAAGCAACTTGGGTGAGGAGTCCTTGATTAAAGCCACATATGAAGAATTAGTTTTGAGTTCAAATCTCTTCCTTCCTTCCTGCTTCTCAAGTTTCACCCTTTTTCTACTGATTTTTTTTTTTAAAAAAAGCAACTTGAGTTTAAACATTTGATAATGATGAATTTAGTACTTGGCACAGATTTAGCCCCATTTGAGGTTGCGATACTTTTGGTTAAAAAAAGCATTTTTGTGTGATAAAAGTGCTATTAAGGCATTTGGTAAACATTATCCCATAAAATTAGGAGTAGGGCTTTTGGTACTAAAAGCACTTTTAGCAAAATATCAAAATTTGGTGCTTTTAGAGTAGTTTTTTGTGATTTGAAAAATAAAATATTAAATTTAATCATTTTATCCTGTATTATGAACTAAATAAATATATAAATACATTTAAAATTTTTAAATTACGCATTATTTATTACAATAAGTACTTATTGAACTATATTTCAAACAATATATTTAAAAGCACTTAAAAAATCTAAGGGGAAAAATCTAACAAAATCTACAAAAAAAAAAATCTACAAAGAACATTTGATCATTAAGCAACTAAGGGAAAAAATCTACAAAAAAAAGGAAATATACTAAAGGAAGTAGAAGACAATAACAAAAAAGATTCTTATGAAATTTAAATATCTTGGAGAGGCTAGCTATCAATATTTTGACTATTTGCTTCTAGCTTTTTTTTTTTTTTTGTCAATTATTCAAGCGTTCAACTATGACATTCTCTAGTATTGTGGACTTCAAGAACACCTATCTGGAAAGAAGAAGTTGCAGGTCCTGACTAGCCTTGCGTGCAATCTTTTTGTAGAGTTGGTGGTGGACGTGAGACGAATTTTGGTCCTCGTTCCCATCGCAATCTATTTTGCTAAATGGATTTATATGGATCAAGTGAATAATTCATGCAAATCCATCAATTCAATTGGGTTGAAATCGTTATTACCCTTCATACAAATCCATTTAAACTTGTTTTGTATGGACTCCATTTTGCCACCTCTATTATGCAGGATGAGTTGGAAGTCATGACCCGCAATTGTGATGTAGAAAGTGCAGAATGACTTTTTTAAGTTTTCACAGAAGTCATGCAATGACCCCTAAATGACCGACTGTTTTGGCATTTTGACTAGGAACTCATGAAATGGATTTCAATGTCGGCATGAGAAATGTACAGATATGTGTTAGCTTCAAAATGCCTCAAGAATCATTTCAATTCGATACTTGTAATTCAAGATATAGTCGAAATACCATAAGGTGTCAAAACTATCAAACTCTCTTTCTTTTGTACCTAATTGCATTTCAATCTTTTGATCAGTTTGCTCTTTATATTCTTTTTTAATTATTTCAAATCATCAACAATCATTCAATTATCTTCTCACTTCACTTCATTTGATGATTAAGTCATTGAAACCTTCAAAAACATAAAGGTTTCACCACTTTAATCAATAGAAATGCAATTTTTTATACTAAAATCACAAAATGTAAATTTCGCTAGAAACCTAGTTAATTTTGCTATGGGGAAACTACCCGACAGATTTGGAAGGAATTTGAGATTCAAGGGGGCGGCTCTTTCTTCATTAGTTCCATACAGCACATGGTGATGAGTTGGTGGTTAAGGCCAGCGCCAAATAGGCTTCTAGCTTGTGTTTACCTGCATTTTGCCGTCTATAATCTGTTGGGAATTGTGGTGAGCGAGAAATAGTGTGCTTATGCAGGAGGGAAGGAATGAACGTTAGAATTTTGGTTAATCGTATATTCTCACAGCTACGGGAGTTGCTCCAGGGTCAGTTTTGCTTCATTACAGTGGTCACATGACTCTTCGGAGAACTTGCACTCCTTTTTGGAGGCTCTATATGATAATATATGATATCTCACCCTTACTTTGATTAGAAGCAAAGGCTGCTTTTTTCACAAGAACTTTCAAAATGTTTGAAGTACCTAAGTAATAAATCAAAGCCCCAGTCCGATGTGACAGAACCTTACAAGTCAAAGAAACAAGTCAAACGAAAGGGCAAAAAATATTAATAAATATTAATAAGACGCCCATATGTTGTACGAATCAAACGAACCTGATGTAATAAAGATAAAACAAAGGAAACAATTTGCCCACAAACCTCAATTGAAGAAAAATCATTCCTCTTCATTTTTTGTTCCAAGCACATAACAATCATCCCACAAGGTTATCAATTATGGCAAAGTTATACTCATTAACAAGAAAAATAGGATTGTATCTTTTATATGACAATTAGAATTGAGCACTCATTCTCATACAACAAAAAACATGCTCATGAAGGTGACCACTCATTCTTTTAGTTACCAAGAGATTATCCCTTTCTACGTAATGCTTAGAAAACATTTTTAATCTTAAACTCACTTTCAATCTGTTTTGTAAAACCTGACTTCGTAACAAGAAGATTCTGACAGCCTCCAGTCCATATACGGTGCACCCTAATTATAACAAAAAAATTCTGATAGCCCTGACCATCTATTCAATTGGACTTGGAATTTTCTATTCAATCTGACAGCCTCCAGACGATGAATTGGACTTGGAATTTTCTATTCAATGTTCAACTGTCTGGAGTTGCTTATTTTTCTTCTTTCTTTCTGATGATCCATGTTTCTCTGCCGAACACCCAAAAAAAGCAAAAATAAAAAAAAATAAACGTTGCAATAAGTTTCAATTGAATTCCCAGATTGTGATTTCACCCATAACTCAAATAATAATAGCCAGAAAATTAGGCGGCAAATAAGAAATTTCACTCAAGGGAAGTTCATTGGCAATTCAAAAGTAAGGCACATGTACATTGTGACGTATTCAAGAGTCAAATCATACGACGATGTATTGAAATTTCACGTAGTTATTCAAAAGCTAGGTACATGAAAAAGTCACGAGGAGCAAGATAAAATGGTATGAAAAAAACTATCAAATTCTTAAATAAACCACATGATCTACCCAAAAATTTTCCTATCTACTAAACCTTTCTCACAAATTGAAAAGGATTATAATGTATATACAAAATAAAAATTAAATTGATTAAATTTTACCATCAGATCAAACTTTAAAACTTTTATCGTAATTTTGACCTATTTTCTGCTGTCCAAAATTTTGTTCAAATTTAATAACAAAAATGTTCATAGATAAGTTTGATTTTTAATTGCATTGATCTACTTGTGAAAATAAAACTATTCGCATAAACATATTACTTTCTGAAAATTTATTTGTATAGATATAAATATAGAGAAGATTCCAATATCACTGCTCAAAAAGTGAACGACCCTAGGACCTTCGATGGTCATACTCGTACAACGGTGCCCTAAATGATGTATTGACTCAATCATCCCTTCTGGTCCCGATTTATTGGATTTTTTATGGTAGAAAAGCTTGAAAAACTAGTATAAAAAGAGAACACCATCACAGCCAAATGCATGCTCATATACAACATGGCTTTGATCAATCTTGATCTTTCATTTTTCTCAATTTTTTCCTTGCTCGTATTCCTTCTATCCCTTCTCAAATGGTTCTATGCTGCTTCTAAACCCCAGAAAAAGTTACCACCATCTCCACCAAAGCTCCCAATTATTGGCAATCTTCACCAGCTTGGCCAGTTTCCACATCGCTCCCTTCAATCACTGTCAAGAAAATATGGTCCACTCATGCTGCTTGAACTGGGAAGCAAGCCAATGCTGGTTGTCTCTTCCTCTAATGCAGCTTGCCAGATCTTGAAAACCCATGATTTATCCTTTGCAAGCAGGCCTAAATCGGGCATCCCAGATAAACTCTTTTACGGAAGCAAGGACATAGCTTTTGCGCCATATGGTGAGTATTGGAGACAACTGAAAAGCATTTCTATGCTTCATCTTTTGAGTAACAAAAGGATTCAGTCTTTTCAACATGTCAGAGAAGAAGAGACGTCACTCATGATCGAGAAGATCAGCCGAATGTGTTCTTCCTCAGCTGTGAACTTAAGTGACATGTTTTTAATTCTCACAAATGATATAATCTGTAGGGTTGCCTTGGGGAGGAAGTATAGTGAGGAAGAAAATGGGAGGAAAAGTATGGAGAATTTGAAGGTGTTTGGTGAGTTACTGGGTATTTTTGATGTAGGAAACTATATTCCTTCGCTTGCATGGGTTAATCGCTTCAATGGTTTGGATTCTAAAGTGAAGAAAACAGTTAAACAGATTGATGGATTTCTTGAGGGTGTGATAGAAGAGCACATGAATAAGAGGAAAGGAAAGGCCGAAAGTGGGTCTACTACTGAGGAAAGATGCCAAGACTTTGTAGATATCTTGATTGAGATTAATGAGGAAAAGACTATGGGCTTTGCTCTTGAGCGAGATGCTATGAAAGCTATCATCCTGGTAAATTTCTATCTCCATCTCTTTGTATTCGTAGTAAATCTTTGGGATCGAGGCAAGTATGATTGATTTTGGTGTGGTTGCATACGGTCATTTTATTCTTATTTTTTAAATTTGGTATATACTTATATCACTAAATTGGCGTACGCAAGTGATATTTATATAAGTTATATTAGTATAAATCAAATTATGTAAGAAATCAATAATTGTACAACATATAAATCACAACCGAACTTGCATTAAATTCTAAATCTTTTACCTGTTTTAACCACTCAAACTTATAAATATTTAAGTGTGTTGAGTTAAACCTTATGAAACCCGAATTAATAAAGACCAATTGATACCCCTAATCACAAGACTCATAACCTTCAAGAGTTTTGAAGGTTGTGAATGGAGTAATAATTGGATTTTGTCAGTCGAGATTTGGCAAATCTAAACTCAACCATTTAAATATTCATATATACATTAGAACTATAAAAGCTCACAAACCTTAGGCTCTTTATTGGACTATGAGCCATCCCAAGCTAGCTTATATTTATTGATTTTTAAAATCATTTCAGTGATAATGTTTGATTACTACATGGTTTTGATTAAAGTTGGATTGGTACATGATAGAAATAAAGGCTTATTGCCATTGTATAATCGAAACATGTTCTAATGCAACACTTTCTTTGATTCCATTATTTAGGATGTCTTTGGTGCTGGATCTGATACAACACATTCAGTTATGGATTGGGGAATGTCAGAACTTCTAAAGAACCCCAAAGTCTTGCATAAATTGCAGTCTGAGGTAAGAGATGTGACTCAAGGAAAGCCAGAAATAACTCGAGCTGATATGGAGAAAATGCAGTACTTAAAAGCAGTGATTAAAGAAACTCTGCGACTTCATACTCCAGTTCCATTACTGGGTCCTAAAGAATCGAATCAAGACGTCAAAATAATGGGGTATGATGTACCAAAGAGCACGCAGGTACTTGTGAATGCTTGGGCAATTGCAAGAGATCCATTGTTGTGGGAGAACCCTGAGGAATTTCGACCTGAGAGGTTTTTGAGTTCGAGTGTAGATTTTCATGGTTTGAACTTTGAGTTAATTCCGTTTGGTGCCGGACGAAGAGTTTGCCCGGGTATCAACTTCGCCATGTCAGTAACTGAACTTGCATTGGCAAAACTGGTCAACAAATTTAACTTTACATCACCTGATGGAATCAATCCAAACGAGTTGGACATGACCGAATCATTTGGTATCACGGTCCACAGAAAATTTCCTCTGCATGCCATTGCCACACCATATTCTTGCTAATGTCTTTGTTTATCATGTTTCAGCTTTACTTGATTTGTTTCATTTCTAGTGACTATAGTGATGGGTTATTGTATACTATGCCCTAAGGATACCGAATAAGGGGTGGGTTTGGCATTATATACAATTCACACGATGTAACTATAGTTAATAATGCTAGTTAAGTTATATACAATTCACACTGATAATGTTGGAATTGCGTAATGGTTTATTCCCTCTTTTGGTGTCCTTATCATGGGTTTTCTTGTGAATGCCAGCCCAAATTTTATTAGAAACAAACCAAATACGAGGGGGACATCAACCTTACCTCATATAGTACATCATAAAATGTCCAATTAAGAACATTGACAAGCAATCCTACATCTACGAAAAGACGGAAAAGCTAACTTGTCCAATCTATACTCTCCCCTCGCCATCATCGGTAAGTCAGCTACTCGTTCATACAAACAAACCCCGATTTCTGAAATGGAACAACCTTCGTTCAACAACAAATCTGCTACCTTATTAGCCTCCCTATAACAATGCTAGAGTTGGAAACCACCCCTAGGCAACTCAAAAGCCTGCTCCACCTCACTACGAATAGACCACGAGCACCGATAATTATCCTTCAGAATCCGTACTAATACCATTGAATCTAATTCAACAATAACCTGCATAAATCCTCTTGAACACATAATTGAATCCCTAATAATAAAGCTTTAGCTTCCGCCTATATACTAGTACCCTTATCGAAGAAAGAGAAGAAGGCAAAATGTAAGCGCCCCATTGAATCCCGGAGTATCTCCCCTCCACCACACAAGCTGGATTTCCTTTCGAGCATCCGTCAATATTGAGTTTCAACACCCCCCTCTGCGGGATTGCCAAAAAAAATCCTGACGTTAAATGATCCAATCGTTGCTCAACTAGTTCCAAAAAACGATGCCAAGACCTAATATTGTGAAATTCCCTGAACTTAATCCAATACACAGACCTCAAATCACTAAAAATCGCTCGACACACCGAATGAAAAGCGACAAGAACTCTTTGGTAGAAAGCTATATTACTTGCCTTCCATAAATTCCAGTAGACAAAAATAGGCAAAAGACGAAAGATAAACTTTAATCTTTCGGACTTGGCTAGTTTATACCACCAATTAGCCAAGACCACATGCAAATGATCTCCAGCATAACGAATTCCACAAGGCGATCCAAAAAACTTCCACATGGCCATCACCAGCTCCCCTTCCAAAAACAAATGTTTTACCGGTTTTAGCTTGAGAGTCCATGCAGCAAAAACATTTGGACGGCATATGAAACTGAACTTAGTCAGCACATCATCCAAATGCAACCTACCCCTGATCAATCGCAACATAAAAAATGGCAAATTTCAATGGCACCTGCGTATGCCAACATTGTTTAGAAATGAATGAAGAATACATAGCATCCCGTATCTCCCAAAAAGCAGAGAATAAAGAGAACCTGCCCGATGTAGATACAACCCAAGTCATGGCATCTGGAACATCCCTAGAAGGAACAGCCATACCCGCAATTTCTTGAACAACCTCCACTGGCAGCAGTTGACCCAACAAGATTATATTCCACTCACCATTGTCAATAACATCTTTGAAAGACAGATTTCCTTGCACCTTTAGGAGATCATATATTTACCGTTCTTATATAGTGATATAAATTTACCATTCTTTTATAGTAATGCATTGATCCAAGTTATCATTGGTGTCTGTCTAGTGATTAGGGGAAGGCTCATTGAATTCTCTTCATTATCAGATTCAAGATTTAAATTTTGTGTGCAACAATTGAGATTGAAAGGGCATGGGAAGGTATTTAAAAAAAATGTTGATCCAAGTTAACTTTATGACTTATTCAACATTGGTACCGAGAAAATTAACAGAGTAAGGTTGATCTTTAGAACATTTAATTGAAAAACATGCATATTTCACATCAGAGTTACTCCTGTTGTATTTTATTTCAAGACAATGACATACAAACACCATGATCATTCCACTGTATTCTTAAGCATCCTAGAGCATTTAGAGCATTGCTAGTATCTTGCCCAAGGTAGCTAGGAGCTACGGAACTCTTTGTATGTGAAAGCTCTATAAAGTATAAACAGGAGGATTTCCTTTGTCAGTCAAGGCCGTTGCAGGTTCTATTGCGACATCATTAGATGGAGCCATTGCGATGGTTGTTCAAGCTTTGTGTTTGTTACCACTCGATGTTTAGGACTAATGAACAAATCATTACTAATTACCCGTATCATTTACGAAAAAGATGGATACCTAGCAAGGGGTATGCATGATTATTGGCAAGAATTATAGTTCAATGAGCTTTAGGATAATGCATACATTTAATAGGAGACCACAAATGATGATTAATGCATCAGGCAAAGGTTCAACACCAACCCCACTGTTTTCTTCCTTGAAGAACTGAAGTCCAAGTATTGTGCCTGATGAAGCATAGTTATGAGATTAAGATCATAGTGTTCTGGCATTCCCAGTCTAAGAACAGTTGAACTTTGATTAGCTCATCTTCAAAGTAGCCTATGAGTCCCAAACTCCCAGTCCTCCACAAATCAGATCCAAAATCCTCAAGAGAAACTTCCGTGCTTCAACATATTATGTACTTATGACATCCCTGAAAAAAGGTTGTATGAATTGTGGTGCTAATCATTGTAACGGAATTCCTGACTTCATTCTTATTTAAATAAGTTGGGTCATATGTAGAGGCTTTATCAGTATCTGGTAGGCTTTTCGGGCAAAGATTGGAATACGATCCTCCACAGGATGGCAACTGTGTGTGACGTTATCACTCCAGTAGTAAAAATCTTCTTTGTGATAATTTAGAGTGCTTGAGAAGGTTCTGCAGATTTGGCTGATGTCGTTGTTGTTGGAGTAAAAGCCTAGCGGCCTAAAGAACTCCTGGATAACATTCATTGTCTCCTCCATTAAGCCTTCAGAAACTCCATGATTAATGACCTGAACTGACAACATTTACTTATGAGTAGCAAGATTGATAATGCGTTCCAAATGATGGTCTTAGACAATCATCATCAAGGATTATGTTTAGTTTTTCAGTTCAAACATAAACTAGTACTATGAACCTGAAAGAATCCAAATTCTTGGCTTGCTTTCATAATCTGCTCAATGACTTCAGCTTGTTCAAGCCTACAGCTTCCTCAAGGTCAATGGTTGGAATGTTTCTAAGACTTGCCTCCTTTGGCAATTATGACCCACATGATTGATTCTAAAGTGTTGATATTTTAATTAATTGATTGATATTTTGTTAATAATTAATTAGTATCTCCCATTAAATAATGATTGGTGATTGATATTCTAATTAATTGATTGACATTTTGTCAATAATTAATTAATATCTTCCATTTGTTAATGATTGATTGATATCTACTGTTAATTGATGTCTTATTCAATCTATTAATCAATCAAATCAATCAATTAGTCAGAAAATAATATTTCAGTTATAAATTTTGACAAGATTTCCTTGATGGAAGGAAATCCTAGGGAATTTTGTGTTTACCAGTAAGGGTCTCTAGCCTAACCTATAGAAAGCCTGTGGCATTTCATCAATTGTACACTTTTTGGTTAGGTATTAGTTAGAAGATCCTTACTCTAAATTCTCTTTCTACTTTTCTCTTCTTCTACACATTTACATTGTTTCTTTGTCCACATAGACAAGAACAAGGCAAGAAAACAAGGGAGTTGTAAGGATTAATCTCTGTTCAACAACAATGACTAGAGGTAAATCATTTAAATTTCCACTACTTAGTATAATTTATTTGTAATTATTTGATTGCATGTCTTTGTAGTATGCAATATTTCCCTGGTCTCCATTCCGGAGGAAAGGCATGTTCAGGTGCGGCTTTTGGCACATTGGTCAAGTTTGACATAAGCACATCCATCTGTAATTGCTTGGTTTGGCAAATGCAGGTATGGATTTCAATGTACAATTAGGCGAAGCTATAAATCGAACTTCATTAATGAAAATTTTTTCCTATTCAGTTTTAAGTTTGCAAGTTGATTTATATTACAGAACTTTAATGATTGAGAGAAATTTATCACGGTTCATATCAATTGCTTAGCAATCTAGCAATTGGTTTTTGATCAATGAAATATCATCAATTGGACAAATATGGATCTCAAGTTTTATTTGGATTTCATTTAATGTGGAATTAGTAGGTTCCATAGATCTTATTTGAAATATTTTCATTGGTTAAAGATTAACTATTAGGTTTGGCAAATAGTTGGTTTGGAATGTGATAAACTTTTTCATTAACTAATAAGTTGTGTAATTTCATGCCATCCATTGAAATCAAACCTATTACCTACTATTTGGTTTGTCTTTGAGATAGGATTGGATTTCATGTAATAGTGACATCAAAATGAAACAAGAAATTGCACTAATAATTTTAGATTTTAAACTAGAATTAATCAATGCTTAGCCTAAACATCCTTTCATTTTCCATATACTTTGTACCTGCAACAAAAAATACCACCATAATTTTAAACTGATAGCCAAAATTTTTGCATCACCATTAACGCTTGCATTGTGTGTTTGCTCTGGCAAAAGCTGCTTGTTGGAAGAAAGAAGCTGGGGTCGTGTGAAAAATCATCTTCAACATAAAGTGCCACCCCCCCCCCCCCACATTCCAAAGTGGTTGGAATGTGGCTCATGACACTGACAAAATCACATAAATTGGTTGTCCTTAGAAAATCTGAATCTAATTTTTTTTTTGTTTTTGCTGTGACTGGAAATTTATGTCAGTATAAGTATGATTCTCATGCTAAGAAGACTATAGTGTAATGGCTAAGGTTGAAACTCCATAATTTAGAGATTTTGGATTCAATCTCCCTGCTCACTTCTTCCTGTGTTAAAAGAAAATTAAAAAGAAAACAGAAAAGCATGACTCCCGTGAGTTATAACCAGATTCATCTTGAAAGTAGTCCAAGACGGCAGCAAAAGTGACATAAGTTGGTAGCCACTAATGGTGTTGGCCATCTAAACATTACGATATTTGAAGCTATTTTTTTCCATGATTAATAACTATTGTGGTATTAATTGTGGGTCCTGCAACTACATAAATAACAGAAATGATATAAAAATTACACATGTTGTCTTTTATTCAACTTTGGGCAACAAAATCGCTTTCTTTTTTTTTGGGTGAAAGAGACATAGTCAAATAATTCCACATTCCTCCTCAACATAGTCCAAGACATTAGCAAAATTGGCATAAACCGTTATTGCATTGGCTTTTGCCTATCTTAATAATAGATAAGAGAGATGATATAAATAATTATGCATTACTCTCTTTGTTTCAACTTTGGGCCAAAAACCAAGTTCTTTCCTTCTGTTTTTGTTGAAAGATATATAATTATAGAATATTTTATGACAAACTGGCGCAAGATGCTCTGTCATCATTTGAAAGCTATTTTTTGGCTTTTCCTGGTTGAATATTAGGTAAGCTTTCCAATCCAAATAACGTTTCAATTGTGAATTTGGCATTGGTATTTGTGCCTAATGTTCAATATCTAGATTAATTAACATTGAAACTTTAGACAGTAGAATTACACATCAATTTTGAGAGTTAAGTTCACTAATCGAATCAATAAAAGGTAATTTGGTTTTATATACTATTAGTTTTCATTACTTTTTAGATATTGTTATTGTCCCATTTTTGACAATATCTAAGATGGTCATAATGGTTTGTCCATTTTATTTATGTTTATTAGGGCTAATTTTCATAAATACTACAAGCAACACCTGCATTGTAGGTGTGGTAGTTATTAAGAATTTAAACTAATTACCAATAGAGGATAATAATAGATTCCTTAATGTAGTAATTTAATTTACATAATAATTTTCTTTATAGAGAAGGCAAAAATCAGAAGCTGTTTATCCTTCATACTACAACTGACATTGTATACACTATCAGGTCTACATGTAAAAGAACTAATCTTAATTTAAATTTTACACATGTCGCATACATTCAAACTGGATACTGTATACATTGAATTTATATTGATCATTGATGGGATTAGGCACTAACAGTTGCACGAGCAACTATTTTAGGAGGTTGAATTCATTAGGCATTAACAGTTGCACGAGGAACTATTTTAGAAGGTTGAATTCTAAGAGTTGACTTCTTAAAAAAGTTGAAGGGGTAGTATAACCATTTCTAAACAGTGTAACATCATCCTTATACTGTATAAGAAGGAGTTGAGGTTTGAGTGTTGACTTTGTTTCCTTTGCTGGAGAAAGTAAAATATCATTTTCAATTCTTTATTATGAGACATTAGTTGTAGATAGTTGCATAAGTACTATTAAGCTCTCCTTAAATACTATTAAGTACTATTAAGAAGTTGGGTTTTCACTCATTGGTGGGAAATACTTCAAGAAGTTATGTAGGGGCATCTCGTATTGCTGAATAGAGCACCCACTCTAGGCATACAGGTATTCCAGCCCGTTTTAGTAGAAGGACATGCTGTTTCTTCTGCCTTTTCATGATATATAGTATTCACCCATTAAACTGCAATTGCAATCAATTTACTTATTCATTCTCTGCATAACCATTACCTTAGTTACTTCTCCATGTTGAACGAATGGCTATGGCCGTTTCTCTCTTGTGCTTTTGTTAGGCTTTGTATATATCATGGGTCTCTAAAATCAAATTAACTTCTTTTGTGATGTTTGGATACAGGTGTGGCTTCTCTTTATAATTGAGGTGAGTTCATTGATGATTTTTTATGGGCTTCTCTTTGTATAATCGGGTTGCTAGGATTTGAGCTTGGTGAAATGTCCTCTATTACGTTCATTTTAGTGAAGTCAAAGGGATCAATTTCTCAAATTCCTAGGGTTTTCAAGCTCATGATTTTGCAAACCAAGCTTCAAATCAAGACTTTGAAGATGTTGATAGGAAATCCATGCCATAAACCCTATTTCATGAAGCAGATCAAGGAGCAGATACTTTACTAATTTGGCATTGTCTATTTCTCTTAGGTGCATTTGATAAAAGTGAACTATAAAAATTGAAATTTGATTCCATTAAATTATTGAATTGTTAAGTATTAAATCAAATACATTTAAGTGTATATCACATTATCACTTATTTTTTAGAGTAAGTTTTTCCTAGGAAATTCGGTATCACTGAATTAATTTAGATATTCAATTTTTTGTTATCAAATATGTCTGAAAATATTAAGATCTAAATCTATTATATTTAAATGCCAAATTAGGTTATCAAATAGGACCTTAATTTCTTAGTTATTTAGTCGATTGTGTTAATACTAAATTGTGCCAGCTTGCATGTAAGTTGGAACCACATAGTTGTGGTTTTAATTGAGTTGTTTTGGGCCTTTTAGGTTAATAAAATAATCTGGTCAGTTTAAAACTTAAGTTGGGCCTTAATTAGTTAGTTATTAGTTGGTTAGTTAAGTAGTTAAGTAGTTAAGTTTTGGCCCTTTTGGATTTGTACTTTGGCTATAAATAGTCAAACTATTTGCTTCGATTAATAAAGACAATAGAGCGAACAAATTTTCCAACATTAAACACGTGTGTTTCCTTCTTGCCTTCTTTATGAGCTATCCTTGAACACCTTAAAGTGGTGCTAAGGCGCTTATCGACTTATCAATCAAATAGTCACCTTGATTATGACGTCATCTACCAATCAAATGTTCTTGATCCATTCCTTGAGCATTTTGATTTCCGCTGTCTAAACCTTGATATCGATTCGAGATCCTTGGGGCTTGTGGTGCTACAAGTTATATTTGAAATAGGGAGTAGAATGTATCAGCTGGTATTAGAGTTAGTTGAAGGTATCAAAGTTATATCTCTTTTAGTTTTCTTGTTGGTGTCTTTGTCGTTCTTATTCTAGAGTTCTAGGGTTTTGTCTTTTAAGTAAAAAAAAAAGAAGTTACTAGTCATTGATAGTACTGTTCATCCGTGTTATTGTTCATCTCGAAAAAAAAATTCTGTTTAAAGTGTTTCTTGGAAATCCAAAGTTCTTACCTAGGGTTTCTTCATGAGTCTTGTTGAATCTTGGGTTGCGTGAGCTATTTGCACTTGATACTTGAAACCCTAAATTTTCGTTCTTGAAGTTCTAGAAAATTTTTTTAGGGAAATCTTGGTTGTTTATGTCTGTTTCTTGAATCTTTCTTGAGTTTCTTTAATTTCTTGATTAAATTCCAGAAGTTCTTAAAGATCTTGAAACATAAGGTTTCTCGAATTCTTGTGTTCAAACTTTTTGAATCTTGAAATTCTTGAAATCTTGAAAATTTGGGGCTTGTCTTTTACGAGTTTCGTCACAAAATTGGCGGCGTTTGTATCAATTTTCCTACTCTCATTTTGGGTATTTTTTAGTTTACAAGGAATAGATTTACATACTCATCTGCAAATGATCTATATATGGTTGTAACTAGAATTGCATTATTTAACATGTTAATTTCCCCCTTGTTTTTTTCCCTGCATGTGAGGCTGTTGTTATTCTCCAAACCTAGCTTTATTGCATATACCTTGAATAAGGTTAGTAATTTCATCACTGGACTCATAATTTATCAAATTCAATTGCTTTGACGTGATTATATGAACACTAGCTTCTAATTGTGCTCTAAAATTAGTTATCTTCGGGCTTTTGATTGCGTCTCTTTCCTCATTACTTTTTCGGATTCAGGGTTCATCAATTGTGCATATTTCGGGTTTTGGGTTGGTTTTCCCTTTTCACTTTTGTGATTTTAAATGCAAAAAATTTTGGTTCCTACAAAATTTGTGATTGATTTATGTGATAAACTGAAATTGTTTCTATAATATATTGTTATTTCTTTTGCGAAAAGTCATAGTTTGATTGTTTTTAAATTGGTTGATTTGTCAAATAGGTTGAAGATATTCATCCTACTTTTTTCAGATCGTTTGGCTTTCTCTTCTTTTGTTATGATTTCTTTTAATTTGTTATTCAGCAAAAGATTTGTTTTCTAAGTTTTTTTTTTTTTTTGCTTTGGGTTGTTTGTTTGAAATGTTAAAGAAGCCTGGTTGTTTGTAGTTTTCTACTTAGTTCCAGATCAAAGAATTCCTACAAGCACACATGATTGATCATAGTAATAAATTATCAGGAGTCCCTTCAGGGTCGAACTCATAGGAACGAGTTAATTTTCTACTTTATTTATTCTAACAAAAATAACAAAAGTTGAACTCAAAGTGTGTTTTAATCACTACTCAAGAAATTAAATAAATAATCAAATCAAATAAGATAGAGGTGAGAAAACAAATGGCACAGGACGAGGGTTTCAAATTTTGATCCAGAGTTTGAGTTAATAACCAGTTAATTTCTTAATATGGCAAGAATGTATCACACGCAAGTATCTTAAATTATGTATCGATACATCTAAGTTTTGCCTATTAAATCTCACATCTCTCCTGATATCATGTGTATTTAATTAAACTCTTTAAGATCTTAGGTGATATGGTTACATCATACAAACTCTAATCAAGTTTCATGATTAGGTTGAGTATGTTTATTTATGTAGTGCATGGTTGTACATCGCTTTTCAATTCAATACACTTCAAAAAAGATGTCCATGGTGGCCAATCACAAATATATAATTAAATCAAAATAAATAAATCAAGGCAAAAGTTAAGAAATTAACTAAGATAAATAATCAAAACTCCATCATAAAACCTTAATGCTAAATATAAATTAGTTCAACATACTTGTAAGAGTAAACAATACCTCAATATTGAAAAATAGAAGACTTAGAATAAAAAGCATATAGAACTTCCTAGTTGAAGAAACTCTAAATCCTGCGCCTTGATCTCTAACTTTGATACTTGAATCTCAAAGAAAAATCTTAGAACTAATGTTTATATGCAAGTGTTTTCTCCCTAAAAACATCATAAATAGCCCCTATTTATAGTTTTTAAAGTATTATCCCAAACAGGGTAGGATTGGGTTCATTGGAACTAAAAAAATGACAATTTCGTTCATTTTTCCCAATGAGCTCCAGCCTAAACTCTGGCGCTGGAATTGGGACTAGAGAAACACCAGCAAGAAGACCGAAATCAATATCGGGCAGATCTCTTGGGATCGATGCGTAGATCCTTTTTGAAGTCAAAAAACTCTATTTGGGCTAAATCATCTCTTGTTCAAAACATGAAAGTTGTAGCCTTTTGAATTAGATTTTTAATGCCACAAGATTAATGTCATTTAGAGGTATGGACACTGAGATATGCCCAAAGTACTAAAAACTGGTCCAAAAAGCATTGCAACGAAACTATACCTTATTAATTTGGACTTTTGGGTATGAAAACATGAGAACCAAACTTTAATTCTGAATAAGAATTGTAGAGAACTCTCTTAGCTTCCAAATGAATTAAGAATCATCTCAATCTGATCTTGGTAGCTCAATTTATTGCCAAAATATTGAAACAAGTCAATTTGGCCAAACTCCCTTCGGACTCTTTATGTTTTCTTCTTCCATTGCTTCTTTGTGCTACATTTTTAGTCCATTTTCTGTCCAGTTGAGCTATTTACCTATTAGAACAATATAAGAGTAAAATTAATTAGTTTCTACTCAATATAAAACTCAAATAGCATAGTTAACTAGCAACTTATACATCAAAATATACTATAAATTACACCCTATTAGTTCCTATTTTGAATTTTAGATCTATTACTTAGTTCCTATTCTAAATTTTGGATCTATGATGAATTTAGGAATCAAACTAAAGTTGATTGATAAAAGTTTGTTATTTTTCATAATTTCATTAGGTATATTTGTCAAATAAATTGAAGTCTTCGTCTAAAATAGGCTTCAATGGATATCTTTTAAACGAGATACATGCTACTTGATCTTGCAATTATTTTGCACGTTGAGTTGTCTGCAACTACTTGTTCTTTGATTCAATACATTTTGAAGGTAGTTTCGATCAATAGTAGATGTTTGTGCGCCAGAACAAATATGCTATTGAGCCTGAGCAGGGAAAAATCTTCAATGAAGTTGGTGAGTTTATTAAAGTCAAGCTAATGATGAATCTTGAAACTAAGTAAAATAATGGATTCACCTATCTTAGTTTTGTTACTGTGGAACAATCTAAACAAGCTTTGTTCATAGGTCAAAAATTAAGTGTTTTTTTTCCTGATCTAGTTGTTATGATAAAAGCTGAATTTAATTCATATCTTTAGCAGCCCCAAATTCCAGATGCATGGAAAACAATGTAGCATTACCCAAGTCAAGATAGTGATACTCAATTTGTTTCTAGGTAATATCTACAAAACATGGACAAAGGAAGATGTAAGTAGATAAGGACAATGAGGGAAAAAGGGTTGGGTTGGACAGTTCGGAGAGGGAGTGTAAGTGAGAGGCCCTAAGTTTGAACCCTCCCACTTACACGAAAAAAGTAGATAAGGTAAAGCAGTATGGTGTTGCGAACATTTGAGGATCCTACATTTGTTGATGATAGTAATAGCAATGGTACGAATCGAAGCTTTGCTTTTTCCAAAGTTCTCTTCTTGTTATGGTGCCATGGATGCTTTTAAATGTTCACAAAAGATGTGTTTTGAGTTAATATGTCGGGAAAATCGTTCAAAACGTCCCTTACATTTTGTAAAATAACCTTTTTCGTCCCTTGCTTTTAAAAATGTAATTTTACGTCTCTTACAAATTCACATTGATCAAATTTGGTCCCTATTTAGGTTTCCGAGTAGTTTTTGGTCGGAATTCACCACATGCCTTGCACGTGATCATATTTTAAGGGGAAAATTTCAAAATCAAATTTTATATAATTCGATTCATAATCCCTCACATTTCATAAAATAAAATTTTTCGTTCCTTACATTTCACAAATGAATTTTTTTATCCTTCACATTTTTCAAAATAATTTTTTTCATCTTTTATTGATCATGTGTGTGAATAATTTTTTTTAAATCCATATATATATCTATTTGATTTCACCTGAACAATACGAATAGCATGTGAAATCAAATAGAAATATATTACATACTATTTATACTGCTCAAATGAAATCAAATAGATATATACATGGGTTTAAAAAAATTGTTAGTTTTTCACTTATATTCATTTTCTTTTACTCAAAATTTGAAAATAAAGAAGACATTTAATCCTAAATATTATCGAGTGTTTATATCGAGTTACATTTGGACAGAAAAAATAAAAAAAAGAAAAGAATGACAAAAATAAATAAGTGATTGGCATTTTCAAATTTTAAGACAATCACAAGGTAAGTAATTTAACTGTTGGTCTTAAAAGTGTCGAGTAGAAATTTCATATTTAAACTGAAATTTGTTAGCACAATTATAGAATTCGAGTTAGGACCCATTAATTAGATGACCTTATTATACAATTCAATAAATAAATTATTACCAAAAGAGAAATGTCACAATATTCAATAGATTCAAATAGTGAAATCATATAAATATATACATGGGTTTCAAACAAAATTATTAGTTTTAAACCCCTATATATATTATTGAATAGTATGTGTATAACTACGATTAGCATGTTTAGATGAAATTCAATAGAGATAAATTACATGTTATTCGTACTGTTCAGATAAAATCAAATAGACATATACGTGGGTTTATAGAAAAAAAGTTATTCATACACATGATCAATGAGGGATGAAAAAATTCATTTGAAAAATGTGAGGGATGGAAAAATTCATTTTTTGAAATGTGAGGAACGAAACAATTCATTTTGTAAAATGTTAGAGACGAAAAAATTCATTTTATGAAATGTGAGAGACTATGAATCAGATTATGTAAAAATTTAATTTGACAATTTTGCCCTTAAAAAATGATCACATGCAAGTCACGTGGTGGATTCCGGCCAAAAACTAGTCAGAAACCTAGGTAGGGACCAAATTTGATCAATGTGAATTTGTAAGGGACATAAAATTACACTTTAAAAAGTGAGGGACGAAAAAAGTTATCTTGTAAAATATGAGGGACGTTTTGAACGATTTTCCCTAATATGTCTGCTGAGGTTTCTTTTGCAGATTCCTTCATCCAGGTGACGAGATCATGATTCAGATAACAGGCTCAAATCAACATTGGAAACAATGACAAGACTCTTCATGCCCCTTCTATTTTTGGTATCTCAAAATTTTCAAAAAGATGTTGTGTTTCGAGTTAATATGTCTGCTAAGGTTTCTTTTGCAGATTCCTTCATCCAAGTGACGAGATCATGATTCAGATAACAGGCTCAAATCAACACTGGAAAGAATGGCAAGACTCTTCATGCCCCTTCTATTTTTGGTATCTCAAAATTTTCAAGAGCGGCAGAACTAAGCAAGATTTTCATCATTGTAGAAACAAGATACATTGACAAGTTTATAGTTGAGGCAAGAGTTAAAGCTGACCAAGTTTCTGATCCTCTTTGAGGGAAAACTTGTCGAAAGCTTCAAGAATTGTGGTGTTACTTTTGTTCAAGTAAGCATCATCAAGTTTTCTTGAGTAATCTTTACTTTCTCACCTACCAATTTGACTTAATTGAAATGTTTTATTGCATTTAGATTGGTGACATTATGACATGATCAAAAGGCTACGGTTCCTCTATATTGGGATGATTGGAGCATAACATTTGCTAATGATGCTAACTTTGCTTAAAAGTGCTTGTAACAAATCTCTTGCTTCTTTCTCTCAAAGATGCTTCTTCCCCACGGCTTTCAGTGAACAGAGAAGCAATGAGAATCCAAAGAATAAAGTGACAGCAATTCTAGCTGAAGAGGAAGAAATATGGGCAGCAAAGTTAGTGTTGGAATCCGCTAGCAGTTAGTTCTTGCAGCCAGAGCCTCCTCCACCTGCAATGATAGTTGCTCAATGACAGAAAAAAAAGGAAAAAAAAAAGAAAGAGGAAAAGAATTTGAGAGAAACAGGATTGATTTTTAGAGCCATGCAAATTAGTGTGCATCTTCCCTTGGTAGCTGTTGTTACTTTCATGAATGTGTGACAGAGAATGGTGCCTAATTTTACTCTTAAGGCACTACAGTTGGTTGTTTGATTGCCTAAGTAGTTTGCTTTCTCTTCATATAGTGTTTCAAATGCCTCGTGCAGTGATTGTACAGTTCAAACCTAGCTTTCCTTTACAAAATTTGAATAACATACCCTTTCCCATGATTATTAATGTTGGAAAATAGACTTGCTACAGTTCTTATTACTAAGAAAACTGCAAATACAATTTCACACATAGGCACCCCTTACCCACGCACCGAGCAGGCTTTGCCCCCAGTTATTTCAAGTAGTAGTAATTCATTATTAATTGCTTGTCTAACTTTATAATAGAAGGGTGATAGTTAATTGCTTCTCTAATCGTAAGGAAATGCTCATTTATCCAAAAAATTGAGCAAGATATGCAGTACTTCAGCACTGACTAATATAGCCAAACAAGAAATACATCCCACGGTTTGTTGCTCTGGCAAAAGCTGCTATCTGGAAGAAAGAAGCTAGGCTAGTGTGAAAAATCATCTTCAACATAAAGTGTCATTCCCGTGAATGTGGCCCATCACATAAATTGGTTGCCCTTGCAGAATTTGAAACTAAATTTTGTTCCGTGTGATTAATAATTTATGTCGGTATAAGCATGATTCCTGTGTTAATCCCCCTTCTCACTCCTCCTGTGCTACAAAAAATGAAAAAAAAAAATGATTCCCATGAGTTATAACCGGATTCTTCATGAATATAAATCCAAGACAGAAGCAAAGGTGACATAAAGTTGATAGCCGCTAATGATTTTGGCAAAAACATATTATTGTTACTATTTTTTTGTTGTTTGAAAGTGATATAGTCGAGTAATTTCACATTCTTCTTGAATAATGTCCAAGACAATAGCAAAATTGACATAATTAAGTTGGTAGCCGTTAATGCATTTATAAACACCAACCTTTTACTTTTTTTATTATTTTTTGAAATTTTTATCTATTTATGGGTCATTTATTTTTATGCTTTCTAATGTATATTTTTATTATTTTTGTAGGTTTATCTAAAAAAAATAAAGAAAAAATGAAAAATAAAAAATAGTAAAAATGAAAAGAAAAAAACCTTGGCATTTACTTTTCCTTTTTTTAAAAAAAAATTATATCAACACACCTCATACTTATTTTTTTTTAGACTACTAAATTATTAACCTAACACTACACTCCACCTCCCATCCTTCTCTTTTTCCTTTTCGTACAAAATTCATCATCACACAACTCTCTCACCTCTCTCTCGCTCCCCCATGGATACAGAAACTTGCACACCATAAAAAACACACACATCACTCCATTCTCTCCTTCTCTCTTGGCTCACACACGAAACAAACAAAAAAGAAGAAGACCCAAGGGAGCTGAGGAAGAAAGTTGTTGCTGAATGAGCTATTGCCGCCCATCGAGCTCATCCAACTCATCAAGAAAGGATTGTAAAATTCTTAGCTGTCTCTTTTCAATTTCTAATATGAATGGCATGCATCATGTGGTTTTCTTTTCACTTGATATTTATGCGTATTTGGATGAAGCTTGGAGCCTGATAAATGAGTGTTTGAGTTGTTTTCTTGAATTCATGGCTTTTGATGTTAATCTTGCAAACAAGAACAACAATCCATATCATGCCTTGCTCAGGTTTGGTAAAATGCCTGAATGAATATAGAATTAAAAAAAGGGCACATATGTGTGTATATGTTAGCATATTTGCAAGGATTTGTTGTGATGAAAAAAAGAGTTATTTTATATCTGAAAGTTTGTGGATCCTCATGTCCAAGCAAGTCACGTGTTTGTTTGATTTTTATGAATTTTGTTTCTCTTTCTTGCAACTAATTGAATAGCGGCTGCGTTGTAGAATTTAAGGGTGAGGTTTGGTTCGCTGATCAGCCACACAAGAGTCGTTTGGGGAAGGATCAGAGAGAGAGAGAAAAAGAGAGAATTTTCTGGAAAAACAAGAGAAAACAGGGCTGACGAACCAGCTCTGTTCAAGCCCGAATATCTCTTTCGTGATTCATCGTTTTAGGGACATTCTTTTTGCTGCACTTTCTTAAGTCATCGGGAAGTAACTGTTCTGTTGAAGGTTTCTGAGGAAAACCACTCTAAAGTTGCGAAAATTCTTGTTCAAATCACCCGTTTCTCAGCTCTTGAAAACCGAAGTTCAGAGAAGAATTCCACAAATCTTGAATTTCGGCCATCCACTGATATCTAGTCCAACTTAAAACCCTTAGAGGAGTTGTAGATAACCTTACTTGATCAACTCTTTTCATTTTATATCATATTTGACTACTTTCTTAGAATTTCTCCCATTCTTGATTGACAATAGTGATTTCTTTTTTGGGATGTTTTGTCCTAAAATTTTACATGAGTCTTGCCATTTTAGACCTGTAAAGATGTAGGACATGAGTTTTCTGCAATTTTTTTCATTGAGTTATGTGAAACTTAGGAATCTCGGCGTGAATCTCTTTTCATTACCCTATGAACTTGCTAATCTGACTTTCTTTGCTTTTCATTGGTTTATGACAAGGATGCATGAGTTAGAAGTTTCCTTTGTATTCCTGTGTTTTAATTTATTTTTATGAAGAAATGAATCATCCGGGTTCTTCCATCCTTTGGATTATCAGTTGAAAAGTTTTGATGCTTTGTGTGGTTTTCCCTTTGTTTCCTTTTTCTCTCTTTTCTTTTTTTTGCCCCAGAGTTTGTTCTTCTTGTTCTTGGTTGGGGTTGGAGCTTAGTTGGTGCCTTGGTGGCCTTGCTAGTTGCTACGAGTTTTCGAAATAATTTGACCTGGGTTGACTTTTTCTTCCTTGTTCTCCTAAACTAATGCCTTTGTCCTTTCTTTTCCCTTTTGCCAAACCTTGTTGCTCTTCTTTTCCTGTTTCTTTTTTACTTCTTCTTTTTTTTTTTTTTCTGTCATATGTGATATAAATGAAGTTATTGGATTAGTTGAGTTGGGCTTTTAGGTTATGATATGGGCTGAATTAATACTTTATATTGGGCTTGCTTGTGATTTTGCATAGTCTTGTTTGTATCTATATATGGTCTTGTTTGGGAGTTTACTCATGGGTTGAAGTTTGGGTTGTAGAATATAAGCTTATTTGGGTTGCTTTAATCTTGAGTTGGACTTGTTTATTTCATTCCTGCTTACATGCATTCTAATAGAGTTATTTAGGTAGTTTCGTTTGGATCAGAAGACTCAGTCCAAATGTCTAGCTTTGTTGATGTTCGGAGTTGAGTTAAAAAATGAAAATCCTAGTCTCTTATTTGTTTATTTCTTTCTTGCTTCTTTCCTCCATTTTTGGTTCAACATGGAGCCTTCGATATCTATTGCATTTATTCATGATAATTGCTTGCTGATTTCTTTCATCGAAGCCCAAAAAAAAGAATATCTGCTGTTTGGCCCCCTAATTTTGGCATAATCATGTTAAGGCCCCAAATTTTGTGAAAACTGACAAAAATTTTCTTTTGAATTCTTGGCCTTCTTTTATGATGTTCATGCATGCTTTGATGAATCAATTCAGGTTTTTGAAGTTAATTAAAGTTTAAGTGAATTTATTAAATCTAGAATTCTAATTTTACAACTTTAGGAACTAATATATATTGTTTTTGGGGATAATTTCAAAAAACCTCCCCTGAGATTTGTATTGATTGCAATTACCTTCCTTGAGGTTTGAAAAATTACATACACATCCCCTAGAAAGTATGTTTGTTAACAAATCGTGATATAAGAACAAAAAGTCTTATGAATATTCTATATTGTCTCTATTTGTTTTACAAAACAAATTAAATTATAAAACAAATCAAATATTATTGTTACTTCCCAAGTAAAAAAATTTTAAGGTAGTTCTTTGCAAAAAAAAATTTAGGCCATGTTTCAAGGCATCAATTTTTAATGCTCGGACTTCATTTTTTGCCCTTTTCTAAGTAAGTTGTGAAGAAACTGTTTTTAACAAATGCATCCCTACTGGTCAACTATTTATAAAACTAAGCAAGAAGTTCATTTAAATGACCTTGGAATTGAATATAATGTATTAGGTTGAGATTGGAGCTTTTGAATAAAGAAACATTCGCAAAATAACATCAAGGGACATAAGTGTAATTTTATAAATCTCAAGGGAGGTGGCTGCAATTGTCAAAACCTCAAGAAAGGTTTATGAAATTGTACCTTTGTTTTTCTAGCTCTAGTTCATTCTTTATACACTTATTATTGTGCACTTCACTAGATTTTTCACATGCATTTCTGACGTGCCATTTCTATATTAGAAAGATACATTACAATACTAGTATCAAAAAGTAAAAGGCACTCAACCTTGTGTTTTATTCTTATGTTATTATGATGAGACTAATTTTTTATATTTATGGTACCTAAATGTAATTGATGACTGCTAAAATGGCTCTAATCTAAAAGAAACTTGCAGGGCATTGAGAATCTCTATGTGGTAATGTGTCTGTGACGTGCTTTTCCATTCATGTGCATTTGTATATGATGCATGACTCGTGTGTCATATACCCAAAAATATATCTCGAGGAGGCGAATTTAATATACATAAATTTAAATGTATAATCTAAATATCTTTAGGTTTTTTCGGGAGCAAGATTATTTGATTTGACAATATGTAATTTTGTAAGGGAGGAAAATTGAATTCTTTAAACTTCAGGCCTAATCCCCTCGTTTTGTACTTGTACATGAGTATCACATGTAGTGATAAGGGCAAAAAAACAAAAAAAAAACTTGTTGCCACCTAAAAAATTGAAATAGTATATTTTGCCTACTCAATATGTGTCCGGATAATATTAGAAACCTTCCTTGAGGTTTTTCTTAATATCACTTGACATCTCTGAGATTTTAGAAATATCACTTATTTTCCCTATTAATTGTAAAAATACTATATTAACTCTCACTTGACACATAATTTACAACATATCAAATAAATGAAACTCAAAATTTTTTTTAAAAAAAAGCGAAAGTCACTTTCTTTTTTCCCCCTTTTCTTCATCATTCTCCCTCATTCATATTTTTTGGATGACTATGCAATATTTTTTTGTAAATTATAAGAAATTAAATTTTGTTTATTTTTTATTTTTTGTGATTGTGATAAAGTGGGGTATAATTTATTTGCTTATTTTGAATTGATTTTTATAATGATTGGTACAATTTAATGGTTTGAGCAAGGGTTGAGAAGATGTTGGAAAAAATATAAATTCATAAGAAATCGGTTTTGAGCATATAAAATTAAATTGATACAAGTGTATTTCTTTTTTAAATAACTTTTTTATTTTTCAAATTTATAATTTTTGGGATACAGCATTGTGATGTGGGTGTACTATAAGAGATTGTTTTTAAGCTGATGGTTTTCTTCAAGTAAACAAAGTGGTTTAGAAACATTTTTATTTAGCAAGTGAAAGAGTAGTTTAGAGTTTTCAAAAATTTTGTTACACAAATAACAAAAGACAAAAGTAAGGGAGATAAGTGATATTTTTAAAGCTTTAGGAATGTCAGATGATATTTTTAAAACTTTAGGAATGTCAGATGATATTAAGAGAAATCTCACAAGAGGTTTTTGATATTATCTCATAAGTGCTTGGTTTCACAAAAGTGACAAGGGTTCATTCAGTTAGCTTTACCTTTAGATTATGCTTTATCCGTAGTTTTAGGATTAAAAATTAAGTCAAACCAATGAAACCTAATTATATTATGGAATAATTTCAGAAACCTCCCCTAAAGTTTTTGACAACTACACTCACCTCCCTTCATGCAGTAAAATGACTATAATATCCTTCATTTAAAAATAATTCCTACAAAAAAAACCCTACAACTACAACTAGTCTTTCATTTTAAAGCAGCGGCTACCATACAAAATAAAATCTTATTCTTTCTTTTAACTCTCTTTCCTATCTTCTTTCTCCTACATCCCATAATCCATTATTTTTTCACAATTGCCATCTACACAGTTATCTAATACATCTCAAATCCTCATTATTTTGGAAATAGATCCTCTCTCCCTTTT
This sequence comes from Coffea humblotiana, assembly GCA_023065735.1. Classification (NCBI taxonomy): domain Eukaryota; kingdom Viridiplantae; phylum Streptophyta; class Magnoliopsida; order Gentianales; family Rubiaceae; genus Coffea; species Coffea humblotiana. Next base: position 12,981,809 of record CM041210.1, on the reverse strand, counting down.
TTGTTTTCCTTTTTCTACAAGTATTATTGAATTGAAATTGCCAAATGACAAGTTGCCAAATTAGATTCGTTGTCACACTAAATGATGGTGAAAAGGATGACTTTGATATAGAATACAGATGAGAAAGCAAAAGTTATAGCTAAAAAGGGGACATAAATTGACGAAGGTTATATTATTATACCAATTGGATAAAAAAGAATTTTGGAATATGAAAACTGCAATTAGATTTGCTTAACGACATGGGATGTGCTTTCTAGTGTTACTTTTGGTTACTCTATATTGGTATTCTTGGTGGGCGAGATTATTTTAGCATCAGCAATATTGCAGCCATTTAGATTGAGTTTGGAAAGTGACATTGGTCAATTCAAATACTGAATTTAGGCAGAAAAAATGGGCTAAAGATTAGATTGAATGCAAACTTTAATTGTCATAGTTGATTTGCATGAGAAGCTTTGGGGCGGCAATAGTAAGCTGTCAAATTTGTGAGAATATGGAGAATTAGTTGAAATGGTTTATTAAGTTCGTTAGATTGGTGATTATATCGTTTACAATAGTTGCAATGTAGAAGAAGTTTATTAGTGAAACCGAAAAGGAAAAAATATCAAGAAAATGAGAAGACAGCAAAAAATCATGTTGTTGGCCAATGTTGGATCCAATGCTAGATCGGAGGCTCTCCAAGCCGGAGCCGGCGTCGGATTGAGTCAAACGGCTTCAAAATTCCTGCAATTCCAAACGATGCTGGATGATCCATTCATAGTGCCGTAGCTTTTTTTTTTTTTTTTTGGTGTGCATACGGATTCTTGTTGTCCAAATTTTGTTCTTGCAAGTCTTTTTGGTTCCTTGATGATGTTGCACAATTTAAGTTCATTTCCACGCCTCTTTACTGCCTTATCCTATTCTTATTAATTTAATTAGGAATTCATCAAAATTGATTATAATGATTGGTTAGAATGTAATCCGATAAATCTAATACAAAGATAATGCGGTAAGAAAGTTCTGTTTCTTGATGCTTAAAGATTATCTCAAGCCGCTACCAATAAAAAAAGGAGTGATTTTTTTTCCATTTCCATGATGTGTAAAAGATTAGGCAATAAAAATTTCATTCTATAATCAGGATAGAAATTGGAGCAAACTATATTACTAGAAAATTTGAGTGAAAATGAAAAAAATTGAGAAAAAAAAGGAAAAGGGAAGCAACTTGGGTGAGGAGTCCTCGACTAAGGTCAAATATGAAGAATTAGTTTTGAGTTCAAATCTCTTCCTTCCTTCCTGCTTCTCAAGTTTCACCCTTTTTCTACTGATTTTTTTTTTTTAAAACGCAACTTGAGTTTAAACATTTGATAATGATGAATTTAGTACTTGGCATAGATTTAGACCCCATTTGAGGTTGCAGTACTTTTGGTTAAAAAATGCATTTTTATGTGCTAAAAGTACTATTAAGGTATTTTGTAAACATTAGCTTATAAAAATAGAAGTACGGCTTTTGGTGTTAAAGTATTTTTAGCAAAATATCAAATTTTGGTGCTTTTTAAGGGGGAAAAATCTAATAAAATCTACAAAGAACATTTGATCATTGTAGGAATGCCGAGCTTATGCAAGGTGCTTCAATTGTTGCAAATCTATACAATATATAAAAGTGTTTGAATGATTTAATGATGGTTTTTTTTTACTTTTTTGATTTATCTAATATGCCTTTAAGATAATTTGCCTACATAAACCCTTAATTTCCTGTTGGAAATACTAATACTATCCACTTGGGAGTAGGATGCTATGTTTCTAACTATGTTAGACTCTAGGCTAGTATAGTCATTTTGTAAATAGAAATGACTCAATTGCTGCAAATAATAACAAATCAGCCTTCTAAGAAGAAAATAAGATATTTTGTAATAGAAATGACTCACGCTACTTTGGTCTACATGCATACGAAAAGCATGTCAAATGAAGAGCACAAAAAGAGTTAAGTATATGTGGAATTACAAAAGATACAAATAGAAAGCTCTAATAAAAATGAGTAGAAAAGTCAAATTGATTATTTTGTGATTAACTTTGTGTACATGCATGCAGTTGTTCTTTCGAATTTTCTTTCCATTCTAGCCAAAGAACTTTCAGAGGAAAAGGTTGTTTTTTCCAATAAGAACTTTCAAAATGTTTGAAGACCGAACTTTACGAGTCAAAGAATAAAGCAAACGAAAGCGGAAAAAATCCAAACGTCGTAAGATAATAATTATTAATAAGACGCCCATATGTTACACGAATCAAACGAACCTGATGTGATAAAGGTAAGAGTAAAATAAAGCAAACAATTTGCCCACAAGCCTCAATTGAAGAAAAATATTTCCTCTTCATTTTTTGTTCTAAGTACATAGCAATCATCCCACAAGGTTATCAATTATGGCATAGCTTTTCGTATAATTGTATTTGACTACTAGTGGACAAAGTTGTCGAATGTATTTGACTACTAGTGGACAAAGTTGTCATTTCATAGTTATACTCATTAACAAGAAAAATAGGATTCTATCTTTTATATGACAATTAGAATTGACCACTCATTCTCATACAACAAAACATGCTCATGAATGTGAGCACTCGTTCTTTTTAGTTTACCAAGAGATTATTCCTTTTTTAGAAAATATTTTTAATCTTAAACTCACTTTCAATCTGTTTTGTAAAACAGATTTTGACGGTGCACCCTAATTATAACAAAAAAAATTAGGAGTAGGGCTTTTGGTGTTAAAAGCACTTTTAGCAAAAATATCAAAATTTGTTGCTTTTAGAGAAGCTTTTGTGATTTAAAAAATAAAATATTAAATTTAATTATTTATCCTATATTATGAACTAAATAAAGAGATAAATACATTTAAAAATTTTAAATTACACATTATTTAATACCATAAGTACTTATTGAACTATATTTCAAACAATGTATTTAAAACACATAAAAATCTAAGGGGAAAAATTTAACAAAATCTACAAAAAAAAATCTACAAAGAACATTTGATCATTAAGCAACTAAGGGAAAAAATCTACAAAAAATGGGAAATATACAAAGGAAGTAGACGACAATAACAAAAAAGATTCTTGTCAAATTTAAATATCTTGGAGAGGTTAGCTATCAATATTTAGAAATATTTGTTTCTAGGCTCCACTTGTTTTTTGTCGATTATTCAAGCGTTCAACTATGACGTTCTCTAGTATTGTGGACTTCAAGAACACCAATCTGGAAAGAAGAAGTTGCAGGTCTTGACTAGGCTTGCATGCAAACTGTTTGTAGAGTTGGTGGTGGGCGTGAGACGAGTTTTGGTCCTCGTTCCCATAGCACTCTATTTTGCTAAATGGATTTATATGGATCATGTGAATAATTCATGCAAATCCATCAATTCAATTGGGTTGAAATCGTTATCGACCTAAAGTCATTACCCTTCATACAAATCCATTCAAACTTGCTTTGTATGGACTCCATTGTGCCACCTCTATTATGCAGGATGAGTTGGAAGTCATGACCCATGCAGGATGACTTTTTTAAGTTTTTAAGCGAGTCATGCAATCATGGTTATTAAAACCGGACCGGGAAGGAACGGTGAAGGAGATGGGTCAACAGGTCACTAATTAAACTAGTGGATTGCTAAATATATTTAAATATTATGTTTCATAATTTTTTATAGAAGATATATGATATAAATTGTAATAAACAATGCCGTAGCAAATGCTCATTTAATTTAATTTGCTATAAAACAATTAATTCATATAAAATCAATAAAAATAAATTTATTTAGTAATTCACCAAACTTCAAGTGTAAAATTTTATCTATGTTTAGTATAATTATCTAACCACCAGTCTTTTGGTTGGTGACCACCATCAAAGCATTAAGGATTGGTGGGATAGGAGGTCAAGGGTTCAAATCTTACCTCCCACCAATTGCCACATTATGTGGGTCTACTTAAAAAATTCATACGGGTGCGTAGTATACCCATCTGGTCCGGTGGTGGTTCAATCCCCTCCAGATTACCCTTGGGTCTCTTCAGAACCCCCTCCTCTAGTGTAGAATAGTTTATAGTATCAACAAAAAAAAAAATGGTGTAATTATCTAGCTTATTTACGAATTTTAAGTGTAAAAAAATATTAAAATAATATTTGTCTTTAAAATGAATTATGCAACATGTTATTTTTTAAATCCATTTTATAACTTATAGAGTTTGGGTGGTCATAAATTTTTATTAAAAGATTCCAAATAAATTCATTTAGAGATATTTAAAAAAAGATAGAATGGACAAAATATTTATATCCTATAAGAAAGCTATTCTATTAGCATAAGGCAAAGTGGCCTAGTGGTAAGTATACTGTAGCATATACCAAAGGTCTGAAGTTTGAATCCTAACAAAGCTAACTAAATTTTTTTCCACAAAACCTGGTTCATGGACAAAATCAATCAAATTTCCGGTTTAATACGGTTGAACTGCAGGATCATTGACCAATCAACGATCTCTATGTTTAAATAATCTAATTAGTAACCCAGTCCGATCCAATAATCAGTTCACCAGATTGACTAGTTCGATTGCTAGACCGGATCGGATTTAATAACTATGCATGCAATGACCCTAAATTGTACATCTTGACGAAACAGATATCCCAAAGTGAAAACTGCAGCTCAATTGGAAGGTGGACAATATCCTTGTAGGAATGCCAAGCTTATGCGAGGTGCTTCAATTGTAGAATGATCGATGGGTGTTTTTTTTTTTTTTTTTTTTACTTTTTTGATTTATCTAATTTGCCTTTAAGACAATTTGTCTACATATGTCCTTAATTTCCTGTTGAAATACTAATACTATCCACTTGGGTGTAGGATGCTATGTTTTAACTATGTTAGACTCTGAGGCTAGTAGTAGTCATTTTGTAAATATATGTGACTCAATTGCTGTAAATAATAACAAATCAGCCTTCTAAGAAGAAAATAAGATATTTTGTAATAGAAATGACTCATGCTATTTTGGTCTATATGCATACGAAAAGCATATCAAATGAAGAACACAAGAAAGAATTTAGTATACGTGGAATTACAAAAGATACAAATTGAAAGCTCTAATAAAAAATGAGCAGAAAAGTCAAATTAATTATTTTGTGATTAACTTTGTGTACATGCCGTGGTTCTTTTGAATTTTCATTTCCATTCTAGTCAAAGAAGAATAATAAAAAAAGTTTTGCATAGCGAATGAGTTGACTCTATATGATAATATATGATATCTCACCCTTACTTTTATGAGAAGTAAAGGCTGCTTTTCCACAAGAACTTTCAAAGGATCCATCTGCAATCTAGTATTGAGAGAAATACTAAACGTGTAGTATTCATCATTGTCCAATGTGGTGAGTGACACCTCAACAAATGATAATTGCAATGATCGATGAAAATAAGTGTTCATATAATATGTCCTATTTCTGCCTTGGGTCATGACCGGTTGTTGTAGATGCATAACCCGGGGAACATGTGTATTAAAAAATGAGAGAAGTGGGGCCTGGCTTAAAGAAACAAAGAGCGTATTCTTGTATTCTACCGTCCCACGTCATAAGAATTTATGGTCTTTCCAACGAATTTGTATCAGACAAAATTCAATTTAGTATAGGCATGGGTATCTTAAGTTTTACATATTGGTATAAATGGGCTATCCAATAACACCCATTTAATAAATGGTGTTATTGGGTAACCCATCAAACCCAATTAACCCATTTAGAATTGTTTTCCCCCAAATCTCCTCTCTTCCCCCACCCATTTTTTTTTTCAGATTTTTCATTTTGTTATGATGTTAACTACTTTTGTTTCATTATTATTATTATTTGTTGGTTTTATTTTATCATTTTATTTTCTCTTAATTTGTTAACTTACTCATTTTTTAGCATTACCAATTTATGATAAGTTTTAGCCTCTTTTCCTACCTTTCCAAAATGAAATTTTAAATTTACACATGAAAAAAATATTAGGGGTTCAAAATTTTTGGATTAAGTTTTTATGTTAATTTTTATAGTACTTAATTCAAATTTTTGTATTCTTATTATTCAATTATTAAATAGTATGTAATTTTGTGACATAGAGTATGGATAGGAAAAAAAATTGATAATTAGGCTTATTGAACATTATAAGTAAATATTTAAACTAATGATGGGTGCAAAGAGTAGTATAAATTGATAACTTAGTTTGCAAAAATGAATTTAAATGAGTTTACAAAAAGTTAAAATAAATGGGTTATAAATGGGTAATTGGGTTACCCAATTCATTTTTTGACTTACCCATTTATACCCATCTAATTACATGGGTAAAATGGTTGACTCACTTATACCCATTACCCATTTTACCCAACCCAAACTCGCCCCAAGTCACCTATTTTGACACCTCTAGTTGTACTTACAACTAGATTGTCCGAGGATTAGTTCCAAGGTTTGCTGTCCAAGTTGCATTCAATGCTTTCACCAACAGCCACTCAAGCGTTTGGAAATGAGTTATTAAAAATTTAATGAATTAAAATGGTTGTTGGGAATAATAAATGGCATTACTTTGAACCTATACTATAAATTGTTCAAGAATGGCAAGGATCCATCACAATGTATATGGAAGAAAAGTAGGTGGAAAATCAACAAGAAAATTTGAAAAGAAGGTAAGTAATATTTATTAAATTTTGATAAAGACCACGTTTATGTTTTTTAAATAATTAGATAAATCACAAATGTTAGAGGAAAATGTTATCTGTGGGTCTTGCATTATGCGGTGGGATATGCATCTCTTTGTTTGATTAATTTTTACGAAGTACAAAATAGTCAATTTTTATGCAACTAATTTTTTGTTTTATTATTTTCACTAAGTTTTGGGTCACTATTTGACTATTGGTTCTGTTAAGGACATGGATTTGATGTCATAATAATAATTTAAAATATTAACAGAGGAATGTGATAGACAATAAAAACTATGTAAGGACATAGTTTTCATGTATGTAAATTTGGAAGAAAGAATCGGAATAAATTATCAGGGGAGAAAGCATTGGAAGAAATTAACCAAACCAAATTGTGAATGAGTTTGTGTCCAAATGAAATAGTAAACTGTTTTCGTCCACTTATGACTTTTATTGTAAGTAAGGTAGTGGGGAGAAAATGGTGGATAATTAACATAAAAGCCTCTTTTAAGACTTTAAATCCTATTACTGATTCTGGAGTCGTAAATTAGTCAATGTTTTTTTCCTGCTACTCCATTGTTTTTTCTTTGGTAGGACTAAGTTTAAAGATTTAATTATTTTTTTTAAAGGAAAAAAAAATAAGGAATGACATGTATTACATTCTTTTGTATAATTAATTTAATTATGAATTTTGTGGAAGAAGTGAAGTTTAAAAGTGGGCGTGTTTATATTATTGAATTCATATAAGTGTGGTTACATGGGAATGAAATGTAATAAAAAGGATGTGAGTATTGATTACCAATTCTAGCGGTACATGAATAGTATATAATAACGTCAATCTTTTGTTTTGTAGAATAAAAATGGAAGATAGCGGAGGCATATGTGGAAGACAATCAATGTTAAATTTAAATGAATATCCAGAAGACCCATATGTTGATGTGGAAGAAAATGGTAGTAGAGAGACTGGGGGCGAAGAAAATGTCGAGAACACTGCAATTGATATCACCTTCGATCAATTTTGCGTGGATGACATTGAGAGTTATGAAGTGATGAAAATGACATTTCCGTCCGAGTCACATGCCGAGCTATTTTATAACACATACGCAAGAGCAATTCGGTTTAGCATCCGCAAAAGTGATTTCAAGATGTTTGACAGTGAGATTGTGAAATACAGAAAATGGGTGTGTTCGTGTGAAGGAGAGCGCAATCCAAAATGGAAAAATCTTCAAAATAGACAGAGGGAGGCAAAACCCGACTTTAGAACAAATTGCTTTTACAACAAAACCTGCAGTGAAAAAAATCTAAGGATTGTGTCATAGCACTCCCTTGGTCTAGTTGGATCTGTATACTCATTAGCCCCTACCACAGCCTTCTTATGCTCCCCCTCCCCCCAAATTAGGATAGAGTAGGTTATACAAATGTTATCGTTGCTGACAAAAAAAAAAAAAAAGGACTTTAGAACAAATTGCGAAGCTTGATTTCAGATAAAGTACACGCCTATAGGAGATTAACGGCATTGACTTTTACCAATTTTGCCTAATACATAGACTTTTGAGTATAGGGATGGTCGGTATCGGCATTGAAAACGGAGGCCGCACCAAGCACAAGCCTAAAGGAGATTAACTACTGTCCCTCAAATTCACGGTTCCCACCACACATCGGCATGTTGGCGGGAAGTGAAAGTGCGGCAATTGTGAAAACTTTCCTTGTTTGAAATAGAATTCCATCTCGTGCATTTGCGCCAATTTTTTCCCCTAATGAAATGTACACGTTTGGATTCTATCCATTTCAGCAATCCGATATGGTCTTATATTACTTTAATTACAATCTACAAACATTAATACAAGATCGTATAATTAATATGTAGTTAACTATGTTTGATGCATATTAATAAAATTGCAACATTTTGGCTTTATTTATGATAGCTAATAAATAATTAATTTTTGGACTAATTTGTCTAAATTAATCATACACCATGATATTGGACCGATATGGTCATACAATTAGCAAACCGCTACTGTTTATGCATTTACCCATATTAAAGAAATAATTAACATTTTTGGGCAAAAACCACCCCAAATTGTTACAAAATTTATGTATTGGAGTAATTTGGGTATGACAATTAAAATTAATTTTTTGGACTAATTTACTCCTAGTTTTTTTTTTTTGTTAAATCAAACATCTAACTTGACACTGCCAACCAAACGCTGGACAACAGGATTACTCATCCAAAGATGAGTAATCGTCTCTCATTTCACGGAGAGTTCGTTTGCTCCATTGGATCATATGATAATTTGAAGTTATTTACTTCTATTACTTGTTATAAATGACTATTCATTTATGTTATAAATGAATAGTCACCCATATTAAAATAATATAAGTAAATAACTATTTTTTTAAACAAATAAAATAATGATCACTTGTTATTATTTTTCTCGAGCTCAACTAGGCTCAAACTATCATAGATTAATGTTGAACTCGAGTTTTAAAATGAAAGTTGATAGAGCTCAAGATCATTGTCAAGATTTGCATTGTACCAAAAAGCAATTTTGCAATCCTCAAGTAAGTAATTCCATCTCATGCTATTATTGGTAGAATAAATATTGATGTTTGTTTGTTAAACTAAACGTCTAACGCAAAACCAACCAAACGCTGAATAACAAGATTACTCATCCAAAGATGAGTAACCGCCTCTCATTTCATGCAAAGTTCATTTGCTCCATTGGATGAATATATTTTAACAAATTGATGGTATAAATGACTATTTTATCCTTCTTTTATAAATGATTCTTTGTGCCGTCTTATATTACTTTTATTACAATCTACAAACATTAATGCAACACCTTCTATATAATAATTTATTCAAAACAATCGTATAAACTATGTTAACTAGATATTAATAAAATTGCAGAATTTTGGCTTATTTACCATAACTAATAAAAAATTAAGTTTTGGACTAATTTGTTTAAATTAATCATACACCATGATTTTTGACCGATATGGTCATACAGTTAACAAAACCGCTGCTATTTACGCATTTACCCATATTAAAGAAATAAATAACATTTTTGGGGAAAAAACCCGCCCCAATTTGCCACAAAATTTATGTATTGGACTAATTTGGGATGACAATTACACTTAATTTTTTGGACTAATTTACCCCTATTATTATTTTTGGTTAAACCAAACATCTAACATGACACTGCCTACCAAATGCTAGACAACAAGATTATTCGTCTCTCATTTCATGTAGAGTTCGTTTGCTCCATACGATCATATGATAATTTGAAGTTATTTACTTCTATTACTTGTTATAAATGACTATTCATTTATGTTATAAATGTCTTTTTTTAAACAAATAAAATAATGATCACTCGTTATTATTTTTCTCAAGCTCAAGCTCGAGATTAATGTTGAACTCGAGCTTTAGAATGAAAGTTGATGGAGCTCAAGATCATACTGGAAGTTGCGAAAATTGAGCCAATTCAGCTCATTTTGCAATCCTATATGTTATGGAGCCTTGTTATTAAATCTATGTACTTTTCTGTAAATTCAATATTAATACATTAATCAAAAAATGAATAAAAAAATGGAGCCTTGCAATCCGATATGACTCGATAACCCGTTTGCGAATTAATAATAATTTAATAAACATAAAAATTATTTTATCTAACTAACCTAAGTTATTTTTTTTCCAAAGGCATTAATCACTTAATCCTAAATGAATTTATTTAACTTGTGTGAAGTTAAAGTTATTATATTTGGACAAATAATGTATTATATTATTTTTTACTTTTATACTGTTTTAATTTATTTTATATTTGGTTTGGGATAAAACACCTTTACGATGTTTGATTTATTTTAGATTTGGTTTGGGATTATTTATTTAAATTTTTATTACTTGATTATGTAATTAGTTTTGTGCGAATTGGTTTTATTAGAAATTACAATGATAAATTAATAAATTAAAATTAAGTTTCGAGTCATTTCGGGGTCACCCCGCCAATCAGAAATTTTCGAGTTCGTGTCAAGTATCTTGACCTGTTTCGGTTTGGTGGGTCAGGTTCAGGTCAGCGGGTTTTCTGTTACACTTAGGTCTCAACCCGACGCGTCACCCTGATTTGGACCCGATTGCCACCTCTAGTCGTACTGGAAGTTGAGAAAATTGAGTTGATTCAGCTCATTAAATCTATATTTTTTTGTAAATATAATATTAATATATGTAATAAAAAAATGAACAAAAAAGAATCTGGCAAAAATACAATATATTACGGCTACTTTGTATTTGCTGCTTTAATTTGAAGTATCATAGTTAACAGAACAAAGTAAAGTATAGTGAATTTTTTTTGTACATCTTGACCGAAACAGATATCCATCACCATCTAAAATTAGAAGTTGAAGCACGAAACAAAAAAAATGTGAAGGGAGAAGCAAATAGAGAGCAATTAAGGTATCCAAAAGCGAAAACTGCAGCTCGATTGGAAGGTGGACAATATCCTTGTAGGAATGCCAAGCTTATGCGAGGTGCTTCAATTGTAGAATGATCGATGGGTGTTTTTTTTTTTTTACTTTTTTGATTTATCTAATTTGCCTTTAAGACAATTTGTCTACATATGTCCTTAATTTCCTGTTGAAATACTAATACTATCCATGGGTGTGTAGGATGCTATGTTTTTAACTATGTTAGACTCTGAGGCTAGTAGTAGTCATTTTGTAAATATATGTGACTCAATTGCCTGTAAATAATAACAAATCAGCCTTCTAAGAAGAAAATAAGATATTTTGTAATAGAAATGACTCATGCTATTTTGGTCTATATGCATACGAAAAGCATATCAAATGAAGAACACAAGAAAGAATTAAGTATACGTGGAATTACAAAAGATACAAATTGAAAGCTCTAATAAAAATGAGCAGAAAAGTCAAATTAATTATTTTGTTATCAACTTTGTGTACATGCCGTGGTTCTTTTGAATTTTCATTTCCATTCTAGTCAAAGAAGAGTAATAAAAAAAAGTTTTGCATAGCGAATGAGTTGGCTCTATATGATAATATATGATATCTCACTCTTACATTTATGAGAAGTAAAGGCTGCTTTTTTCCACAAGAACTTTCAAAATGTTTGAAGTACCTGAGAATCTTACAAGTCCCGGTCCGATGTGACAGAACCTTACAAGTCAAAGAAATAAAGCAAACGAAAGCGGAAAAAAATATTAATAAGACGCCAATATGTTATACGAATCAAACGAACCTGATGTAATAAAGGTAAGAGTAAATAAAGGAAACAATTTGCCCACAAGCCTCAATTGAAGAAAAATCTTTCCTCTTGATTCTGTATAATTGTATTTGACTGCTAGTGGACAGAGTTGTCGAACAACTATGACCAAAGAAAGAGCTAGACAATAGCTATTGCCATTTCATAGTTATTAAAAAGAAAAATAGCATTCTATCTTTTATATCACAATTAGAACTGAGCACTCATTCTCATACAACAAAAAACATCCTCATGAATGCGAGCACTCATTCTTTTTAGTTAGAAAACATTTTTAATCTTAAACTCACTTTCAATCTGTTTTTGTAAAACCTGACTCGTAACGAGAAGATTATGACAGCCTCCAGTCCATATACGGTACACCCAAATTATAACAAAAAAAATTCTGATAGTCCTGGCCATCTAGATGAATTGGACTTGGAATTTTTAATTCAATGTTCAACTGTCTGGAGTTGCTTACTTTTCTTCTTTCTTTCTGGTGATCCATGTTTCTCTGCCGAAACACCCAAAAAAAAACGTTGTAATATGTTTAAATTGAATTCCCAGATTGTGATTTCACCCATAACTCAAATAATAATAACCAAAAAGTTATGCAGCAATTTAAGCCAAATCACTTTAAGTCACGAGGAGCAAGATAAAATGGTATGAAAAAGACTATCAAACTCTTAAATAAACCACATGATCTACCCAAAAATTTTCCTTTCTACAAAACCTTTCTCATATACAAAGAATTAAGCTCCTCTCCATTAACTGAAAAGGATTTTAATGTATATACAAAAATAAAAATTAAATTGATTAAATTTTACCATTAGATCAAACTTTAAAACTTTTATCGTTATTTTGACCTATTTTGTGCTGTCCAAAATATTTTGTTCAAATTTAATAACAAAAATGTTCGTAGATAAGTTTGATTTTTAATTGCGATGATCTACTTGTGAAAATAAAACTATTCGCATAAACATATTACTTTGTAAAAATTTATTTGTATAGATATAAATATATAGAAGATTCAAATATCACTGCCTCAATAAATGAACCACCCGAGGACCGTCAATGGTCGTACTCGTACAACGGTGCCCTAAATGATGTATTGACTTAATCATCCCCTCTGGTCCTGATTTATTGGATTTTCTATGGTAAAAGAGCTCGAAAAACTAGTATAAAAAGAGAACACCATCACAGCCAAATGCCATGCTCATATACAACATGGCTTTGATCAATCTTGATCTTTCATTTTTCTCAATTTTTTCCTTGCTCGTATTCCTTCTATCCCTTCTCAAATGGTTCTATGCTGCTTCTAAACCCCAGAAAAAGTTACCACCATCTCCACCAAAGCTCCCAATTATTGGCAATCTTCACCAGCTTGGCCAGTTTCCACATCGCTCCCTCCAATCACTGTCAAGAAAATATGGTCCACTCATGCTGCTTGAACTGGGAAGCAAGCCAATGCTGGTTGTCTCTTCCTCTAATGCAGCTTGCCAGATCTTGAAAACCCATGATTTATCCTTTGCAAGCAGGCCTAAATCGGGCATCCCAGATAAACTCTTTTACGGAAGCAAGGACATAGCTTTTGCACCATATGGTGAGTATTGGAGACAACTAAAAAGCATTTTCTATGCTTCATCTTTTGAGTAACAAAAGGATTCAGTCTTTTTCAACATGTCAGAGAAGAAGAGACGTCACTCATGATCGAGAAGATCAGCCGAATGTGTTCTTCCTCAGCTGTAAACTTAAGTGACATGTTTTTAATTCTCACAAATGATATAATCTGTAGGGTTGCCTTGGGAGGAAATATAGCGAGGAAGAAAATGGGAGGAAAAGTATGGAGAATTTGAAGGTGTTTGGTGAGTTACTGGGTATTTTTGATGTAGGAAACTATATTCCTTCGCTTGCATGGGTTAATCGCTTCAATGGTTTGGATTCTAAAGTGAAGAAAACAGTTAAACAGATTGACGGATTTCTTGAGGGTGTGATAGAAGAGCACATGAGTAAGAGGAAAGGAAAGGCTGAAAGTGACTCTACTACTGAGGCAAGATGCCAAGACTTTGTAGATATCTTGATTGAGATTAATGAGGAAAAGACTATGGGCTTTGCTCTTGAACGAGATGCTATGAAAGCTATCATCCTGGTAAATTTCTCTCTCCATCTCTTTGTATTGGTAGTAAATCTTTGGGATTGAGGCAAGTATGGTTGATTTTGGTGTAGTTGCATACGGTCGTTTTATTCTTACTTTTTAAATTTGGTATACACTTATATCTCACTAAATTGGCATACGCAAGTGATATTTATATAAGTTATATTAGTATAAATCAAATTACGTAAGAAATCAATAGTTGTACAACATATAAATCACAATCGAACTTGTGTCAAATTCTAAATCTTTTACCTGTTTTAACCACTCAAACATATAAATATTTAAGTGTGTTTGAGTTAAGCCTTATGAATCCTGAATTAATAAAGACCAATTGATACCCCTAGTCATAAGACTCATAACCTTCAAGAGTTCTGAAGGTTGTGAATAGAGCAACAATTGGGTTTTGTCAGTTGAGATTTGGCAAACCTAAACTCAACCCATTTAAATATTTATATATACATTGGAACTATAAAAGCTCACAAACCTTAGGCTCTTTATTGGGACTATGAGCCAGCCCAAGCTAGCTGATATTTATTGATTTTTAAAGTCATTTCAGTGATAATGTTTGATTACTACATGGTTTTGAATAAAGTTGGATTGGTACATAATAGAAATAAAGGCTTATTGCCATTGTATATTCGAAACATGTTCTAATGCAACACTTTCGTTGATTCCATTATTTAGGATGTCTTTGTGCTGGATCTGATACAACACATTCAGTTATGGATTGGGGAATGTCAGAACTTCTAAAGAACCCCAAAGTCTTGCATAAATTGCAGGCTGAGGTAAGAGACGTGACTCAAGGAAAGCCAGAAATAACTCGAGCTGATATGGAGAAAATGCAGTACTTAAAAGCAGTGATTAAAGAAACTCTGCGACTTCATACTCCAGTTCCATTACTGGGTCCTAAAGAATCGAAGCAAGACGTCAAAGTAATGGGGTATGATGTACCCAAAGAACACGCAGGTACTTGTGAATGCTTGGGCAATTGCAAGAGATCCGGTTGTTGTGGAGAACCCGGAGGAATTTCTACCTGAGAGGTTTTTGGGTTCGAGTGTAGATTTTCATGGTTTGAACTTTGAGTTAATTCCGTTTGGTGCTGGACGAAGAGTTTGCCCGGGTGTCAACTTCGCCATGTCAGTAACTGAACTTGCATTGGCAAAACTGGTCAACACATTTAACTTTACATCACCTGATGGAATCAATCCAACGAGTTGGACATGACCGAATCATTTGGTATCACAGTCCACAGAAAATTTCCTCTGCATGTCATTGCCACACCATATTGTTGCTAATATCTTTGTTTATGATGTAACTATAGTGATGGGTTATTGTATACTATGCCTGAGGATACCGAACAAGGGGTGGGTTTGGCGTTATCTTGTTTGCAAGATGCAACTATAGTTAATAATGCTAGTTAAGTTATATACAATTATTGACAATGTTGGAATTTCGTAGTGGCTTAGTCCCTCTTTTTGGTGTGATTATCATGGGTTCAGCATATATTTACCGTTATTATATAGTGATATAAATTTACCATTCTTATAGTAATGCATGATCCAAGTTACCATTGGCGTCGGCCCAGTGATTACGAGATGGCTCTTTGAATTCTCTTCGCTATCAGATTTAAGACTTAAATTTTGTGCGTACAATTGAGATTGAAAGGGCATGGGAAGGAGTAAGAAAGGTATTTAAAAAAAAAATGTTAATCCAAGTTAAAGCCGCTGCTGGTTCTATTGCGACATCATTAGATGGAGCCAAGAACGTTGCGACGGTTGTTTCAAGCTTTTGTGTTTGTACCACTCGATGTTTAGGACTTATGAACAAATCATTACTGATTACCCGTACCATTTACGAAAAAGATGGATACCTAGCTGGGGGATATACATGATTATCGGCAAGAATTACAGTTCAATGAGCTTCAGGATAATACGTACATTTAATAGGAGACCACAAATGACGATTAATGCATCAGGCAAAGGTTCAACACCAACCCACTGTTTTCTTCCTTGATGAACTGAAGTCCAGGTCTTGTGCCTTGATGAAGCATAGTTATGAGATTAAGATCATATTGTTCTGGCATTCCCAGTCTAAGAACAGCTGAACTTTGGTTAGCTCACCTTCAAAGTAGCCTATGAGTCCCAATCCTTCACAAATCAGATCCAAAAATCCTCAAGAGAAACTTCCGTGCTTCAAAAAAGGTTGTATGAATTGTGGTGCTAATCATTGTAAGGGAATTCCTGACTTCATTCTTATTTAAATAAGTTAGGTCATACGTAGAGGCTTTACCGATATCTGGTAGGCTTTTTGGGCAAAGATTGAATATGATCCTCCACAAGATGGCAACTGTGTGTGACGTTATCACTCCAGTAGTGAAAATCTTCTTTGTGATAATTTAGAGTGCTTGAGAAGATTCTACAGATTTGGCTGATGTCGCTATCGTTGGAGTAAAAGCCTGGCAGGCTAAAGAATTCCTGGATAACATTCATTGTCTCCTCCATTAAGCCTTCAGAAACTCCATGATTAATGACCTGAACTAACTGCATTTACTTATGAGTAGCAAGATTGATAATGCGTTCCAAATGATGGTCTTAGACAATCATCATCAAGGATTATGTTTAATTTTTCAGTTCAAACATAACCAGTACTATGAACCTGAAAGAATCCAAATTCTTGGCTTGCTTTCATAATCGGCTCAATGACTTCAGCTTGTTTAAGCCTGCAGCTTCCTCAAGGTCAATGGTTGGAATGTTGATAGGGTGCAAAATTGTTATTCAATTTATAATTATTTTCCCCTTGATTTTAGCTAAATATTGTATTAATTGATTGATTCTACTTATATTTGGTATTTGGTGCTAATTGTAGGGAGGTGGAACAAAAAGTGATAAAAGATGTGATTTTGAAAAATTACCTTCAAGTCTAGAAAGACTTGGAATTTATCGCGCACGGAGATTTCCTAGTTTGAGTTAAATATGGACATCTTTGGTGGAATTTGGAAGACTTTAATTATCTTTATTAGTTGTAGAGTTGAATTAGGAAACATGAGTTATTATTGTTTTTATTTCCGTTTTTCTAATTAGGCAATAGGCCTTTATTATGAGTAGTAGACGCGAAGTAGGAAACAAAGAATTAGGGAAGCCGAATTCCCGTTGATTAGTACTTTGTAGGGTAGAAACAATAAAAAAAGGGTCGTGACTCTTTTGCTAGAGAGGAGAAGAACGGCCGCTTGGCCTTTCTATTCGTCTTTTCTTGAGTTTTCTTCTTTTGCCGAATGTTCACGCAATTTTCGTCAATGGAATTGTTTGGGTTGTTCTTAATAGAGAGTAGCTAAATTTCTTTTTCTAGTCGAAAGTCAACTTGGAGACTCGGTTCCAAACATCTGTGAGATCGAATTATTTTTTACTTATTTCTTTTATTCATTGGTATTCGTACGTTTTCTGATTTAACTTCTTATGATTGTTGTGTTATTTGAATGTTAAGGGTCCGACATTCGAATTAACCTAATAATCTACTATTAGATTAACCAGTTGAATCCGTATTTAGTTGATTGGTTAATGCCAGTGATGATTTGCATGATTGGTCCCATGTTAGGAAAACATATGATCTAACTTAAATAGCGTGTTTGTTGGTTAGGATTGGGTTTTTCTAATTCTTAATGCAATCAAGGAATTAAATCCTACGGTCGTACCTATGATTGTTTCTTGGTTAGAGAAAGAGTCAACGGTTGTACCTTGCCTATCGACAAACTAAGAAAAGTTGGTTGTCAGAGTTTGTTGATAGCTATAACCAATCTATTAATGAGTAATTGAATTATCTTTGCATCGATGATCAGTTGAATGGACTGTGTCTGAAAAGTGCACCTTTAACTAGAATCGTATCTACTGTTGATTAACTCCTATTTATTTTCCGTTAGTTGTTCTATTAGGTGGTTAATTAAGTTGTTTTTATATTTTCTAAAATTCCCCCTATTCGGGACTTTAGAAGAAACGAATTATCCCCAATCCCTGTGGATTCGAGCCTACTCACCATTATATATAAAAATTTGGATTTATCTTGTGTAGGTAAGTATTATTGTATAGGCTCGACACCTGTCAATTTTTGACGCCATTGCCGGGATCTGGTACGTAATTAATTTGTTTCTTTTGGAGTTCATCTTATTTTATTTTTATTTTTCTCTTATTATTATTATTTTTTTACTAGTTTATGACTGTTAAATTTAATATTTTTTGTGATAGATTTGGATTTTATTCATAGGAGGAGTAATGAGACTCTGTATTTTCTAATGATCAATATTTAGATACACTTGACCTTTTTTGGAGAAAGATTGGCTGTTGCAACTTGTGGATTCTGTTTATGCCTCAAATCATTCAATTGATAGGTGCCCCATATTTCAAGATGGCCTGAATGCCCAATCGATACTTTTGGAGATTTTTCACCCGATTTCAAACGTGGTATGACCCTTATTCAAATGAATATGATAAGGATGGCAAGATAATTCCAATTTTTAATTATGCGACAGGGCCAATGGATTTTCAACAGCAAGAGTCTTAAGAATTATCATCCACGCCAGGTATGTCTCTTGAAGAAATGATTGAATCACTAGCTACTTAACACATGTCGATTTCATCAAGAGACACAAATGAACATTCACAACCTGGTGGATCGAGTGCGTCTATTGACATCTAGGAATAATGCAATTGGCTTTCTCAAATGTGTGAAGAATTGCCCTCACATACTATTATTGATCTTGAGAAAGATGAGAGTGCAATTACCCTAACATGTGATTGAGGAGCTGCAAGAGTCCCTAGGAGAAGGATCTATAGATGCAGTTGAAAAGGAAGTTGAGAATGAAAAAAATAAAACCCCAATCTCTAATTGTTCGAGTAGATGAATTCAGTAAACAATTCTCAAATATGGTGACATCTTCTCCATTCTCTTGCCAACATTACCCTGTCTCTTATTCGATAATTTCTGCTAGTGCGATTAATTTTGTTATATCAGAAATTTTTGAGTTTCATGGCAGGAATAAGTTAGGAGTTGCTATGGTCAAATATCTTGAACCAATAAGTGCTCGTGATGGAGAAGCAAGTGAAGAATTAAGGTCACTGTTTAACTGTTTGGTGCCATCTACTAGTCAATGGAAGAAAGCAACTAGTATGCTTAAAGATCATTCTATTTACGAGGGTTACTAGGATTACGTAGAGGATGAAACATTGAAACGAGCTATAAGATTTTATCCTCCGTGAACAAGCATAGCAATGTCTAGCCAAAGATATTAAAGAAAGGCGCTTATTGGGAGGCAACTCAATTCAATTTTTACTTTATTTTTATTATTAGTTTCATTATATTTATCTTATGATTTTCATATTTGGTGTGTTTAATTTTCATTTTTGATGTTTCAATGGTCAGAAGACTTCCTCCCGACAGGACGTGCCCGTGCGTAGAGGGCACGTGGTAATGCGCTAATAATCCGCTCCACCATCAGAAACGTTTACACCATCATGCCATGCCCACGGCTACTTGCCTGGAGAGCTCATGTTTCGAGTTTGAAGGCCGACAAGGCAACATGACACGCACGTGCCTAGAGGGCACGTTGTAACTCGTAATTAGTCAACTTTATCATCAGAAGAGTTTCAACCAACAAAACATGCCCACGTCTTGTTCCAACAAGGGGGAAATAAAAAAAAAATAGAGAGACAAAAACATTTTTTTTCTTTCTTTCCTTTTCTTTTTCTTTTTCTCTTTCCTTTCTTTCTCTCTTCTTTTTTTTCCTCTCTTATTTCTTTCTATCTTTCTTCCCTTTCCATTTTCTTTGCCATAGCTGTCCATCTTTCTTCACCATCGACTATTACGTCCCAAGGAAGGTCACCGTTGCTATTGGACCAATTTCATCCCCCTCCAATTTGCTTCACCGTCGGCAATCGTAGCCCCTAAAATTTGTCGGCCGAATTGGTGCACCACTAAAGGAGATTTCTCACCTGCATGGACAAGTCCATCAAATGGATGGTCGGTTGGCCAATGTTGAGCTTCACATGTCTTTTGCCTCTCACCTATAGCTATGCTACAACACCCCCTGATGATCAGGAAAGTTTCATTGCTCCCTTCCTCTACTTTTATTTTTTTATTTCTTACATTAGGGACAACGTAAGATGTATGTGTGGGGGGTAGTATATGATAGTATATTGGAAAAGTACAAGTGTAGGCATTTTTGTTGGAATTTTTGTTCAACTTTTTTGTTCAACTTTGTCGAATTTTATCCAATTTTTGCCATTTCTTGCATTTTTTTTGTGGTTATTCCTGATTAACAATGGCTAGATATTTCAAAATTTTCTATTACTAAGGTTTTATGTGTTAATGTATCAAGTATGGCATGGTTAAGTCTAAGCGTGTCTCTCTGGTGAATATTTGAGATTTGTGACTTTTACCATTTTTGATTAACTTTTCTAGGTATTGTAAATATTTGTCTGTCATTTTTCATGTAAATTGGTTCAACTATTAATCTTAGTTCTCCATGTTTGGGAGATGAAGCGGACTTGTGATCTTTAATTTTATTTTGTTGCTAATATGTGAATCATATTTGGTTATACTCCGCTGGTTATCGTTGCCTAGTAACTGGCGGTTTTCGCCAAAAGTGTCGACTTTTTGCGTCAAAAAGTGGTGATAGCTATGAGTATGTGGTCATTAAGTGATAAGAGTTGAGTAACCGGGTTCCTTCATTTAGTAGATGTCGGAGTTTGCGTCAAAAGGTTTTGAATGGCTAAGGACTAAGTTTTTCCCCCGAATTTAAAAAAAAAACTCAAGTGTGGAGATATTTTAGAAAAGCAAAAAAAGATGTGCTAATAGTGAAAATGTGAAAGTGTATTTTGTTTAATAATCGAACCATTTTGCTAACAAATGCTAGTTGAATATTTTGTATCCTTAGATTGGTTAGTCAGAAATTGGGAGAGTCTTTTGGTTATAAAAGCTAACCAGAGAGATATCTTGGAGACTAACCACTAGTGCTTGACATGTGTTTTAATTGTATCTTGGCAATGGGTAATTTGAGTGATAGCCATTATTTGAACTTGTTTGTTTGATTTGTTGTTTTTCAAATTTGAGGACAAGCATGATCTAGGTGTGAGGGGAATTGATAGGGTGCAAAACTGTTATTCAATTTATAATTATTTTCCCCTTGATTTAGCTAAATATTGTATTAATTGATTGATTCTAGTTATGTTTTGTATTTGGTGCTAATTGTAGGAAAGTGGAGCAAAAAGTGATAAAAGAGATGATTTTTCAAAAATTACTTTCAAGTCCAGAAGACTCGGAAATTTATCACGCACGGAAATTTTCTAGTTCGAGTTAAATACGGATATCTTGGGTGAAATTTGGAAGACTTTAATTATTTTTGTTAGTTGTAGAGTTGAATTAGGAAACATGAGTTATTATTATTTTTATTTCCTTTTTTTCTAATTAGGCAATAGGCCTTTATTATGAGTAGTAGAAGTGAAGTAGGAAACAAAGAATAAGGGAAGCCGGATTCCCGTTTGATTAGTACTTCGTAGGGTAGAAAGAATAAAAAGAGGGTCATGACTCTTTTGTTAGAGAGGAGAAGAACAGCCGCTTGGCCTTTCTGTTCGTTTTTTCTTGAGTTTTCTTCTTTTGTCGAACATTCATGCAATTTTCGTCAATGGGATTGCTTGGGTTGTTCTCAATGGAGAATAGCTGAATTTCTTTTTCTAGTCGAAGGTCAACTTAAAGCCTCGGTTCCAAACATTTGTGAGATCGAATTATTTTACTTATTTCTTTTATTCATTGGTATTCGTACGTTTTTTGGTTTAACTTGTTATGATTGTTGTGTTATTTGAATGTCAAGAGCCCGATATTCGAATTAATCTAATAATCTACTGTCAGATTAACCGGTTGAATGCGTAATTGTTTGATTGGTTAATGCCAGTGGCGACTAGCGTGATTGGTCTCATATTAGATAAATATGTGATCTAATTTAAATAAATTCTCGTAGCGTGTTTATTGATTAGGGTTGGGTTTTTCTAATTCTTAATGCAATCGAGAAATTAAATCTTACAGTCGTACCTAGGGTTGTTTCTTGGTTAGAGAAAAAATCAACGGTCGTACTTTACCTATCGACAAAGTAAGGAAAAATTAGTTGTCAGAACTTGTTGATGGCAATAATCAATCTATTAATGAATAATTGAATTATATTTGCATCGATAATCAGTTAAATGGACCGTGTCTGAAAAGTTGCACCTTTTGTTAGAGTCGTATCTACTGTTGATTAATTCCTATTTATTTTCGTTAGTTGTTTTATTAGTTGGTTAATTAAGTTGTTTTTATATTTTCTAAAATTCCCCCTATTCAAAACTCTAAAATAAACGAATTATCCCCAATCCCTGTGGATTCGACCCTGCTCATCGTTATATACAAAAATTTGTATTTTTCTTGAGTAGGTAATTATTATTGTACAGACTCGACACCTGTCAAATGTCTTGTAAGACTTGCCTCCTTTAGGGACAATTATGACCCACATGATTGATTTTAAAGTGATTGATATTTTAATTAATTAATTGACATTTTGTTAATAATTAATTAGTATCTTTCATTGAATAATGATTAATGATTGATATTCTAATTAATTGATTGATATTTTGGAAAAATTGCACCAATAGTCCCTCACATATGACTGATGTAAAATTTTAGTCCCTTAGAATTAAAATGATTGATTTTAGTTTCTAACAATTGAATAACGCTCATTTTTTATCCTTCGTCACCTTTCCGGCCAAATTTTATCAAAATGCGTCACAAATCCATCATGTGATTAATTTTTTAAGGACAAATTTGGTAACTCATTTAATATTGAACTAATTTTCCATTTAATCTACCATTTTTTCAAATTATTCTCCACCTAAACCTAATTTCACAAATCTAAATCCACATCACTTGTTTACACTGGCGGATTTAAGGTGGGGGCACCGGGGGCACAGGCCCCTACTGTCACCATACACCTATTGAATTTTGATATAATTTCAAGTATGCTTCCGGAGTTTTCTTATTAATGAAGTGAAAGAATTATATGGTGCCCCCAATGCTCTCTTAAATTCCTATAGTATCCATAAAATTTTGATATAATTTCAAGTGTTCCTCCAGAGTTTTCTTATAAAGGAAGTAAAAGAATTTCGTAGTCCTCTAAATTGATTCATGAACTAATATTTTAAAAGAATATGTGGGCTATTTGAAGTAAGTTAAAAAAAGGGTTTTCATTTCAACTTATTGGTGAATATTTTTTTACTTAAAAACCTAGAAAAAAAGTAAGTAAAAAATTTTAGTGTTACTTTTGCCCCCACTGAAAATTATTTCTGGCTCCGCCACTGCTTGTTTACCTTTTCTACCATCATCTTCTCATATCACTCCGACTTCCGCCACCGCCACCACAACCATATGACCCTTTTCTCACTTCTCAACCTCCACCTCTTCCCTTTTCCCTCTTTTCTCCTCTTCGTCCCCCAACTTTATAGGTCTTGTAAATAAATATATTTCTTTCTGCCTCTATTTTTAAAAAATCATGGAAATGTGTTATGTAAAATTTCAAGATTTGTTGTAACTAAACAACAAAGCTCAACAAGGCCTGGCGTAAAGATGGACGGCAGAGGTGAGGCGGTGTCACCAACAGCACATCCAGTAGTCCAACCTCTCTTCTTCTTGCGAGGGACCTAGAAAAGCCAAGGCGAAGGTGGTTTCCCTGCCATCACCCATTTTCAATAATACTTTGAAGAAATGATTGATTCTCACCACCACACCAAATCTTGATAGCTTATTTCCAAAGGACTTGAAAATTAAAAGAATCCGGAGAGCCTTAGCAAACCCATGATAGATATGATAGCATATCTAAATTCTCCTTCTTGTCCACATAGACAAGAACAAGGCAAGAAGATAAAGGAGTTGTAAGGATTAATCTTTGTTTAACAACAATGGCTGGAGGTAAGTCATTTAAATTTCTACTGCTTAGTACAATTTAGTTGTAATTATTTGGTTTACATGTGGTATCAAACCACCCTCTAACCATGTTGTTTAACATATAACTTCATGGTTTGTTGGCAATCTGAGAAGAGCTACGTACATAGATTCATTTAATATTAAATGAATCAAATTGAATTTGTCATGGGATCTATGTATCCATTATCTCAATGATTGAGAATTAATGGCTAATCCCATGTTTATGTATCATTCTGATGATGATTTATTTGGTCATGCAAGTATGTATCATACATATATCGTTAGTATGATATTTGATCTTCATTTGGTTATGCTTGTATATGACAACATAACTAATTATATTTTTCCATGAATTATGGTTAGTATACTTATGTCTTTTGACTTTGCAATCATGTATGCTAAAATATCATAAACTAAAATATTAAAATGGTCACTTACATTATCTTAGAGATGCAAAATTAGCTATAAATAAATTAAAATATATACAATCTATTAGGTAAAATGGACACTTGTCACCATCACTATCTAAAATTACAGGTTGAAGCACCAAACAAAAAATGTAAAGGGAGAAGCAAATAGAGAGCAATTAAGGTTATCCAAAAGTGAAAACTGCAGCTTGATTGGAACGTGGACAATATCCTAGTAGGAATGCCGAGCTTATGCAAGGTGCTTCAATTGTTGCAAATCTATACTATATATAAAAGTGTTTTGAATGATTTAATGATGGTTTTTTTTTTTTACTTTTTGATTTATCTAATATGCCTTTAAGATAATTTGCCTACATATACCCTTAATTTCCTATTGAAATACTAATACTATCCACTTGGGAGTAGGATGTATGTTTCTAACTATGTTAGACTCTAAGGCTAGTAGTAGTCATTTTGTAAATAGAAATGACTCAATTGCTGGCAAATACTAACAAATCAGCCTTCTAAGAAGAAAATAAGATATTTTGTAATAGAAATGACTCACGCTACTTTGGTCTACATGCATACGAAAAGCATGTCAAATGAAGAGCACAAAAAGAGTTAAGTATATGTGGAATTACAAAAGATACAAATAGAAAGCTCTAATAAAATGAGTAGAAAAGTCAAATTGATTATTTTGTGATTAACTTTTTGTACATGCATGCAGTTGTTCTTTCGAATTTTCTTTTCCATTCAAGCCAAAGAACTTTCGGAGGAAAAGGTTGTTTTTTCCAATAAGAACTTTCAAAATGTTTGAAGACCGAACTTTACGAGGCAGAGAATAAAGCAAACGAAAGCGGAAAAAATCCAAACGTCGTAAGATAATAATTATTAATAAGACGCCCATGTGTTACACGAATCAAACGAACCTCATGATGTAATAAAGATACGAGTAAAATAAAGGAAACAATTTGCCCACAAACCTCAATTGAAGAAAAATCTTTTCTCTTCATTTTTTGTTCCAAGTACATAACAATCATCCCACAAGTTTATCAATTATGGCAAAGTTATACTCATTAACAAGAAAAATAGAATTCTATCTTTTATATGACAATTAGAATTGACCACTCATTCTCATACAACAAAACATGCTCATGAATGTGAGCACTCGTTCTTTTAGTTACCAAGAGATTATTCCTTTTTTAGAAAATATTTTTAATCTTAAACTCACTTTCAATCTGTTTTGTAAAACAGATTCTGACGGCGCACCCTAATTATAAACAAAAAAAATTAGGAGTAGGGCTTTTGGTATTAAAAGCACTTTTAGCAAAAATATCAAAATTTGGTGTTTTTAGAGAAGCTTTTGTGATTTAAAAAATAAAATATTAAATTTAATTATTTTATCCTATATTATGAACTAAATAAAGAGATAAATATATTTAAAAATTTTAAATTACACATTATTTAATACTATAAGTACTTATTGAACTATATTTTCAAACAATGTATTTTAAAACACTTAAAAATCTAAGGGGAAAAATCTAACAAAATCTACAAAAAAAATCTACAAAGAACATTTGATCATTAAGCAACTAAGGGGAAAAATCTACAAAAAATGGGGAAATATACAGAGGAAGTAGAAGACAATAACAAAAAAGATTATTGTCAAATTTAAATATCTTGGAGAGGTTAGCTATCAATATTTTGACTATTTGTTTCTAGCTCCACTTGTTTTTTGTCGATTATTCAAGCGTTCAACTATGACGTTCTCTAGTATTGTGGACTTCAAGAACACCAATCTGGAAGAAGAAGTTGCAGGTCCTGACTAGGCTTGCATGCAAACTGTTTGTAGAGTTGGTGGTGGGCGTGAGACGAGTTTTGGTCCTCGTTCCCAAAGCACTCTATTTTGCTAAATGGATTTATATGGATCATGTGAATAATTCATGCAAATCCATCAATTCAATTGGGTTGAAATCGTTATCGACCCTTCATACAAATCCATTCAAACTTGCTTTGTATGGACTCCATTGTGCCACCTCTATTATGCGGGATGAGTTGGAAGTCATGACCCATGCAGGATGACTTTTTTAAGTTTTTAAGCGAGTCATGCAATCATGGTTATTAAAACCGGACTGTGAAGGAACGGCGAAGGAGATGAGTCAACAGATCACTAATTAAATCAGTGGATTGTTAAATATATTTAAATATTATGTTTTATAATTTTTGATATAAGATATATGATATAAATTGTAATAAACAATGCCGTAGCAAATGCTCATTTAATTTAATTTGCTATAAAACAATTAATTCATATAAAAATCAGTAAAAAATAAATTTATTTAGTAATTTACCAAACTTCAAGTGCAAAATTTTATCTATGTTTAGTATAATTATCTAACCACCAGTCTTTTGGTTGGTGATCACCATCAACGCATTAAGGATTGGTGGGATAGGAGGTCAAGGGTTCAAACCTTACCTCCCACCAATTGCCACATTATGTGGGTATACTTAAAAAATTCATACGAGTGCGTAGTGTACCCATCTGATCCGGTGGTGGTTCAATCCCCTCCAAGTTACCCTTGGACCTCTTCAGATCCCCTCCTCCCTCTAGTGTAGAATAGTTTATCGTATCAACAAAAAAAAATGGTGTAATTATCTAACTTATTTACGAATTTTAAGTGTAAAAAAATATTAAAAATAATATTTGTCTTTAAAATGAATTATATAACATGTTATTTTTGAAATCCATTTTATAACTTATAGAGTTTGGGTGATCATAAATTTTTATTAAAAGATTCCAAATAAATTTATTTTAGAGATATTTAAAAAAGATAGAATTGACAAAATGTTTATATCCTATAAGAAAGCTATTCTATAAAGCGGCCTAGCGGTAAGTATACTATAGCATATGCCAAAGGTCTGAAGTTTGAATCCTAACAAAGCTAACTAAATTTTTTCCCACAAAACCTGTTCATGGACAAAATCAATCAGATTTCCGGTTTAAGTTTAATACGGTTGAACTGCAGGATCATTGACCAATCAACGATCTCTATGTTTAAATAATCTAATTAGAAACCATCCAATAATCAGTTCACCAGATTGACTAGTTCGATTGCTAGACCGGATCGGATTTTATAACTATGCATGCAATGACCCTAAATTGTACATCTTGACCGAAACAGATATCCATCACTATCTAAAATTAGAAGTTGAAGCACGAAACAAAAAAAATGTGAAGGGAGAAGCAAATAGAGAGCAATTAAGGTATCCAAAAGCGAAAACTGCAGCTCGATTGGAAGGTGGACAATATCCTTGTAGGAATGCCAAGCTTATGCGAGGTGCTTCAATTGTAGAATGATCGATGGGTGTTTTTTTTTTTACTTTTTTGATTTATCTAATTTGCCTTTAAGACAATTTGTCTACATATGTCCTTAATTTCCTGTTGAAATACTAATACTATCCATGGGTGTGTAGGATGCTATGTTTTAACTATGTTAGACTCTGAGGCTAGTAGTAGTCATTTTGTAAATATATGTGACTCAATTGCTGTAAATAATAACAAATCAGCCTTCTAAGAAGAAAATAAGATATTTTGTAATAGAAATGACTCATGCTATTTTGGTCTATATGCATACGAAAAGCATATCAAATGAAGAACACAAGAAAGAATTAAGTATACGTGGAATTACAAAAGATACAAATTGAAAGCTCTAATAAAAATGAGCAGAAAAGTCAAATTAATTATTTTGTTATCAACTTTGTGTACATGCCGTGGTTCTTTTGAATTTTCATTTCCATTCTAGTCAAAGAAGAGTAATAAAAAAAAGTTTTGCATAGCGAATGAGTTGGCTCTATATGATAATATATGATATCTCACTCTTACATTTATGAGAAGTAAAGGCTGCTTTTTCCACAAGAACTTTCAAAATGTTTGAAGTACCTGAGAATCTTACAAGTCCCGGTCCGATGTGACAGAACCTTACAAGTCAAAGAAATAAAGCAAACGAAAGCGGAAAAAAATATTAATAAGACGCCAATATGTTATACGAATCAAACGAACCTGATGTAATAAAGGTAAGAGTAAATAAAGGAAACAATTTGCCCACAAGCCTCAATTGAAGAAAAATCTTTCCTCTTGATTCTGTATAATTGTATTTGACTGCTAGTGGACAGAGTTGTCGAACAACTATGACCAAAGAAAGAGCTAGACAATAGCTATTGCCATTTCATAGTTATTAAAAAGAAAAATAGCATTCTATCTTTTATATCACAATTAGAACTGAGCACTCATTCTCATACAACAAAAAACATCCTCATGAATGCGAGCACTCATTCTTTTTAGTTAGAAAACATTTTTAATCTTAAACTCACTTTCAATCTGTTTTTGTAAAACCTGACTCGGTAACGAGAAGATTATGACAGCCTCCAGTCCATATACGGTACACCCAAATTATAACAAAAAAAATTCTGATAGTCCTGGCCATCTAGATGAATTGGACTTGGAATTTTTAATTCAATGTTCAACTGTCTGGAGTTGCTTACTTTTCTTCTTTCTTTCTGGTGATCCATGTTTCTCTGCCGAACACCCAAAAAAAAAACGTTGTAATATGTTTAAATTGAATTCCCAGATTGTGATTTCACCCATAACTCAAATAATAATAACCAAAAAGTTATGCAGCAATTTAAGCCAAATCACTTTAAGTCACGAGGAGCAAGATAAAATGGTATGAAAAAGACTATCAAACTCTTAAATAAACCACATGATCTACCCAAAAATTTTCCTTTCTACAAAACCTTTCTCATATACAAAGAATTAAGCTCCTCTCCATTAACTGAAAAGGATTTTAATGTATATACAAAAATAAAAATTAAATTGATTAAATTTTACCATTAGATCAAACTTTAAAACTTTTATCGTTATTTTGACCTATTTTGTGCTGTCCAAATATTTTGTTCACATTTAATAACAAAAATGTTCGTAGATAAGTTTGATTTTTAATTGCGATGATCTACTTGTGAAAATAAAACTATTCGCATAAACATATTACTTTGTAAAAATTTGGCCCCGTTTGGATTGCGGTTTTCTGTCGGAAAATTGCGTCATTTTCCGTGATCACATTTCCCTCTTACCTTTTTCTCTCACATACATCAAATCGCTACAGTAATTTTTCCATGAAAAATGACGGAAAATGCAATCCAAACGGGGCCTTTATTTGTATAGATATAAATATATAGAAGATTCAAATATCACTGCTCAATAAATGAACCACCCGAGGACCGTCAATGGTCGTACTCGTACAACGGTGCCCTAAATGATGTATTGACTTAATCATCCCCTCTGGTCCTGATTTATTGGATTTTTTATGGTAAAAGAGCTTGAAAAACTAGTATAAAAAGAGAACACCATCACAGCCAAATGCATGCTCATATACAACATGGCTTTGATCAATCTTGATCTTTCATTTTTCTCAATTTTTTCCTTGCTCGTATTCCTTCTATCCCTTCTCAAATGGTTCTATGCTGCTTCTAAACCCCAGAAAAATTTACCACCATCTCCACCAAAGCTCCCAATTATTGGCAATCTTCACCAGCTTGGCCAGTTTCCACATCGCTCCCTCCAATCACTGTCAAGAAAATATGGTCCACTCATGCTGCTTGAACTGGGAAGCAAGCCAATGCTGGTTGTCTCTTCCTCTAATGCAGCTTGCCAGATCTTGAAAACCCATGATTTATCCTTTGCAAGCAGGCCTAAATCGGGCATCCCAGATAAACTCTTTTACGGAAGCAAGGACATAGCTTTTGCACCATATGGTGAGTATTGGAGACAACTAAAAAGCATTTCTATGCTTCATCTTTTGAGTAACAAAAGGATTCAGTCTTTTCAACATGTCAGAGAAGAAGAGACGTCACTCATGATCGAGAAGATCAGCCGAATGTGTTCTTCCTCAGCTGTAAACTTAAGTGACATGTTTTTAATTCTCACAAATGATATAATCTGTAGGGTTGCCTTGGGGAGGAAGTATAGCGAGGAAGAAAATGGGAGGAAAAGTATGGAGAATTTGAAGGTGTTTGGTGAGTTACTGGGTATTTTTGATGTAGGAAACTATATTCCTTCGCTTGCATGGGTTAATCGCTTCAATGGTTTGGATTCTAAAGTGAAGAAAACAGTTAAACAGATTGACGGATTTCTTGAGGGTGTGATAGAAGAGCACATGAGTAAGAGGAAAGGAAAGGCTGAAAGTGACTCTACTACTGAGGCAAGATGCCAAGACTTTGTAGATATCTTGATTGAGATTAATGAGGAAAAGACTATGGGCTTTGCTCTTGAACGAGATGCTATGAAAGCTATCATCCTGGTAAATTTCTCTCTCCATCTCTTTGTATTGGTAGTAAATCTTTGGGATTGAGGCAAGTATGGTTGATTTTGGTGTAGTTGCATACGGTCGTTTTATTCTTACTTTTTAAATTTGGTATACACTTATATCTCACTAAATTGGCATACGCAAGTGATATTTATATAAGTTATATTAGTATAAATCAAATTACGTAAGAAATCAGTAGTTGTACAACATATAAATTACAATCGAACTTGTGTCAAATTCTAAATCTTTTACCTGTTTTAACCACTCAAACATATAAATATTTAAGTGGGTTGAGTTAAGCCTTATGAAACCTGGATTAATAAAGACCAATTGATACCCCTAGTCATAAGACTCATAACCTTCAAGAGTTCTGAAGGTTGTGAATGGAGCAACAATTAGGTTTGTCAGTTGAGATTTGGCAAACCTAAACTCAACCCATTTAAATATTTATATATACATTAGAACTATAAAAGCTCACAAACCTTAGGCTCTTTATTGGACTATGAGCCAGCCCAAGCTAGCTGATATTTATTGATTTTTAAAGTCATTTCAGTGATAATGTTTGATTACTACATGGTTTTGAATAAAGTTGGATTGGTACATAATAGAAATAAAGGCTTATTGCCATTGTATATTCGAAACATGTTCTAATGCAACACTTTCGTTGATTCCATTATTTAGGATGTCTTTGGTGCTGGATCTGATACAACACATTCAGTTATGGATTGGGGAATGTCAGAACTTCTAAAGAACCCCAAAGTCTTGCATAAATTGCAGGCTGAGGTAAGAGACGTGACTCAAGGAAAGCCAGAAATAACTCGAGCTGATATGGAGAAAATGCAGTACTTAAAAGCAGTGATTAAAGAAACTCTGCGACTTCATACTCCAGTTCCATTACTGGGTCCTAAAGAATCGAAGCAAGACGTCAAAGTAATGGGGTATGATGTACCAAAGAACACGCAGGTACTTGTGAATGCTTGGGCAATTGCAAGAGATCCGTTGTTGTGGGAGAACCCGGAGGAATTTCGACCTGAGAGGTTTTTGGGTTCGAGTGTAGATTTTCATGGTTTGAACTTTGAGTTAATTCCGTTTGGTGCTGGACGAAGAGTTTGCCCGGGTGTCAACTTCGCCATGTCAGTAACTGAACTTGCATTGGCAAAACTGGTCAACACATTTAACTTTACATCACCTGATGGAATCAATCCAAACGAGTTGGACATGACCGAATCATTTGGTATCACAGTCCACAGAAAATTTCCTCTGCATGTCATTGCCACACCATATTGTTGCTAATATCTTTGTTTATGATGTAACTATAGTGATGGGTTATTGTATACTATGCCCTGAGGATACCGAACAAGGGGTGGGTTTGGCGTTATCTTGTTTGCAAGATGCAACTATAGTTAATAATGCTAGTTAAGTTATATACAATTTATTGACAATGTTGGAATTTCGTAGTGGCTTAGTCCCTCTTTTTGGTGTGATTATCATGGGTTCAGCCATATATTTACCGTTATTATATAGTGATATAAATTTACCATTCTTATAGTAATGCATTGATCCAAGTTACCATTGGCGTCGGCCCAGTGATTACGGGATGGCTCTTTGAATTCTCTTCGCTATCAGATTTAAGACTTAAATTTTGTGCGTAACAATTGAGATTGAAAGGGCATGGGAAGGAGTAAGAATGTATTTAAAAAAAAAATGTTAATCCAAGTTAAAGCCGCTGCTGGTTCTATTGCGACATCATTAGATGGAGCCAAGAACGTTGCGATGGTTGTTCAAGCTTTTGTGTTTGTTACCACTCGATGTTTAGGACTTATGAACAAATCATTACTGATTACCCGTACTATTTATGAAAAAGATGGATACCTAGTTGGGGGATATACATGATTATTGGCAAGAATTACAGTTCAATGAGCTTCAGGATAATACGTACATTTAATAGGAGACCACAAATGACGATTAATGCATCAGGCAAAGGTTCAACACCAACCCACTGTTTTCTTCCTTGAAGAACTGAAGTCCAAGTCTTGTGCCTTGATGAAGCATAGTTATGAGATTAAGATCATACTGTTCTGGCATTCCCAGTCTAAGAACATTTGAACTTTGGTTAGCTCACCTTCAAAGTAGCCTATGAGCTCTATTTTTAAACTCGGACCGGACCGGCCGGTCGAACAGGGAACCGGTCAATTGTCCGGTCCGAGTTGATCTTAAAAATCGGAATGTTAAAAACTCGGTCAAATCAGGTCAAAAATCGGGTTTCACCGGATTTTGACCTAGTTTGACTGAAAAATTAAGAACCGGGTCAGTTGCAAGCCCCTTCGCTTGGTTTGGTTGGGGAGTTTCGGGCCAGGTACAGAGCAGAGAATAAAAATGGAAGTCCGTAAAGGACAAACTTGCAGAATCATCGTGTCAGAAGCCATAGACTATTAAGACACTCCTTGTGTTCCCCCAAAATGGGCCCCAAGGTCGGTGGTCCATGATCTCTTTCACTTAATGATGGAATCCATGTTTTTAAACTCGGACCGGACCGGCTGGTTCGACCGGTTGAACCGGGAACTGGAGACATGTCCGGTCCGAGTTTGTTCAAAAACTCGGGTGACAAAGACTCGGTCAAAACCGGTCAAAACCCGGGTTTGACCGGAAACTTGGAACAACCGGGAAAACCCGGTTCTTTTTGAGTATCCAATTTCTGCTATTTTTACCAGCTTTTTTTTCTAACATCCAATTTCTGCTATGTTTCTCCCAAAATTTTTAGCATGGATATCGATCCTTGAGTGCAGATTCGACGGCAACAGCAGTGGTATAGTCACATATGGCTATTCTAACACAAATATTGAAAGATCTAAAGTTAAAATTAAAAGAATTGAGAAAAAAAAGAAGAGAAGTTGATGATTTTCCAGACTGTGTCTAGAAATCATTTATAGTTGAGCCACGTTTTCCTATGGCAGACCCAGCTTCAGCATTTGACAGAAGAAACTTAATGTGAGTTGATGATTTTCGCCCAACAAAAAAAATAGTGTTGATGATTTTCATGTGGTAAATAGAAAAGAAATGCAAAGATATAGAAGTGAAAAAGGGACAAAAGAAAAAAAAAGAAAAGAAATAGAAGGAGGAATGCGTCTGGACTCTGGAGAAGAAAGGACAAGGACGGGATGGAGAGGATGATGACGGCCAATGAGATTTTGAGAGAAAAAGAACGGAAATATCTAGGGAAATCAGCTTCGGGGTTTCAAAGTTTTGTCAATTTTATGGTTTGACCCCTAGAGTAATAGAAAACTGTAAACATGCCTAAAATTTTTTATAATTTGTAGCTTCTGCCCTAAATTCTAGTATTATTTTTCAAATAAGCTCTCTAATTTAGTTCTAAACTTGTTGACTATGCATTAAATTATATAGATTGCTACTTGACTGTATTACTTTATTTGTATTTTCTTGTAAAATATCTTGAAACCATCAAATATACATGAACATACCTTTCTCAAGATTATTACATTTTTAGAAATTTTACATAGCATATTAATTTTTAAAATTAAACATATTTATGACATCATGATGACGTCACCCGATTCTTAGATGGGTTCGACCCCGGTCGAACCCATTGACCCCTGACCCCTAACCTCGACCGAGTCATTGTCCGGTCCGAGTTTCAAAACTTAGCATATTATATCAACCACGACTTATCCATTTAACTCACAGACTCTCTTTTTATCCGCCGAGGTTGGTACCAATTTCAGGCTTAACCAATTCACTCTCCCTTTTTTTTTTACTTTTTTTTGAAAGGTCAAAATATTTTTAATATTATGTTTTGACCCTTAGGTTATTAAAAATTATTAATATACCTCAAATAATTCATAATTTATAAATGTTGTCTTAAAGTTTGGTATTATTTTTCAATTAAGTCCATAATTTTAATTCTAAACTTGTTAATGCTCATTAAAAAATATAAATTGCTACTTGATTGTTCTAATTTCTTTGTATTTTTTTGTTAAATATATTTGAAATATCAAATATATATGAATATACTTTTATTAATATTAACATGTTATTAGATATTTTACATATAATATTTTAATTTTTAAATAATTTTTATTTATAACGTCATCCGGTTCAACCCCAATCGAACTCGGTTGAGCCCATTGACCCCTGACCTCGACCGAGTCGATACTCGGTTCGGTTCTGAAAACATAGCCTATGAGTCCCAATCCTTCACAAATCAGATCCAAAATCCTCAAGAGAAACTTCTGTGCTTCAAAAAAGGTTGTTTGAATTGTGGTGCTAATCATTGTAAGGGAATTCTTGGCTTCATTCTTATTTAAATAAGTTAGGTCATACGTAGAGGCTTTATCGGTATCTGGTAGGCTTTTCGGGCAAAGATTGAATATGATCCTCCATAGGATGGCAACTGTGTGTGACGTTATCACTCCAGTAGTGAAAATCTTCTTTGTGATAATTTAGAGTGCTTGAGAAGATTCTGCAGATTTGGCTGATGTCGCTGTCGTTGGAGTAAAAGCCTGGCAGCCTAAAGAATTCCTGGATAACATTCATTGCCTCCTCCATTAAGCCTTTAGAAACTCCATGATTAATGACCTGAACTAACAACATTTACTTATGAGTAGCAAGATTGATAACGCGTTCCAAATGATGGTCTAAGACAATCATCATCAAGGATTATGTTTAATTTTTCAGTTCAAACATAACCAGTACTATGAACCTGAAAGAATCCAAATTCCTGGCTTGCTTTCATAATCGACTCAATGACTTCAGCTTGTTTAAGCCTGCAGCTTCCTCAAGGTCAATGGTTGGAATGTTGATAGGGTGCAAAATTGTTATTCAATTTATAATTATTTTTCCCATGATTTTAGCTAAATATTGTATTAATTGATTGATTCTACTTATATTTGGTATTTGGTGCTAATTGTAGGGTGGTGGAACAAAAAGTGATAAAAGATGTGATTTTTGAAAAATTACTTTCACGTCTAGAAGACTCGGGAATTTATCACGCACGGAGATTTCCTAGTTTGAGTTAAATATGGACATCTTTGGTGGAATTTGGAAGACTTTAATTATCTTGTTAGTTGTAGAGTTGAATCAGGAAACATGAGTTATTATTGTTTTTATTTCCTTTTTTTTCTAATTAGGCAATAGGCCTTTACTTTGAGTAGTAGACGCGAAGTAGGAAACAAAGAATAAGGGAAGACGGATTCCTGTTTGATTAGTACTTTGTAGGGTAGAAACAATAAAAAAAGGGTCGTGACTCTTTTGCTAGAGAGGAGAAGAACGGCCGCTTGGCCTTTCTTTTCTTGAGTTTTCTTCTTTTGCCGAATGTTCATGCAATTTTCGTCAATGGAATTGCTTGGGTTGTTCTCAATAGAGAGTAGCTAAATTTCTTTTTTTAGTCGAAGGTCAACTTGGAGACTCGGTTCCAAATATCTGTGAGATCGAATTATTTTACTTATTTCTTTTATTCATTGGTATTCGTACGTTTTCTGGTTTAACTTCTTATAATTGTTGTGTTATGTGAATGTTAAGGGTCCGACATTCGAATTAACCTAATAATCTACTATTAGATTAACCGGTTGAATGCGTAATTATTTGATTGGTTAATGCCAATGGCGATTTGCATGATTGGTCCTATGTTAGGAAAACATATGATCTAACTTAAATAGCGTGTTTGTTGGTTAGGGTTGGGTTTTTCTAATTCTTAATGCAATCAAGGAATTAAATCCTACGGTCGTACCTAAGATTGTTTCTTGGTTAGAGAAAGAGTCAACGGTTGTACCTTGCTTATCGACAAAATAAGGAAAAGTTGGTTGTCAGAGTTTGTTGATAGCTATAACCAATCTATTAATGAGTAATTGAATTATCTTTGCATCGATAATCAGTTGAATGGACTGTGTCTGAAAAGTTGCACCTTTAGCTAGAATCGTATCTACTGTTGATTAACTCCTATTTATTTCCGTTAGTTGTTATATTAGTTGGTTAATTAAGTTGTTTTTATATTTTCTAAAATTCCCCCTATTCAGGACTCTAGAAGAAACAAATTATCCCCAATCCCTGTGGATTCGACCCTACTCACCGTTATATATAAAAATTTGTATTTATCTTGTGTAGGTAATTATTATTGCATAGGTTCGACACCTGTCAATTTTTGGCGCCATTGCCGGGATCTGGTACGTAATTAATTTGTTTCTTTTGGAGTTTATCTTATTTTTATTTTTATTTTCTCTTATTATTATTTTTTTACTAGTTTATGACTGCTAACATTTAATATTTTTGTGATAGATTGGATTTTATTCTTAGGAGGAGTAATGAGACTCCTGCATTTTCTAATGATCAATATTTAGATACACTAACCTTTTCTGGAGAAAGATTGGCTGTTGCAACTTGTGGATTCTGTTATGCCTCAAATCATTCAATTGATATGTGCCCCATATTTCAAGATGTCCTGAATACCCCAATCGATACTTTTGGAGATTTTTCACCCCGATTTCAAATGTGGTATGACCCTTATTCAAATGAATATGATCAAGGATGATGAGATAATTCCAATTTTAATTATGCGACAGGGCCAATGGATTTTTAACAGCAAGAGTCTCAAGAACCATCATCCACGTCAGGTATGTCTCTTGAAGAAATGATTGAATCACTAGCTACTAACACATATCGATTTCATCAAGAGACACAAATGAATATTCACAACCTGGTGGATCGAGTGCGTCTATTGACATCTAGAATAATGCAATTGGCTTCTCAAATGTGTGAAGAATTGCCCTCACAAACTATTATCGATCGTGAGAAAGATGAGAGTGCAATTACCCTAACATGTGATGAGGAGCTGCAAGAGTCCCTAGGAGAAGGATCTACAGATGCAGTTGAAAAGGAAGTTGAGAATGAAAAAAATAAACCCCAATCTCTAATTGTTCGAGTAGATGAATTCAGTAAACAATTCTCAAATATGGTGACATCTTCTCCATTCTCTAGCCAACATTACCCTATCTCTTATTCTATAATTTCTGCTAGTGCGATTAATTTTGTTATATCAGAAATTTTTGAGTTTCATGGCAAGAATAAGTTAGGAGTTGCTATGGTCAAATATCTTGAACCGATAAGTGCTCGTGATGGAGAAGTAAGTGAAGAATTAAGGTCACTATTTAACTGTTTGGTGCCATCTACTAGTCAATGGAAGAAAGCAACTAGTATGCTTAAAGATCATTCTATTTACGAGGGTTACCAAGATTACGTAGATGATGAAACATTGAAACGAGCTATAAGATTTTATCCTTCGTGAACAAGCATAGCAATGTCTAGCCAAAGACATTAAAGAAAGGCGCTTATTGGGAGGCAACCCAATTCAATTTTTAGTTTATTTTTATTATTAGTTTCATTATATTTATCTTATGTTTATCACATTTGGTGTGTTTAATTTTCATTTTTGATGTTTCAATGGTCAGAAGACTTCCTCCCAACAGGACGTGCCCGTGCGTAGAGGGCACGTGGTAATGCGCTAATAATCTGCTCTACCATCAGAAACGTTTACACCATCATGCCGTGCCTACGGCTACTCGCTTGGAGAGCTCATGTTTCGAGTTTGAAGGCCGACAAGGCAACATGACATGCACGCGCCTAGAGGGCACGTTGTAACTCGTAATTAGTCAACTTTATCATCAGAAGAGTTTCAACCAACAAAACATGCCCACGTCTTGTTTCAAAAAGGGGGATGTAAAAAAAAAACAGAGAGACAAAAACATTTTTTTTCTTTCTTTCTTTCCTTTTCTTTTTCCTTTTCTTTTTCCTTTTCTCTTTCCTTTCTTTCTCTTTTCTTTTTTTTCCTCTCTTCTTTCTTTCTATCTTTCTTCCCTTTCCATTTTCTTTGCCATAGCTGTCCATCTTTCTTCACCATCGACTATTACATCCCAAGGAAGGTCACAGTTGCTATTGGACCAATTTCATCCCCCTCCAATTTTGCTTCACCGTCGGCAATCATAGCCCCTAAAATTTGTTTGCCGAATTGGTGCACCACTAAAGGAGATTTCTCACCTGCATGGACAAGTCCATCAAATGGATGGTCGGTATTGGAGACAACTAAAAAGCATTTCTATGCTTCATCTTTTGAGTAACAAAAGGATTCAGTCTTTTCAACATGTCAGAGAAGAAGAGACGTCACTCATGATCGAGAAGATCAGCCGAATGTGTTCTTCCTCAGCTGTAAACTTAAGTGACATGTTTTTAATTCTCACAAATGATATAATCTGTAGGGTTGCCTTGGGGAGGAAGTATAGCGAGGAAGAAAGTGGGAGGAAAAGGATGGAGAATTTGAAGGTGTTTGGTGAGTTACTGGGTATTTTTGATGTAGGAAACTATATTCCTTCGCTTGCATGGGTTAATCGCTTCAATGGTTTGGATTCTAAAGTGAAGAAAACAGTTAAACAGATTGACGGATTTCTTGAGGGTGTGATAGAAGAGCACATGAATAAGAGGAAAGGAAAGGCTGAAAGTGACTCTACTGCTGAGGCAAGATGCCAAGACTTTGTAGATATCTTGATTGAGATTAATGAGGAAAAGACTATGGGCTTTGCTCTTGAGCGAGATGCTATGAAAGCTATCATCCTGGTAAATTTCTCTCTCCATCTCTTTGTATTGGTAGTAAATCTTTGGGATTGAGGCAAGTATGGTTGATTTTGGTGTAGTTGCATACGGTCGTTTTATTCTTATTTTTTAAATTTGGTATATACTTATATCAGTAAATTGGAGTACGCAAGTGATATTTATATAAGTTATATTAGCATAAATCAAATTATGTAAGAAATCAAAGTCGTACAACATATAAATCACAACCGAACTTGCATCAAATTCTAAATTTTTTACCTGTTTTAACCACTCAAACATATAAATATTTAAGTGTGTTGAGTTGAGCCTTATGAAGGCTGGATTGATGAGTGAATGGAGTAATAATTGGGTTTTGTCAATCGAGATTTGACAAACCTAAACTCAACACATTTAAATATTCATATATACGTTAGAACTATAAAGCTCACAAACCTTAGGCTCTTTATTGGACTATGAGCCAGCCCAAGCTATCTTATATTTATTGATTTTAAAATCATTTCATTGATAAAGTTTGATTACTACATGGTTTTGAATAAAGTTGGATTGGTACATAATAGAAATAAAGGCTTATTGCCATTGTATAATCGAAACATGTTCTAATGCAACGCTTTCGTTGATTCCATTATTTAGGATGTCTTCGGTGCTGGATCTGATACAACACATTTAGTTATGGATTGGGGAATGTCAGAACTTCTAAAGAACCCCAAAGTCTTGCATAAATTGCAGGCTGAGGTAAGAGATGTGACTCAAGGAAAGCCAGAAATAACTCGAGCTGATATGGAGAAAATGCAGTACTTAAAAGCAGTGATTAAAGAAACTCTGCGACTTCATACTCCAGTTCCATTACTGGGTCCTAAAGAATCGAATCAAGACATCAAAGTAATGGGGTATGATGTACCAAAGAACACGCAGGTACTTGTGAATGCTTGGGCAATTGCAAGAGATCCGTTGTTGTGGGAGAACCCGGAGGAATTTCGACCTGAGAGGTTTTTGGGTTCGAGTGTAGATTTTCATGGTTTGAACTTTGAGTTAATTCCGTTTGGTGCTGGACGAAGGGTTTGCCCGGGTATCAACTTCGCCATGTCAGTAACTGAACTTGCATTGGCAAAATTGGTCAACACATTTAACTTTACATCACCTGATGGAATCAATCCAAACGAGTTGGACATGACCGAATCATTTGGTATCACAGTCCACAGAAATGTTCCTCTGCATGCCATTGCCACACCATATTCTTGCTAATGTCTTTGTTTATCATGTTTCAGCTTTACTTGTTTTGTTTCATTCCTAGTGACTATAGTGATGGGTTATTGTATACCTGATGTAACTATAGTTAATAATGCTAGAGAAGTTATATACAATTCACACACATAATGTTGGAATTTCGTTGTGGTTTGATCCCTCTTTTTGATGTGCTAATCATGTTTTTTTTTTTTTTTGAATGTCAGCCCAAATTTTATTAGAAACAAACCAAATGCGTCTTACCTCATATAGTACATGATAAAGCCTCACATTGAACATGATAAAATGATCAATTAAGAACATTGACAAGCAATCCTACATCTACGAAAAGACAGAAAAGCTAACTTGTCCAATCTATACTCTTCCCTTGCCATCATCGGTAAGTCAGCTACTCGTTCATACAAACAAACCCTGGTTTCTAAAATAGAACAACTTTCGTTCAACAACAAATCTACTTACGAGCATGCGATATAAATATAACAATTAACTCATTCCACAGTCAAGTTTTACATTTATAAATTTCTAAATATCCCACACGCGATTTTCTGCAAGTATACGAGTCGCGATTGAGTATAGGGTATTAAAGGTCGAATTCACAGGGAAGATTTTCAATTATTGGTGATTTTCGAACTCTTTTATTATTAAACTATCATAAGTGCAAGAAATTAAATCTACACTATAAACATAAAATAAAAGTAATAAAAATAACACTAGAAAACTTCTAGAGGTATGGAATTCCTCACTACTCTTGCTAATTAGATTACCGATCAATTGAATGCTATTATCTTGGTTAGTTATGACGTAATTTCCTAATGTATATGGAACCTACTCTCATAGTGAATCAACTATACTTGTAGTGAAGTTATATCTACTCTCGTGATTATGATATCTGTAGACACCAAATTTTTTATCTATTTTTATTTTTATTGATAATTATCACCTATTTTTGTTTATTAATTTCATGATTTTTGTTTTTAGACATTTTTTAGCATTTTAAATACCAAGTTTTTAATTTAGCGTTATTTATTATTATTATTATTATTATTATTATTTTTAATGATAATTATTATTCATTTTTGCTCATTAGTTTCTTAATTTTTATTTTTATTTTTAGACATTTTAGCATTAAGTTTCCGAAAAAAAAAAAAGGGCGGAAGCAGCTCACGCGCGCGTGAGCTGCAAACGAGCCAAACATTTCTTCACATGAGAAACCAGCCGCGAAGTACAGAGGTGAAGCTCGGTTCCATTTTCATTTTTCACTATCTTTTCCATTGTTTTTCCTTCACCCTCGGATCCTCTTAACCTCATTCCACCTGGCCTTCATCCAAATGCCAACAAGAATCTAGAAATGAAAACCTATCCGATGCTTGAAAGAGAGGCGGTGAGCTGAGATTCTATCCGGACCATTGAGTTGAGGGTTTTGAGAGTTATCATCTGATATAAAAAAGCTAGCAAATGGGAGAGCCGAGGGGGCTAAAAGGAGAGGGTGACGGCTGAAAGGGAAGGAGATAGAAAAGGGTGGCGGCTGGAGAGAGGTTGAGAGAGACCGAGAGGGAAGAGACCGAGAGGAAAAGATCAAAAGCAGGAGGAAGAAAGAAAGGCTTCGGGCAGTAGAAAGCAAAAGAAAAGAAGAAAAAACTGAGCTTGGGGTAGAGCAATAGAGGGAGTGACGACTGAGCAAGAAAAGGAGAAGAAAGAAAGAAAGGAAGGGCGGAGAGATCAGGAAGAGAGATCCGAAAAGAGAGAGAAGAAAAGAAGGAAAAGCTGCAATTTTTTCTCTCGCAACAAGGGCTGATTATCAGCCATCTTTGAGCTCGTATATCTCTTCTGTCTTGGATTATTTCAAGAAAATTTCGAGTTCTACACCAACTAGGAAATCAGAGGAGAAGATTTTGTTCAGACATCCTCGGCAGAAAACATCAAAAAGGCCTTCGAATTTGCACTCCAAATCCGCCGCTCGACTTCACTGGTGCGGTTCGAAGCCGCAACGAAGCGATTCCAGCCGTCTCTTTTCACGCGTTTTCTTGTCCTGATTTCGATCCAAAAAGCTTCATAAGGTACTCTCCTAGATTGATGTCTTGGTTCCTTTCATTTTCGTAAGTTGATGGGTCGTGTTCTTGGGTTTTTTGGGTCGTTGCTGTTGTTCGTTCTTGCTGTTTCGGTTCATGACTAATGGGATGAAAATTCCCCATGATTGGCTTGTGATTAAATGTGGTGTTTGAGTAAACAAGACTTGAATGATGTTGGGGGTTTCGTTATTTCTTCATTTTGCTTTTGGACTTGCATATTTGGTAGAGTTTCTTGCCGAAAGATGAAAACCCAACAAAAGTTGTCAGCTCGCGTCTACTTGTGAACTTGGAGGGATGTTTGCAATGGATTTTGTCTCTCTTGTTTGTTCTTAATTGCCAGATTAGGGTTTGAATCTTAGGTTGTTATCTTGTAAGTTTGGGGTTTGAAGTTTCGGCAAAGGTTTTGTTGTGTTGCATAGTGATGAGTTGCAAATTTGCAGCAGAA
This sequence comes from Coffea humblotiana, assembly GCA_023065735.1. Classification (NCBI taxonomy): domain Eukaryota; kingdom Viridiplantae; phylum Streptophyta; class Magnoliopsida; order Gentianales; family Rubiaceae; genus Coffea; species Coffea humblotiana. The sequence goes on along the minus strand of CM041210.1, from coordinate 12,938,621 downwards.
TGAAGTGTCGAATGTCTTGCATGAATAATCTGGTATCTTGCTGATAAAATTATGGAATTGATTAAGAATTTGAGGCTGTTTTCTTGTATGGTTGTTGAAATTTGCCGCATGAGCTTGCTGAAGTTTCAAAGCAACGAAAGTTGCAGAAACCAGCAGAAACAAAGAAAGCTTCGTAAGCTGCATTCGTTATTTTGTTTTTGCTGTTTTTTTCTTCGTGCAACAGCCCACAAAGTGGGTTTCATCACCTGGTTTGCTAGTTAATCTTGTGCTTGAAAGAAGAAATTGAATGATTAGTGTTGGGGTTGGGTGTTTTGATCCAAAGTTACAGAAATCAAGCTCGAACATTTGATGGGTAGATGAATTTCCGCAGGTTTTTTTTAGAAAGCTTCGATCAGGCTGCCTGAGATTTTGTTAAGAATACATATTTTGGCCCGTTTGTACTATAGATCTCTGTTGTTTGCATAATCAATCTTGTGTTGATGATGGTTGTATAGAATTTGACGAGTCTTGGGCTTTGCTTAAAGCTTTTGCAATCTTTCTGGGTTGCTAACAAGCTGCAAGCTTGCAGCAGAAAAATTACAGAAGTAAAGAAGGCTTCAGCCTTCGTTGCATGCATGAAATGACTTCTGAATATTGCAATCCAACCCCTCAAGTTGCCCCTTGTTCTGTTTTGGCCTAGAAAATTAGAGAATTTAATCAATTTTGTCCCCTTAACATGTTGTTTTTCCTTTGGCATTGCTTGATTTGCTTTTGGACAGAATATTCATGAGTTTTTAGGATGAAATAGGGAAATTTTAATAATTTTGAAGAATATATAGTCTTGATTTCCCTTCGATCAATATTTTAGCTAATTTTGTCGTTTAATCCTAATAAATCAATTTCCATTCATCATTTTGTGAAGTTTAGCATTTGATTTTGACATGTTTCATCTTAAGTTATGCATTTTAATTTTCTTCCTTTTTAGACCCCTAGTATTTCTTTAATTTTCGCAATCAAGTCCCTACTTGTTTTAATTTTGTAGACATGGTTTGTTCACCTTCATTTAAGTGCCTTGATTGATTCAATTTCATATTCATCCCCCTTTTTATGTGATTATTTGTTGATTAAAGTGATGCCTTAACCTTTTTTTATTTTGGAGGGTAAATAAGTAAATTCATTGCATTAGGGCACCAACTCAAGGGAGGTACACTCTCCCCCTTTATTTTGATTTTATTTGACCCTATGTGCTCCTATGTGATATTGTGTGTGATATTGCATGTTTTTTTCGAAATTTTTTATTTTATTTATTTACTTATTTAGTTACATTATTTGCTTTAATTTATTATTTATTCTCCTCTAAGCTTTGATTATTTAAAGGCATTTAAATGCCAAGTTGTAATAGTTAGGGGGTTCAAGACTTGTATTTAGATAGAATATGTAATAGTTAAGGATTTATCTATTTATTTTATTCCTTTTCCCCCCTTAGATTGTAGTTAGGGCGCCTAATGTAATAGTTAGAGCTTTATTTGCTTTACTTGTTTTGTGTGCCTTGCATGCCTATGTGTTACGTGTTTATCGCTTTCCTAGGATCTTGCATCTAGATATTATGCTTATGTGTTATGTGTTTTATGTGATTTATGTGTTTATTTGTTTTATTATGTTTTACATGATTTATTTGGTTATAAATGAATGCATGACGTCACCACACTAGTCCAACGCTAGTTGTGGCCCTATTTCCCGCCTTCTCGCTAGTCCAACACTAGTGAAGCTTATAGACATGGGTTAGTCCAATGCTAGACCCTTAGGAATCATTCTACGCGTTAGATCACGATTGTGTGATAAAATCACTTCATCTCATGCATATTTTTCTATTTTTAGGGTTTCATCATTTTTGTATGAACACTTTCTTCTTATCCCTTATTGCATGTTCCCCTTATACATATAACCCTTTTCCCCCATTTTCCCCTTATACATATATCCCCTATCCATATTCTCTCTTATATCCATATCCCCTATTTTGATATTTTTCTATGCATGAAACATGACATTAGGTTTGCATTTCATTTAGGAAAATTAGAATTAGGTTAGTACATTTGCTTGACTAGATTAGGAAATAACCCCTTGGATATGGGATATGGACGAGTTTGACTTTCTAGCCTTAGCACGCTCGTATTCCCTCTATTAAAGGGAAAATTGAGTCACAAACATTAGTTCCCCGTACTCGACATGATGCATTCCTTTAGGACATGTATATTTGTACATTATTATTTTCCTTTTCTTTTCTTAGAGTCTCATATTTTTGCATTATTCGTGACCTCTTCAAAGAGTCCTTATTGGGCATCACAATTAATGTGATTGGCACCTATTAAGTTTTGAAGAGATATTTTGACCCCCCCGATACCCTCTTAGGTCTAGGGTTTGCATTCATATAGTACGTCCAAATGTGATAAATTCTTAGGTTAAATTAAGAAAATTTTTGACTAAATCGCGCAACTAGCCTTGACTAGGTTGAAAGGATGCCTCGGATTTTTATCCTTGCCTTCCCTTTCTTCAAATGTGACTCCCGAACCTTTTTCTTTGATTTACGTAGACTTGGAGTCGTTTAAAAAGGGTTTTTTACTTTTTTTATATATATATTCAAAATATTTTAAGTGACTTGGTACACCTTAACTCAATACCAAGTGGCGACTCCGATTTTTTATTCAAAAACCCTTTTTAAACTATAATTTGGGCCAAATCGTCGCACTTTCAAACCCTTTTAGGCCCATTTCATTTTCTTTATTTATAAAATCAAAATTCACATTTTTCAAATCAAAATCAACCAAAAATCCATTTTCTTAAAATTCCTTATTTTCTATAAAAAAATGGGGCGCGACAATATCAACTATAAGGTCATTTCTTTTATGAAATTACATGAAACAATTCACTAAAGTCACAAAGATGCATCTCTACTCTCGTAAGTGTACTCTCTAAGTTTATCACTACCTTGAACAAGTGTTAAATTCCAATTCTCATTACAAACTTAACCCCTTTAGAGAATCACAACTAATGGCCGGTTAATCATGATTGGAAAAGCAAAAGTGATAAATAATTTGCTCAAAATAATATTATCAAATAACCAAGTAAGTATCACTAACAAAATATAGCAAGTTCATCCATAACTCTAGGCATAAACTTTAACTAAATATGAAAAAAAAAACACATCCAAACTTGTATTATAGCTAAACATGAAATCAAATACAAAAGAGATGATAGGAGAGAAGCCATCCTTGTCACATGAGTTCCAACACTCCATCTTTGCTCTTCAAATCTTCATCCAAATCTAACTACAATTATAAGAAGGAAAAACTACACTAACTATACTATACTACTCTAACTAATGAATTAAGTATATTCTAGTGAAGACTACATTTTTATGGAGTTTCTCTCGCCTTTCAAAGTTGTGAAAATGGTCTCCAAAGACTGCTATTTGTAGAGGATTCAAGAGGTAAATGAGTTGTTTCTAGTTGTCATATTTGCCTCTTGAAACTCCCAAGAGTTGGTTCTGTAACTTTCTACACTCTACTTGGTCAGATATAACTGAAATTTTGAGTTGTAGATGAGTTGGAAAGATTGTGTGAATGTAGAACAAGTTGCAGAGCAAGTTGCAGCTGAAAATGAAGAATGCGGGACCTCGAAAATGCAACCTCAGGTCGCGTATTGTATCCCACATATTACCTTTTGCAGGTTTGCACTTTTCTGGGCAGAATTCATCCTTGCTCTATTTTTTGTCCAAGTTCAACTGATATTTTCTCAATGATGGAGGCTGAACTAGCTCTTGTGTAAAACATAATAGTTGTATCCCTTTGAATTAGCTTTCCAATGCATTAAGAATCATCCAATTTGGAGCTCTGTGTACCGATAAATAACCAAAATACCCTTGACTAGTCAGAACTCTGTTTCACCTTTCGACAATGAAATTATACTTCTGTATTTCGACTTTTTGACTAGAAAAACGACTAAAATGGACTTCTATGTCTCATACAAAATGCATATCTATCTCTTAGATTCAAAATAGTACAAGAATCACCTCCATCCAATGCTTGTAGCTCAAGATATTGCCGAAATAGCACAAGGTGTCAAAGCTGGTTTAACTTGTATTTCTTCCATTGAACATTTTACACTTTATGTCTTCTTGAAATCACTTCAAGTCATCAATAATCATCTAATTATCTTCTCAATTCATGCCATTTGATAATTGAATCATTAAACCTACAAAACATGAAGTTTTCACCATTAAAATTCATAGAAATGCAATTTTTAATAGTTAAACCCAAAATGCATATTTTCACTAAAAGCTTAGTTAATTAGCTATAAAAGTAATTAAAACACACTAAAAATAAATAATAGAACACACTAAAAACATGTGAAATATGCACTTATAAAATTCCCCCACACTTGAACCATTGTTTGTTCTCAAGTATTAAGAAATACAAACCAACAATGATCCAAAATTTTGAAAATAAACACATGTGTACAATTTAATTTAATTTCCTCAAAACAAGGTAAATAACTATTATGTAATCACTCAACAAAATTCAAGTACTCATAATATCAAGTAAAGAAGAGTCAATTATACCATAATTTTAACTATTTCAACTCAATTTCTCATCCTTACCCAATTTCACAAGCAAGTAACGCCTATAATCAATAAAATGCTTCCTAAACTCATGATTATTTTCTTATTCATATTTAAAGAGAGATTTATTGATATAATATGTCTAAATATATACTCAACTTTATGAAAGTACCTTTTGACACGAAGATCGACATTTGAAGATGAAGATCGCCGGTTACTCAACACTTCACATTCTCAAGTTGCATTGCATACTCTTAACTCAAATACCTTTTTACGCAAAAGTCGACATTTGTAGATGAAAAACTCTCGATTACTAAGCACAAGAACCATTGGAGTAGAACAACTCTTATTCTCTCTTTTTTTTCTTTTTTTCTTTTTTCTCTTTTTTTTTACCTTTTTTTTCAAAGTAAAGACAATGATTAGTCCCTCAAAAGCATAATCATGAGAAGAGTATTGCAATTATTGATCATATTCATCACTTAACTATGTAAAATTAAGTAAAGAGAAGAAATTTCATTACATATGGAAAATGTAGGCATAATTTTCTCCATTTTACATGATATACTTTCTTATAAATGCACAAATTACAATCACATAATAGCCATTTCCAAGTTAATTGAGAAAAGAAGTTTTCAAGTTACATATATTTATTTTAAAAGTAAAAGGAATTTGAGTTACTAATGGTATGGAACTTGTTGCCCTTTGATGAAATTGAAAAAAATTTAAAACTTTTTGGGGCATCTCGTAATTTTGGACAAGATTTTAAAAAAAATTTAGCAGAATTTCCCCTTATAAATGGACTAAACTCCCTGCCAACAAACCCAGTTTTGAATAAATCAAAACACAAGATATATTTTCAAGGCAAGTTCAAATCATTTTAATCACAAACAACATATATAATCTTAATTCTCCCCTTCTCCCTCAACACTTAACATGCACATTGCCCTTAATGTGTAAAAAGAAAAATCAAAATAAAGAAAATAATACTCCCCTATTAACGTGATTGATGTGTACAAATATGAAACTTCACAATCCATTGTCCATAAATCTTCAAAACTTCATGAGTTCTATTGGATAGCCATTAGTGATATAAATCTAAGAAGTGAAAATGAGAAACAAAGGTGATAACAAAGGCATTAATAAACATATAACGGCAATCCGTAACTCTACGCATTTGTGGTGGTGATGTACCTATAGAAAATACACAACAAGTTACTCAAGATACAAGGAAATACATGAGGAAAAAAAGAAGAAGAGAATGAACAAGGAACCTGCATTTTTCTTTAAAAAGAACCCTAAAAACATGAGTTCAGAAAACACGGCCTTGAAGTTGCGTTTTTATGATTCGCGTTTTCTGTTGTAATTTTGCTGGACCAAATCTGCAACTTCTGAAAACACAACTTGAAGTCGCGTTTTGAAACTTGCGTTTTCTTCTTTATTTTTGTAGAATGGGATATGCGGCTCATGAGTACGCGACTTGAGGTTGCGTATTTCTAAACTCGCGTTTTCTCCATCCTGTAGTTTTTATACAGAAATTTCTTAACTTTCCAAAATTATGCTTTCACTTCAATTACTCAAAATGCATTCTAGATCATTCTTTTGTCAAAATATTCAATGCACGCACATGTAAATTGATCAAAACATGCATTTTAACACTCTTTAATGATTCAAAAACAACTTTTACTCAAATCGATGGGTGGAGTTCCTTGATCAAATTTTGTCTTTTTCACCTCGTTTGGTCACCTTTGTCTCTATTTCCTAAACCTAAAAAATAAAAACAACAAAACAAGTTATACACATAATTTTAAACATAAAATCACACCAAATTAATGTAAATTATCAAATCATTGGGTTGTCTTTCAACAGACGCTTTTGTTTATAGTCGTTGGCTCGACTATTTTGCTTCATTTTTCAAGGAGGCTTTATTAATGAATAATCCACCATTTTAGATCATGGTGGATCATTAAAAGGTAGCTTAATAACAAAAGCCACGTGTTCTAGTGATGTGAGAGATGAAAGTGACTTACCTATCTCAAGTGATTCATAAATATTACCTTGAATGTGTGTCACTTGAGAACTCATCAAAAGAATGTTTGCATGACTTTCTTGAGAAATAATACCTTTAAAACCAATATTCTCAATACATTCCTCAAAAGAAATGAAAAATGAGTCGTTAAGACTCACCTCCTAAGGTTCAAGATTAGTTCCAACTGTACTATCATGTGAAATGTACATTTTCTCATTAAAACACAATTGAGATTCATCATTTTCATCAAAATGCAATCCACTTTCACTTGCAACATGCTCATCATTCATGCTAGGGTCATAGTGCATATCATTAGAAGAAATAACTTCACATAACTCATGTAATTGATCTTGTATTCTACAAAAGTGAATAGCTAATTCATTTAATCTTTCCTCAATTCTAGTAAAACGGTCGGCGGTTGCATTAGCTAGCCTTTCTAAAGCTAACTCGCAAGATGGTTTAGAATCATTAGCTAATTGTTCACTTTCTAGTTGCTAATGTAAAGATGCATTAGCTAATCTTTCTATTGCCAATTTCCAAGATGATTTTGATTCATATTGAACACATTCGAGTTGGTAATTATAAAAATATGGAGAATCACAATTAGTACATCGATTGTCCCAATCATGAGCAGAGGATTTATCCCAATTAGCACCATATTGATCAAAACGAGGATTGTAATGCTCTAATTCATCATAATAATCCATATTTTGTGCTTGCTTATATGTATGAGTAGCATGATAATCTCCACACAAATCACAAATCATATGATAAGAATTAAAAGCATTAACATTCCTCTTTTACTCAATTTCATGCATAATGGTGTCCAATTGAACTTTTAATATTATAATATCAAGTTTAGCCCTTAAACTCTTTAAATCATTTTCAAAAGACATACCTTCGGTAATTTCTTGGTTACCTTTATCCATAGAGCTTTGCACATGGTAACAATCCATTGTTGAGCTTCCATTTCTCAAGCATTGTCCCCTTATGTTTTCTACTCTCCTTGAACTCCTAAATATGCTTCCAAAGTAACTCAAAAACAAATTTAGTCAAGAAGAATAGGTGGCTCGACACATACAAAAATAAAACGCTAAATACAAAATAAAAGACTCAATAGGACACGTAATACAATAAAGATAGAAAAACAAGTAAAAATGTCTAAACTAATAAAGTTGTTCTTAACACTGATATTGAGCAAATCTTCCCCAGCAATGGCGCCAAAAATTTGACGAGCGCAAGGTATACATATAACAATTAACTCACTCCACAATCAAGTTTTACATTTATAAATTCCTAAATATCCCACACGTGATTTTTTGCAAGCATACGAGTCGCGATTGAGTATAGGGTCTTAAAGGTCGAACCCACAGGGAAGAATTTCAATTACCGGTGATATTTGAACTTCTTTATTATTTAGACTATCATAAGTGCAAGAAATTGAATCTACACTATAAACATGAAGTAAAAGTAATAAAAATAATAGCAGAAAGCTTCTAGTGGTATAAAATTCCCACTATTAGATTACTGATCAATTGAATGCTATTATCTTGGTTAGTTACGACGTAATTTCCTAATGTATATGAAATTTATTCTCGTAGTGAATCAACTATACTTATAGTTAAGCCATAACTATTGTCGTGGTCATAAAGTTAACTACAATCCCATTTCTTCTATGAAATTACATGAAATAAGTCACTAAAGCCACACAGGTGCATCTCTACTCTTGTGAGTGTACTCCCTAAGTTTATCACTTTCTTGAACTAGTGTTAAATTTCAATTCTCATTGCAAATTTAACACCTTTAGATAATCATAACTAATGGCCGGTTAATCATGATTAGAAAAGCAAAAGTGATAAATAACTTGCTCAAAATAATATCCTCAAATAACCAAATAAGTATCACTAACAAGATATAGCAAGTTCATCCATAACTCTAGATATAAACTTTAACTAAACATGCAGAAAAACAAATCCAAACTTGTATTATAGTTAAACATGAAATCAAATACAAAAGAAAAAGTGATAGGAGAGAAGTCACCCTTATCACATTAGCTCAAACACTCCATCTTTACTCTTCAAATCTTCATCCAAATCTAATTACAAATACAAGAAGGAAAAACTACACTAACTGTACTATACTACTCTAACTAATGAACTAAGAAAATTTTAGTGAAAACTACATTTCTAAGGAGATTCTCTAGCCTTCCAAAGTTGTGAAAATGGTCTCTAAAGACTGCTATTTATAAAGGATTCAAGAGCCAAATGAGTTGTCTCTAGTTGTCATTTTTGCCTCTTGAAACTCCCAAGAGTTGGTTCTTCGACTTTTCACATTCTTTTGGTTAGATATAGCTGAAATTCTGAGTTGTAAATGAGCTGAAAAGATTGTGTGAATGTAGAACAAGTTGCAAAGCAAGTAGCAGCTGAAAATGAAGAATACGTGACCTCGAAAATGCAACCTTAGGTCGCGTACTGTATCCCACGTATTACCTTTTCCAGATTTGCACTTTTCTGGGCAGAATTCATTCTTGCTCTGTTTTTTGTCCAACTTTAACTGACATTTTCTCGATGATAGAGATTGAACTAGCTCTTGTATAAAACATAAAAGTTGTATCCCTTTGAGTTAGTTTTCCAATGCATCAAGAATCATCCAATTTGGAACTTTGTGGATCGAGAAATGAAATTGACTGATCAGAACTCTGTTTCAACTTTTGACAATGAAATTGCTCTTCTGTATTTCAACTTTTTGACTAGGAAAATAACTAAAATGGACTTCAATATCTTCATAGATCTATCTCTTAGTTTCAAAATGATACAAGAATCACCTCAATCGAATGCTTGTACCTCAAGATATTGCCAAAATACTACAAGGTGTCAAAGCTATCTTAACTTGCATTTTTTCTATTGAACATTTTACACTTTATGTCTTCTTTAAATCACTTCAAATCATCAATAATCATCTAATTATCTTCTCAATTCATGCCATTTGATGATTGAATCATTAAATTTACAAAAACATGAAGTTTTCACCAGTAAAATTGATAGAAATGCAATTTTTACCACTTAATTCCAAAATGCATATTTTCACTAAAAACTTAGTTAATTAGCTATAAAAGTAGTTAAAACACACCAAAACTAAATAATAAAACACACTAAAAATATGTAAAATATGCATTTATCATCTGCAAACTTATTAGCCTCCCTATAACAATGCTAGAGTTGGAAACCACCTCTAGGCAACTCAAAAACCTACTCCACCTCACTACGAATAGACCATGGGCACTGATAATTATCCTTCAGAATCCGTACTAATACCATTGAATCTGATTGAACAATAACCTGCATCCCTAATAATAAAGCTTTAGCTTTCGCTTATATACTAGTAACCTTATCGAAGAAAGAGGAGAAGGCAAAATGTAAGCGCCCCATCGAATTTCGGAGTATCCCCCCTCCACGACACACACCTGGATTTCCTTTTGAGCATCCATCAATATTGAGTTTCAACACCCCCGTCTGTCGGGTTTGCCAAAAAGAAAATCCTGACATTAAAATGATCCAATCATTGCTCAACTAGTTCCAAAAAATGATGCCAAGACATAACATTGTGAAATACCCTGAACTTAATCCAATATCCAGACCTCAAATCACTAAAAATAGCTCAACACACCAAATGAAAATCCACAAAAACTCCTTGGTTGAAAGCTATATTCCTTGCCTTCCATAAATTCTAGCAGACAAAAATGGGCAAAAGATGAAAGATAAACTTTAATCTTTTGGAATTGGCTGGTTTATACAACCAATTAGCCAAGACCACATGCAAATGATCTCCAACATAACAAATTCCACAATGCAATCCAAAAGACATCCACACAACCATCGCCAGCACCCCTTCCAAGAACAAATGTTTTACTGTTTCAGCTTGAGAGTCCATGCAGCAAAAACATTTGGACGGCATATGAAACTGAAACTTAGTCAGCATATCATCCAAAGGCAACCTACCTGTGAATAATCGTAACATAAAAAATGAAATTTTCAATGGCACCTGCGTATGCCAACATTGTTTAGACATGAATGAAGAATCGCTAATATCCCGTATCTCCTGGAAAGCAGAGAATAAAGAGAATCTGCCCGGTGTAGATGCAACCCAAGTAATGGCATCTGGAACATCCCTAGAAGGAACAGCTAAACCCGCAATTTCTTGAACAACCTCCACTGGCAGCAATTGACCCAACAAGATTATATTCTACTCACCATTATCAATAACATCTTTGAAATACAGATTTCCTTGCACCTTTAGGAAATCTTATATTTACCGTTCTTATATAGTGATATATATTTACCATTCTTATAGTAATGCATTGATCCAAGTTATCATTGGCGTCAGCCTAGGAAAGGCTCTTTGAATTCTCTTCGCTGTCAGATTCAAGATTTAAATTTTGTGTAACAATTGAGATTGAAAGGGCATGGGAAGGAGTAGGAAGTTATTTTTAAAAAAATGTTGATCCAAGTTAACTTTATGACTTATTCAACATTGGTACTGAGCAAATTAACCGAGCAAGGTTGATCTTTAGAACATTTAATTGAAATACATGCATATTTTACATCAGAGTTACTCCCGTTATATTTTATTTTGAGACAAATGACTTACAAACACCATGATCATTTCACTATATTCTTAAGCATCCCAAAGCATTTAGAGCATTGCTAATATCTTTCCCAAGATAGCTAGGAGCTATGGAACTCTTTGTATGTGAAAGCTTTATAAAGTATAAACAAGAGGATTTCCTTTGTCAGTCTAAGCCGTTGGAGGTTCTATTGCAACATCATTAGATGGAGCCAAGAATGTTGCGATGGTTGTTCAAGCTTTTGTGTTTGTTACCACTCGATGTTTAGGACTTATGAACAAATCATTACTGATTACCCGTACCATTTACGAAAAAGATGGATACCTAGCAGGGGGTATACATGATTATTGGCAAGAATTATAGTTCAATGAGCTTCAAGATAATACATATATTTAATAGAAGACCACAAATGATGATTAATGCGTCAAGCAAAGGTTCAACACCAACCCATTATTTTCTTCCTTGAAGAACTGAAGTCCAGGTATTGTGCCTTGATGAAGCATAGTTATGAGATTAAGATCATAGTTTTCTGGCATTCCCAGTCTAAGAACAGCTGAACTTTGGTTAGCTCATCTTCAAAGTAGCCTATGAGTCCCAATCCTTCACAAATCAGATCCCAAATCCTCAAGAGAAACTTTTGTGCTTCAACACAATATGTACTTATGACATCCTTGAAAAAAGGTTGTATGAATTGTGGTGCTAATCATTGTAACGGAATTCCTGACTTTATTCTTATTTAAATAAGTTGGGTCATAGTAGAGGCTTTACCGATATCTTGTAGGCTTTTCGGGCAAAGATTGAATATGATCCTCCACAGGATGGCAATTGTGTGTGATGTTATCATTCCAGTAGTGAAAATCTTCTTTGTTATAATTTAGAGTGCTTGAGAAGATTCTACAGATTTGGCTGATGTCGCTGTTGTTGGAGTAAAAGCCTGGCAGCCTAAAGAACTCCTGGATAACATTCATTGTCTCCTCCATTAAGCCTTTAGAAACTCCATGATTAATGACCTGAACTAACAGCATTTACTTATGAGTAGCAAGATTGATAATGCATTCCAAATGATGGCCTTAGACAATCATCATCAAGGATTATGTTTAGTTTTTTAGTTCAAACATAACCAGTACTATGAAAGTAAAAGAACCCAAATTCTTGGCTTGTTTTCATAATCTGCTCAATGACTTCAGCTTGTTCAAGCCTGCAGCTTCCTCAAGGTCAATGGTTGGAATGTTTTGTAATTGATATTTTAATTGATTGATTGATATTTTGTTAATAATTAATTAGTATCTCCCATTAAATAATGATTGGTGATTGATATTCTGATTAATTGATTGACATTTTGTCAATAATTATTTAGTGTCTTCCATTTGTTAATGATTGATTGATATCTACTGTTAATTGATGTCTTATTCAATCCGTTTAATCAATCAAATGAATTAATTAGTTAGAAAATATTATTTCAGTTATGAATTTTGGCAAGATTTTCATGATGGAAGGAAACCCTAGGGATTTTTGTATTTGCCATTAAGGGTTCCTAGTCTAACCTATAAAAAGCCTATGCTATTCCATCAATTGTATACTTTTTGGTTAGGCATAGGTTAGAAGATCCTTATTCTAAATTCTCCTTCTACTTTTCTCTTCTTCTACACATCTACATAGTTTCTTTGTTCACATAGAAAAGAACAAGGCAAGAAGATAAGGGAGTTATAAGGATTAATCTCTGTTCAACTACAATGACTGGTGATAAATCATTTAAATTTCTGCTGCTTAGTACAATTTATTTGTAATTATTTGGTTTACAAGTGGTATCAAAGCTCTAACCATGTTGTTTAACATATAACTTCATGGTTTGTTGGCAATCTGAGAAGAGCTACATAGATTCATTTAATATTAAATGAATCAAATCCAATTTGTCATGGGATCTGTGTATCCATTATCTCAATGATTGAGAATTAATGGCTAATCCCATGTATATGTATCATCCTTGTGACGATTTATTTGGTCATGCAAGTATGTATCATACATATATTGTTAGTATGATATTTGATCTTCATTTGGTTATGCTTGTATATGACAACATAACTAATTATATCTTGCATGAATTATACTTAATATACTTATGCCTTTTAACTTTGCATCATGTATGCTAAAATATCATAAAGGTTGAACTTTGCTTTTGGGGCATTTTATGAGTTCTATTTAAATGACTCCATGCCTCTTGAAATTGTGATTAATAATTGGGATCAATAGTTTGTTTGTTTGCTGCACTTTCGTCTAATTATTTAAAAGTATAATTTGTGACATCTATCAACCTTTCATTTTTGTCACCTCTTTAGATGCTATCATAAAGATTTTTGCATCTTGTATTTAAGAGTGGCCACAGCATCTCATACACTTGATGCTTAGAATTTTAATCACATAAATGTCTAGTCATTAAATGAATAACATCTAATTAAGTAAGCAATTAATTGTTAAAATTATCACTTGGCCCACAGGAAAGTGATAGTTTTAATAAGATTAGTTGAAATAAGATGGTATATTTAACATTGTGTTAAGAGATTTTCCTAAAACTACGGGTATGGAAAATTTCTATTTTTATAGTTTAAATTTACTAGTCTTATTATAAAAAAGTAAATTCAATGCATGTTTGGCAGCCTCGACCATAGGAAGGCTTGAATTTATTATTTGAATTAACGTTGGTTAATTCAATCCTTATGTCTTAAATTTCATAGCAATAATGTATGTTTATTCTTGGATATTGCAATTTTTTTGACCACTACTCTTTTTAATGATTCATCTCATATTTCAATGCTATCCGATGAAAACTACACCGAATGGAAGGACAAGATTCTTCTAACTTTAGGGTGCATGGATCTTGATTTGGCACTTCGCGAGAATGAACCACCCATTCCCATAGATTCTAGTTCGTCAGATGAAAAGGCTACTTATGAGCGGTGGGAACGATCTAATTGCTTAAGCTTGATGCTCATTAAGTCACATATCAGTCAAAGCATTAGGGGTTCAATCCCTGATTGTGACCATATCAAAGTTTACATGAAAGCAATTGATGAACAATTTGTAAGCTCTGACAAGGACTTGGTGACGAGCGTGGGGTATACATATAACAATTAACTCATTTACAATCAAGTTTTATATTTATAAAAGTCTAATTACCCCACACGCGATTTTCTACAAATAAACAGGTCATTTATTGAGTATAGGGATATTAGGTGTCGATCCCACGAGAAAGATTGTCAATTACCGATGGTTTTTGAAATTCTTTATTATTTAGACTATCACAAGTGTAAGAAATTAAATCTACACTATAAACATATGATAAAAGTAATAAAAGTAACAATCAAAAGCTCCTAAGTTATGGAATTCTTTACTACTCTTGCAAATGAAATTACCGGTTAATTCAATACTATTATCTTGGTTAGTTATGACTTAATTTCCTCATGTATGTGAAATGTTCTCTCGTAGTGAATCAACCATACTTGTAACTAAGCCATACCTACTTTGGTGGTTATGAAATTAGTTACAAATTCATTTCTTCTATGAAATCATATGAAACAAATCACTACAACCATATAGGTGCACCTCTAATCTCGTGAGTATACTCCCTAGATTTATCACTTCTTTGAACTAAGTGTTAAATCCCAATTCTTATTGCAAACTTAACACCTTAAGATTATCATAATTAATGGCCGGTTAATTATGATTAGATAAGTAAAAGTGAAAAAATAACTTGTTCAAAATAATATCATCAAATAACCAAGTAAATATCACTAACAAGATATAGCAAGTTCATCAATAACTCTAAATATAAACTTTAGCAAAACATGAAAACAAGATCAAAACTTATATTATAGTTGAACATGAACTTAAATACAAAAGAGAAAGTGATAGAAGAAAAGCCACCCTTGTCATATGAGTTTCAACCTCTCCATCTTATCTTCATCCAAATCTAATTACAAATACAAGAATGATTAACTACACTAACTATACTAATCTACCCTAACTAATGAACTAAGAAAATTCCAATGAAGACTATATTTTTATGGAGTTTCTCTAACCTTTCAAAGTTGCTAAAATGTTTTCCAAAGGCCTCTATTTATAAAGGAATTAAAGGTCTAAATGGATTGTTTCCAGTTGTCATTTTTGCCTCTTGAAACATCCAAAAGTTGTTTCTACAAGTTTCCATGCTTGCTTGCTCATTTTCAGTCGGATTTCTTGCAGAAAAATTGATCAAAAAACTTGTGTGAATAGAACACAAGTTACAGAGTAAGTTGCAACTGTAAAACACGAATACACAACCTCAAAAATGTGACCTGAGGTAGCGTATTGTACCCACGTTTTGCTCTTTTGCAAGTTTGCCCATTTCTAGTCAAGTATTCTCTTTGCTCTGTTTTTTGTCCAAATTCAACTGATATTTTCTTGATAATGGAGGCTGAACTTGCTCTTATGCAAAACATAAAAATTGTAGCATCTGAGTTAACTTTTCAATGCCTCAAGAATCATCCAATTTGAAGTTTTGTGGACTGATGAATGACCAAAATACCCTTGACTGGTCAAAACTCTATTTCAGCTTTCGACAACTAAATTGTACTTTAGTATTTTGATATTTTGACTTGGAAAACTCATGAACTGGATTTCTATGTCTTCATAAAAAATGTAGAATTATGTGTTAGCTTCAAAATGAATTAAGAATCACCTTAATCTGATACTTGTAACTCGTGATATAGGCGAAATATCAATAGGTGTAAAAGGTAGAAAACTCCCTTACTTGCATTTCATCTCTCGCACTATTATCTTTAAAACCACCTCAAATGATCAATAATCATCCAAATATCTTTTCAATTTACTCTCTTAGATGATTGAATCATGAAACCCGCAAAAACATGAAGTTTGCACCAATAAAATTCATAAAAATGTAATTTTTGACATTTTAACCATAAAATGCATATTTTTACTAAAATCTTAATTTATTAGTTATAAAAGTAAATAAAATACACTAAAACTAACTAATAAAGCACACTTAAAATACTCAAAATACACACTTATCAAACTTCTCCACACTTTAACCATTGCTTGTTCTCAAGCAATCTATATATAATCAATGACAACGATTCAAGAGGTGAAAAAATATATGCACTTTTTCGAATTTAATTCCTTATAAGTCAGCAAACAATCATTATACAATTATTCAAATTACATTAAATACTCATAATATCAAGTAAAGGAAAGATGCTTATGCCTTAAATTCAACAAGTTAAACTTAATCTCTTACCCTTATCCTAATTTCACAAGCAAGCAAATCACGCAGTCATTTCATAGCTATCCTCCTTCCAAAATCATCTTTTTCCCAAATTTCACAACTAAGAGGGACGTATTCATACTAATTTTATTCAAATAATGAAAATATATTTTGATGCGAAGATCAGCACTTTTAGGTGAAAATCTCCTATTACTCAACATTTCACTTATTCAAGTTGTTATACATACTCTTAATTCGAGTGCCTTTTTACGCGAGTGTCAACATTTTTAATGCCAACCCCCGATTACTCGGTACAAAAATTATTGGAGTAGAACAAAAACTCTTATTCTTCTCTTTTTTTTTCGAAATATAAGACAATAGATAGACATTCCCTCTTAGCAAATATATGAGAATAATCAAAGGAAGAGTATAGCTTTTATTGACTATATCAATCATTTACTTGTAAAATTAAGTAAAAAGGAGAAATCTCATTAAACATACAAAATTATATGCATAATTCTCCCAACTTGACAAGATTTACTTTCTAAAATGCAAAAATCCTAATTGCATGATAACCATTTCCAAGGTAACTGAGGACTAAATTTTCCGAAATATATAAAACAAATGGAAGAATTACAAAGCTTAAGGTTGGGAGAAATTGGTCCTTTTTAAAATAAAATTGCAAAAATTGAAAGAATTTTTGGGCTATAGTAAAACATTGGAAAAGATTTTGAAAAAATTTTAACAGAGTTTCCTCTTGTAAATGAATAAAACTTTCTGCCAACAAATCCAATTTCAAGAAAATTATCCCCATGGCAATTTTTTCAAATACAATTCCAACATTTCTAATGCATTTAAATTCACAAAATATCATTACATGGCATAGAATAGCAAATCAATTATTCTCCTCCCCCCATACTTAAATTTCACATTGTCCTCAATGTAAGAAAAGAAAAATAAATAAAGAGTAAGAGAAAATACTCCTCTTATGACTTGCGCTATGCCAAATCCATGGCCATGTTATGAATCATAATTATTAAACCCAACCCGGAGAGGAATCCGGTGAAAGAGGTGGGTCAATGGGTTATTGGTTCAATTAGTGGGTGAGTGGTCCAACCGATGGGTTACTAAATATATTTAAATATGATGTCTTATAATTTTTATGCCACAATAAATATTCTGTTAGTCTAATTTATTATAGAATCATTAATTCTTATAAGAATTAACAACCTAAATTTAATTTGTAAATCTGAGTCCCTAATTTTTATGTTTACAAAACAAATGGATGTTACTAATTTTCTTCTCAAAGATCTTTTCAGCAATTGAGCAAATCAGGTTCAAAGATTAAGCGCAATTAGAAAAGACAAAGATTGCTGAAGCTGTCGGACGCTCGAAAAGACTGGATCGGGCGTCCGACAATCATTGACCAACTTCGGACGCATGAAGAACTCCATCACCGGACGTCCGAAAGAAGTAAAACATTTCCTCTAAGCTCACTGACCTCGATCGGACGCAAAACATTAGAGTACCGGACGTCCGATAATCTGCGCAACACTTCGGACGCAGAGCACTGGAGGTACTGGACGTCCGAAAGAATTGAAGAAAATTTCTCAAACTTTACCATCTACTTTCGGACGCAAACTTTGAAGGAACCGGATGTCCGAAAGAATTAAAGAAAATCTCTTTTGCTCACTGCCTGCTGTCGGATGCAAAGAAACAAGACTACCGGACGTCCGACACTACCAACGGCTAGTTGACTCTTCAACTGCCTTCTATCCGTTGGAAGCATTAATGGAGAAACTTTTTGGTCTCATATAAATAGAGCAAAGTCAACCACTTCAAAATACTTTTGCACATTGAGACTACAAAAGATCTAGAACAATTTTAGTGAGAAAATTCTCTTCAAAGAAGATTTGTACTCTTAGTTGTGTAGATTTCGTAGAAGCTTTTCTTGTGTGAGAAAATTACTTCAATAGTGTAGCTTTGTGAGGGTTATCCGAGTGATAGTAAAACTTCCTAACTTGACCAAGTGTGGCTTGGGGCAAGGAGGAAGTGATCCTTCCTTTGTATACAAAGATTAGTTGTAATTGATCAACTTGAAGAAACTTGCTCTATAAAGTGATATACAAACTCAAGAGGAGTTTGGAATTTGGTTTGCTACTCTATCTCTTTCATTTACTATCTTGCAATATAAATTGTTCATCTCTTCTACTCAAGAGCACTTGTGCTTTCTTATTATTTGTTCCATTGTGTGGCCATCTAGAAAAGAGGGTAAATTTTATATTTAACCAAAAAGTGTCTCTTAACCTGGTTTAGTTTTTAATTAACCTAATTCACCCCCTCCCTCTTAGGTTGTCTTCGATCCTTACATAATTAGTAATCCACCAAATTTCAAGTATAAAATTTTATCTAAGTGTAATTATCTAGTTTATTTATGAATTTTAAGTGCAAAAGTTCATTAAGAATGATATTTGCCTTTAAAAGGAATTGTGCAATATGTTATTTTTTAAGTCAATTTCATAATTTATAGAGTTTGGGGAATAATAAAATGTTATTAAAAGATTCCAAATAAATTTTAGTTTGGAGAAATAAAATAAGAATAAAAGTCTAATATATAATATAAGAAGGACAAAATAACAAACAAATGGGTGGTTGGTCTAGTGGTGAATGTATTCTATTAATATGCACGAGGCCTGATGTTTGAATCTCCATTCCAGCATCTTCACAAATTTTTTCCATATGGACCGGGTTCCTCATAAAATCGGCCAGTTCACTGGGTTGTTGAACCGCCGATCCATTGAAAAGTCAACGATTTCAATGCATGAACGATCTAATTGATAACCCGGCCTGGTCCGACGATTCAATTGGTCAAATTTTTCCATGTGGACCAGGTTCCTCATACAATCGGCTGGTTCACCAGGTTGACCGGTTGAATGACCGGTCCGTTGAAAAGTCAACGGTTTCAATACATAAATGATCTAATTGATAACCCAGCCCGGCTCCATTACGGTTCATCGGGTTGACCGGTTGAATCGCCGGATCGGATCGGGTTTAATAACTATGCTATGAATCTCCAATCTTATTTGACAAAGAAAGGGCAGTTCAATGAATGTATCACTTTAAATGGCAAAATCAAAATAAAATAACTACTTAAGAGTAAAAAGGGGCAAGGATCTAGAAGTGAACATGTCAATCAAGGGAAAAGGGAACAGAGTAAGTAAGTGGAACTAACACAATGTTCAAGGTATAAAAACATGAAATTAGCTAATTTCACAAAACAAGTATATGCATTAATATCTAAGCAAAGTTTAGCTACTTCCACAAAATATGCCCAAAACCTTAAACAAAGGAAGTTCCATGTATACATTTTGTCATCAATGATCAAGGTCCCCAAAAGTTCAACAAGTGCAAAATTTGTCCAAGATAGAGGCAACACACCAAGCCACAATAGAATTGACCTTTTTGAGTATTCATGAAATGCTAAAATCCATTCAACCACAAAGATCGTAAGTGCATTCATGAATTTCGTCCCTTAAGGCCAATTGCAATTCACCATACTTTCTAGAATTACCTAAGCATTTAAGAAATCATTCAACCAAGCACCTTGTTGTTCATTGGATAATTTAGACCACTCATATCTTACACTCCCACAAACTAATTAAAATGCTACATTGGCTATGTAATATGCAACTTTGTCACCAAGCCAAATTAATCCTCAAATTAGCAAAAATTCACCAAATAAATACAATAAACGCAAACCTCAAGATTTATTTATCACTAACGATCATCAATAGCATCAATAAGTTCAAATAAATACACCTAATTTCACATATTCATGAAATTCAAAATTGCTTAAAAATAGAAAATATTCAATCATGGCAAAATTCAAATGACAAAGTTATGTGAAGCTTTGTTACCTCAAAGTGGTTTGGTGATGATTAGAGATGAAAATGATGTGAAAACCCCCAAGAAACTCACTCCAATTTGGCCATAATTGAAAGATACGAGAAGATGAAACCCTAGCCTACTTGAAGCTTAAATTCAAACTTGGAGGTGTTTTTGAAAGAATTTAAACCATGAAATCCACTCTAGAGGATGGGGGAAGCGATTTGGTGATGGTTGCTGACGATGAAATGGTGAAAAGTGGTGTTTTATGAGTAGTGTGTGATTTAGGTGTGAGTGGGTGAGGAAAACATGAAGTGGAAAAAGAGAAAGCAGAAGAAGAAACAACCTGCATTTTCCTTCTTTTAAAATAAGAGCTGAAAATGTGGCCTTGAGCTTACATTTCCGAGTCGCGTTTTCTACTTTAATGCTACAAAAGGTAATACGCAACTTCAAGGAAACGCGACCTGAAGTCGTGTTTTGATGCTCGGGTTTTCAGCTTTAATCATGCAAAACTCAATAAGCGATTTCTTGAATGCATGACTTAAAAGTCATGTTTTCCTGAGCTCGTGTTTTCTTCTGCAAATTTTTGCAGAAATTTTAACTTTCTAAAATTATACATGCTGCCCCATTATTCAAAATGCATTCTAGATCATTCTTTTATCAAAATAATTAATGCACACACATGTAAAATGATCAAAACATGCATTTTATCCCCTTCTAACGAATCAAAAACAATATTTGCTCAAATCGAGGGGTTGAGATCCTTGATCAAATTTTGCTTTTTTCACCTTATTTAGTCACCTTTGCTTCTATTTCCCAAACCTATCTCAAGTGAGTCATAGATAGTATCTTGAATGTGCATTCCTTGAGTACTCACCAAAGGAACGTCCATATAACCTTCTTGGGTGATAATATCTTTAGACTCTACACCTTCAAAGCACTCCTCAAGACGGGTAAAATATGAATCACTAATGTTCATCTCTTGAGATTCATCATTAGTTCCAAGAATATTATCCTGTGAAATGGACTCTTTCTCATTGAAACGCAAATTAGATGCATAATTTTCATTAAAATGCAATCCATTTTCACATACAGCACTCCCACCATTCATGTTAGGGTCATTTTGCATATTATTAGAAGAAATAACTTCACACAATGCATGTAATTAATCTTGAATTCTACCAAAATGAGAAGCTAATTCATCTAACCTATCCTCAATCCAAACAAAATGATCGGAAGTTGCATTAGCTAACTTTTCTACGGCTAAATCAAATTGATTAAAATAATTTTTATGGCTAGCTCCTAAGATGCATTAGAATCATTAGTTAATGGTTCATTTTCTAATTCCCAAGGTAGAGGTTCATTTTCTAATTCCCAAGATAGAGGTGCATTAGCTAACCTTTCTATTGCTAATTCCAAAGATGATTTATTTTCATATTGGAAAATTCAGGTTGGTAATCATAAAAACATGAAGAATCACTATAATTACATTGATTACCCCAACCATAACCAGAAGAATTGCCCCAATTAGGACCATTTTGATCAAAACAAGGATTTGATTGCAATGTCCCAATTCAACATAATAATCCATATTTTGTACTTGGATACATTCATAAGTAGCATGATAATATTCACACAAGTCACAAATCATATGATAAGAATTGAAAGCATTAACATTTCTCTTTTACTCAAGCATATGTGTAATAGTGCCCAATTAAACTTTTAACATTATAACATCAAATTTAGCCTTTAAATATCTTAAACCGTCTTCAAAGGACTTACCTTTGAACATCTCATGGTTACCTCTATTATTGTGGCCTTGAAATTCCAAAGATGATTTATTTTCATATTGAAAAATTCAGGTTGGTAATCATAAAAACAGGAAGAATCACTATAATTACATTGATTACCCTAACCATAACCAGAAGAATTGCCCCAATTAGGACCATTTTGATCAAAACAAGGATTGCAATGTCCCAATTCAACATAATAATCCATATTTTGTACTTGGATACATTCATAAGTAGCATGATAACATTCACACAAGTCACAAATCATATGATAAGAATTGAAAGCATTAACATTTCTCTTTTGCTCAAGCATATGTGTAATAGTGCCCAATTAAACTTTTAACATTATAACATCAAATTTAGCTTTTAAATATCTTAAACTGTTTTCAAAAGACATACATTTAAACATCTCATGGTTACCTCTATTATTGTGGCCTTGAAATTTGTAGGGGTTCATTGCCAAACTTTCTTCTCTCAAGCTTGATCTTCTTTTGGTTACTAACCTCCTTATAACCTAAAAATGGTTTCAAACAATTTCAAAAGCAATATTATTCAAGAAGAATAGTTGACTCGACATGTACAAAAACACATAAATAAAGAGTCAACAAACGTCTAAATATAATAAACAAGACACTAGACACAACAAATATAAGAAAAACAAGTAAACTTATCTAAACTAATAAAGTTGCTCTTAGCACCGATATTAACAAATCTTTCTCGGCAATAACAGCAAAAACTTGACGAGCGTGGGTATACATATAACAATTAACTCATCCATAGTCAAGTTTTACATTTATAAAATCTTAAATACCCCACACATAATTTTCTGCAAGTACACATGTCGTTTATTGAGTATAGGGATATTATATGTCGATCCCACAGGAAAGATTATCAATTACCGATGGTTTTTAAACTCTTTTATTATTTAGACTATCACAAGCACAAGAAATTAAATCTACACTATAAATATGAGATAAAAGTAATAAAAGTAACAATCAAAAGCTCCTAGGTTATGGAATTTCTCACTACTCTTGCAAATGAAATTACCAGTTAATTAAATCCTATTATCTTGGTCAGTTATGCCATAATTTCCTCATGTATGTGAAACCTACTCTCGTAGTAAATCAACTATACTTGTAACTAAACCATACCTACTCTTGTGATTAAGAAATTAGTTACAAGTTCATTGTTTCTATGAAATTACACGAAACAAGTCAGTAAAGCCACATAAGTACACCTTTACTTTCATGAGTGTACTCTCTAAGTTTATCATTTCCTTGAACTAGTGTTAAATCCTTGCAAACTTAACGCCTTAAGATGATCATAATTAGCAATTAATGGCCAGTTAATTATGATTAGATAAGCAAAAGTGAGAAATAACTTGCTCAGGTAATATCATCAAATAACCAAGTAAATATCACTAACAAGATATAGCAAGTTCATCAATAACTTTAAGCATAAACTTTAGCAAAACATGAAAACAAGATCCAAACTTGTATTATAGTTAAATATGAACTTAAAAACAAAAGAGAAAGTGATAGGAGAAAAGTCACCCTTGTCACATGAGTTTCAACCTCTCCATCTTTGCTCCTCAAATCTTTATCCAAATCTAACTACAACTACAAGAGGGAAAAAATATACTAACTATACTAATCTACCCTAACTAATGAATTAAGGAAATTCTAGTGAAGACTACATTTTTGTGGAGTTTCTCTAGCCTTCCAAAGTTGTTAAAATGTTCTCCAAAGGCCTCTATTTATAGATGAATTAAATGTCCAAATGGGTTGTTTCTAGTTGTCATTTTTGCCTCTTGAAACATCCAAAGGTTGTTTCTACAAGTTTCTATGCTTGCTTGCTCATTTCCAACCAGATTTCTTGTAGAAAAATTGGTCAAAAAGGTTGTGTGAATAGAGCACAAGTTGCAGACAGGTTGCAGCCACAAAACATGAATATGCAACCTAAAAAACATGACCTGAGGTAGCGTATTGTACCCGCATTTTGCTCTTTTGCAGGTTTGCTCATTTCTGGTCAAGTCTTCTCTTTGCTCTGTTTTTTGTTCAAATTCAACTGATATTTTCTTGATAATGGAGGCTAAACTTGTTCTTATGCAAAACATAAAACTTGTATTACTTTGAGTTAGCTTTTCAATGCCTCAAGAAACATCTGATTTGGAGCTCTGTGGACTGATAAATGACCAAAATACCCTTGACTAGTCAGAACTCTGTTTCAGCTTTCGACAACAAAATTGCACTTCTGTATTTCGATATTTTGACTTGGAAAACTCATGAACTGGATTTCTATGCCTTCATAAAAAATGTAGAGTTATGTGTTCACTTCAAAATGATTCAAGAATTACCTTAATCTGATACTTGTAACTCAAGATATAGTCGAAATATTAACAGGTGTCAAAGCTAAAAAACTCCCTTAATTGTATTTCATCTCTTGCACTATTTTCTTTAAAACCATTTCACATCATCAATAATCATCCAAATATCTTCTCAATTTACTCTCTTATATGATTGAATCATTAAACCTACAAAAATATGAAATTTTCACCATTAAATTCCATAGAAATGCAATTTTTGACATTTTAACCATAAAATGCATATTTTCACTAGAATCCTAGTTCATTAGTTATAAAAGTAACTAAAACACACTAAAACTAACTAATAAAATATACTTAAAATACACAATTATCATTTAGCTAGCACCCTTATGAAGAAATATGCAAGCATGACACTTGACAAAAGTAGGAGTGTGCATGAGCACATTATAAAAATGAGAGATATTGCTGCTAAACTAAAGTCCCTTAAAGTTGAGATTTCTTAGTCATTTCTTGTACATTTCATTCTGAACTCTCTTCCATTGGAATATATTCCATTTAAGATCTCTTATAACACACATAAAGAAGAATGATCAATTAATGAACTCATGACCATGTGTGTTTAAGAGGAGGAGAGATTGAAACATGGGACACCAGAAAGTGTTCATCTTGTGACTTATGGTAAAGGAAATGCAAAGAAAGGAAAAGGCAAGAGTGTTCCTATGAAAAAAGAAAGCAATAAAGACAAATGCCATTTTTACAAGAAGAAAAGGCACTGCAAGAAAGATTGCCTCAAGTACAAGAAGTGGCTGAAAAAGAAAGGTAATCTCACCTTTGTGTGTGATTAATCTAACTTCACTGAAGTTTTTGATAATGCTTGGTGGATTGATTGTGGTTCTACAATTCACATTTCCAAAACCATGCAGGGCTTTCTGAACCCAAGGAAACGGTTGGGAAGTCAACAAAGCATCTATTCTGAAAATGAGATGCGTTCATCTGTTGAAGGCGTGAGGACCTATAGACTCATTTTAAATACCAATTTTCAATTAGATCTTGAAAATACCTTTTATGTTCCATCTTTTTTCTAGAAATTTAATTTCTTTTTCTAGACTATCTATTATTAGATATGATTCCAATTCTCATTTTTCAGCCATGAATCTTTTGAAAAATAATAAAATTATTGGTTCTGTCAAATTGGATGGAATGTTATTTAAACTTGAGTTAGACCCCACATATGTATATAACCTTTTAACTATGCATGGTACTAGTACTAAAAGCAGTATTATCAATGAGAACTCTCTACAATTTTGGCATACGAGATTGGGACATATCTCCATTGATAGAACCAAAATGTTAGTAAATGATGGAGTCCTAGAGGCTTTAGATTTCACTAACTTTGGTACTTGTGTAGGCTACATTAACGGTAAGCAAACTAACAAGACCTCAAAGGATGCCAAAAAAAGTTTTCAATTTCTTGAGATTATACACACAGATATTTGTAGGTTTTTTCCTACCCCTTGCTTGAATGGTTAGAGATATTTTATCTCAATTATAGATGATTATTCAAGATTTATGTATCTTTATCTCTTGTTTGATAAATTAGAAGCACTTGATGCTTTTAAAATTTTCAAACTAGAGGTAGAGAAATTGAAGGAAAAGAAAATCAAAATTGTGAGATCAGATAGGGGTGACAAATATTATAGAAGGCACATAGATAAAGGACAAGCATATGGTCCATTTGCTAAGTTTCTCCAAGAAGAAGGTATTGTTGCTCAATATGCAATGCTTGGCATACCACAACAAAATGGTGTAGCTGAAAGGAGAAATCGAACTCTCATGGACATGGTTAGAAGCACGATTAGTAGCACTAGTTTATCTTTATCCTTATGGAGTGAAACTTTAAAAACAACTGTGTATATTTCAAATAGGGTACCATCCAAGACTGTCCCTAAGACCCCTTTTGAAATTTGGAATGGATGGAAATCTAGTTTAAAACATTTACACGTATGGGGTTGTCCAGTTCAAGTGAGGGTATATAACCCACATGTTAAGAAATTGGATGAACGTACAGTTAGTGATTTTTTCATAGGCTATGCTGTTAATTCCGAAGGGTTTAGATTTTACTGTCCTTCACACACTCTAAATATTATTAAAGCTAGAAATGCTAAGTTTCTTGAGGAGCACGAAATCAGTGGGAGTGGTTCTCAAAAGGTGGAATTTGAAGAAGTAAAGGATGCATTGTGTCATCTTTACATGATCTAGTTGTTATTCAAAATATTGAAGAACAACCAGTTGAGCAACCTCCACCTGAGCAACCACAACAATCAACAATAGTTGATCCCACTAATCAAACTCCCCATGAAATAGTAGGAGTTCGAAGATCGTGGGAGTTGCCTGCTCCCGCTAATCCATACCTACTATACAAATTCTAAACTAATCCATACCTACTCTACAATTTCGTAGTAAATCAGCTATACTTATAACTAATCCTACTCTCGTGGTTATGAAATTAGCTACAAGTTCATTTTTTCTATGAAATTATATGAAATGAATCACTAAAGTCACAAAAGTGCACCTCTACTCTCGTGAGCGTACTCCCTAGATTTAGCAATTCTTGAACTAGTGTTAAATCTCAATTTTCAATGAAGAAACAACACCTTTAAATAATCACAATTAATGGTACCAAGTTAATCATGATTTAAAGAGCCAAATTACTAAATAACTTGCTCAAAATAATAGCATCAAATAGCCAAATAATAAACACTAACAATCATAGAAAGTTCAACCAAACCCAAGGCATAAACTTTAGAAATATATAATAAACATAGAATCCAAAGCTTGTATATTAACTAAACTTAGAATCAAGTACAAAAGATAAAGAGTTGGAAAGGAAAAGTAACCCTTGTCACATGAGTTCTTTCCTTGCCTTCATCATCTCATCTTCATCTTTGCCTAACTAATAAACAAGAAGGATGAACTACTACTTAAACTATCCTATACTAACCTAGCACTAAGAAAATGTAAGAACTACATCTTTGTGGTGTTTCTTGCACTCTTCAAACTCTCTTTATCCTTGCAAGTTAGTGGCTATTTATAGATGATTTAGTCAAGAAATGAGACGTCAAACATCACTTTCACAGCTGCAAAATTGTTGTCACACGTCCATCAATAGCTGTGAATTATTAGAGGAAGAAACAAGTTGTGCAAGTGGAGAGCAGTCATTTCTGACCAGAATCCGGCCAATAATCAGGCCAGAATCCGGCCGGATTACTTCTCTGCCTTTCTTAGCAATTTCTATCCAGTCTTCAATGTTGCTCCAATTTTGTCTCAACTTCAACTAAACTTTTCTTGATGATAGAAGCTGAATTAACTCTTGACCAAAACATGAAACTTGTAATCCTTTGAGTTAGCTTTCTAATGCATAAGAATCACCTCACTTGGATTTGTGTAGGCTGAGAAATGACTGAAATACCCTTGACTGCTCACTGCCTTGTCTCAGCTTCGACCATAGAAAATTAGCTAATGTAATTCGGCTTTTTGACCTGGAAAACCTTCAAACTAGATTTCGATGTCTTCACATGAACTGTAGATATATCTCTTGTCTTCAAAATGGTTCAGGAATCATCTCAATCTGATCATTGTAGCTCAACTTATAGCCAAAATACGAAGATGTGTCAAAACTGTCAACTTTTCTTTTCATCCAAATAAAGTATATTTTCAACTCCTATACAAATTAAGGACAAAATGCAAGTAAAAAGTGATAAAAACCTCATTTAATCACTTGAGAGCATTTTACACCAATTATAGTCAAAATGATTTATTTTCTTCCAATAATATAGCCAAAGTGAATAAAAATAACATAAAATATCATTCAAATATAACGTAAATTAGTCACTTATCAATTCCCCCCTCCCCCACTTGAATCATTGCATGTTCTCAAACAATTCACACATAATCAACTACAATGATTCAAGAGGTGAAACAATAGATGAACTTTTTTCAAATTTAATTCCTCATGACTTGGTAAACAATCATTATACAATGATTCAATTTACACTAAATATTCATAATATCAAGTAAGGGAAAGATAATTATACCATAACTTTAACAAGTTAAACTTAATCTCTCAACCTAACTTAATTTCACAAATAAGCAAATTACATAGTCAATTTATAGCTTTTCTCCTCCCAAAATCATCTCTTTTCTCAAAATTTTTAACTAAGAAGGATTTACGATCGGATATCTTATTTAAATAGTGAAAACGTCTTTTGACATGAAGATCGACACTTTCAGGTGAAGAGCTCCGGTTACTCAACATTTCACTTATTTAAATTGCTATGCATACTCTTAATTCAAGTACCTTTTTACACGAATGTTGACATTTGTAGATGCCAACTCCCGGTTATTTGATACAAGAATCATTGGAGTAGAACAAAAAACTCTTATTCTTCTTTTTTCCTTTTTCTTTTTGCTTCTTTTTCAAAAGTAAAAGACAATAAATAGATATTCCCTCTTAACAAATACACAAGAATAATCAAAAGAAGAGTATAGCCTTTGTTGACTATATCAATCACTTACTTGCAAAATTAAGTAAAGAGGAGAAATCTCATTAAACATGCAAAATTATAGGCATAATTCTCCCTACTTTACTGAATATACTTTCTAAAATGCAAAAATCCTAATTGCATAATAACCATTTCCAAATAAAATGAGGGTTAAACCTTCCAAAATACATATAAAGTTTCAACAAGTGGAAGAATTAGAGCACTTAAAGTTGGAACAAATTGGTCCTTTTTAAAACAAAGACAGCGAAATATTGGAAAAGATTTTAGAAAAATTTTGACAGAGTTTTCCCTTCTAACTGGACGAAACTCCCTGCCAACAAACCCAATTTCAAGAAAATTATCCACATGGCAAGTAATTCAAACACAATTCCAACATTTCTAAAGCATTTAAATCCACAAAAAATCATCACATGGCATTAAAATGCAAGTTCAAATATGTCCCTCCACCACACTTAAACTTCACATTGTCCTCAATGTGAGAAAGAAAAATTACGAAATTAAGAGAAAGTAATACTCCCCTAATGAACTTGTGCTATCCAAATCCATGGCCAAGTGATGAATATCCAACTTTAAGAAGTCTTGAAGCACTAAAATCACAACATAAATGAAGATCACTTGGATGAGTTCATACAAAAGAAATAACAAAACCACTAAAAAGTAAACATTAAAAGCACTAAGGAAAACAAAAGAAAAACTAGCAGCAATGTTAAAGTAAACATGCAAGGTTGGGAAAATGAATGGTGGTGATGGTGGTGAGTACTCCCTCAAGTAGTTGCTTGGTCAGGTGAAGAAGGTGGAGTCGGAGGAGTTTCAATGCCAAGTGTAGTCTCAATGCGACGAAGACGCTCAGAATTTCGTTTGCTCTCTTGTCTACTCTTCTTCACTTCGGCCTCGACGTAAAGCAGCTTATCCATTATCTTCTTGAGAAAAGACCGAGTGTCTTGAGGTGAGGATGGACGACGTGAGGAGGATGGATCAGTTGAGACCGGTGGGGCAGTGGTCTCAACCCCTTGAGCTTCCTCAATACGTGTAATTTCAACTTCTTCCTCTTGCTAAATGTCACATTGAGCATCTCCTTGAGTTGAAGGACCACCCACGTCTTTGCTCTTCAAAAGAAACCTGCAAAAAATCCAATGTGAAGATGTCCTTCTTCTTGAGGCATATAGGGATAGCATTAGAAAAATCAACTCCAACCCTTTGAAACACTAAAGTCAAGAAGCGAGCATATGGGAAAGCATGTTTGACATTGTTATTTCAAACCACAGCCCACATGTGGTTGGTGATAATACTTCCCAATGGAATGCCTTGGATATTGCCGAAGCCATGTTCCATTTTATCCAAGAAATAGATATCACTTGTGCGCCTCATTGGTACCACTTGCTCTTGGAATTCTATTAGAGGCAAACAAGTAGATGAGAAAACAATGCGACTCCGGAAATGAGGAAGTCAACACGGAATATCACCAAGTCTTACGAGTAGACTTGTACTCAACTCTCAAGAGTACAAGTGCCTCTAGCATGTTCCAAGAGTCCAAATCACGAGATTTGAATGCTTTCTTCAAATCAACCTTATACCCGACGTCAGAAACTTGAAGATAGCTTTCAAAATGAGATCTATGGATTCGAACTCTAGTTCCTCGCACTGTACTTGTAATCACTTCTGTGTCGAAGTGAAAAGCCTGCTTGCCCTCCATATTGGCATAAAATTTTCGGACAAACTCATAATAAATATTTGGGATGTTAAAGAAATTCTCCCATCTCAATTTGGCAAAGTAGGCCTTGAGATGGTAGATCTCCTCAACATCCGGAGTGACATCTTTTTTAACCAACACCTTAGCTCCCCTCCTAGAATTATACCATGCTTCATTTTCGGCGGAGGTGAAGCGCGACCTATCATAAGGGACTTGCTCCTCTTGTTCCTTTTCTTGCTCTATTTGTTGTTGAGTTTCCTCTTCGGATGATAATTCATCTTCAAGCACAAGGCGTCTACTTGCTTTTCTTTTCATATGAGGTGGTCTAGAAGTAGACGTAGAGGCTTCTCCTTTTCTCTTGGGAGGTGGAGATTTCATCCCGACTTTCTTAGTGCGAGCCATTGTACCTAAATAAAATTATTAAACATTAATTTCATTCAATAGGTACATTGTTAAATAAGGATAACAAACCCTCGTTCACGTTTACCTTTATCTTTAAAGAGACAAACTGATTAACTTACATAATAAGTAGCAATCAACACCATACGTAAGTATCCAAATTGGTTATCAACAACAAGTGCTCTGATAATTTTTTTAAATAAAATATTTAAGCATATAATGTCCAAATAATTAGAGGAAGAAATTAAGCAAACACACAACTCACTCTCAACTTAATGACCTAAATAAGCATAATTAAATGCTAAATAGTACCTGAACCATGAGTTTTAGATCATTAATTCACCTTTCATAAAAAATTCTAGAATCATCATGCCAAAAATCAAGGGATAAGCAAATTAAACCTAAATTTAGCATGTAAATATCCTAGAGCAATCCATTAATCTCATTAAATTTTCTTCAATCCAATTAGCTCATGAATTTAGCTAATAATTATCAAGCCTCATTAATCCTCACAATTAGCTAAAATTTCTAAATTCACCAAATAATCACAAACCCATGAGTTAAACATCACCAATAATCATCAATAACCTTAATAAGCATAATGGAAAGCATCAAACTTCACAAAATGAAAAAAAATTTGAAATTACCCAAAAATTAGAAAAAAATGAAAAATGGCAAAATTCAAATGACAACATTTGGTGAAGATTTGTTACTTCAAACTTGTTGGTTGATGATTATGGATGCAAATGGTGAAGAAACCCCCAAAATTCTCACCCCTATTCGGCCTCAAATGGATAGTTCAAAATTTTGAAACCCTTGTTCTTGCCAAGTTCAAATCCGAATTAAAGCTTATTTTTGAAGAAGTTTAAACTAGGGAATCATCTCTTAAGGGAAAGAGGAGTGTTTGGTTTATTTAGTTGGGAGACTTGAGGGTGAAAAGAGGGATTTTGGTGAGTAGTGTGTGTTTTAGGTGTAAGTGTGTATGTAGGTTGAAGAAGAAAGGCAGAAAAGAAGTGAGCGGATTCCTCCCTTGTGCTCGATACTGGCCAGAATCCGGCCGGATTATGGCCAGAAAGCCAGAAAAATTTTTTGTATGCTCCCCTGTTAATCTGGCCGAATATTGGCCGGATTTGCTGCATAAATCAGATTTTTTCCTCCAGTATCTTGCTTGATCAAGTTTCCGCACACACCCGATTTTCGACTGTTTTCATGTTTTTTAAGAAAAATTTACTTTAAACCATAAAAATGTGCTTTTCTCAACCAAATGCACTTAGAAACATGAAATCATGCATCAATATAATTTTAGCATAAAGCACTTTAAATGCATCAAATGCATCAAATGAACATGAGAACTCTCTTTTTGCTCCCTTCTACGCTCTTTTGCACTTGAAACATTTTGCATGAACCCTTGCCATTGCCACCTATAAAACACAAAAACACTAGTTAAACAACTAAAACCTACTAAAAACAAGAAATCGTTGGGTTGCTTCTCAACAAGCGCTTCTTTATAGTCATTAACTTGACTATATAACCTCATTATTAAGGAGGTTTAGTTAACGAATAATCCACCATTTTAGGTCGTGGTGGATCATTAAAAGGTGGCTTAATAGCAAAAGCCACATGTTCTAATGATGTGAGAGATGGAAGTAGCTTACCTAACTCAAGTGAGTCGTAGATATTACCTTGTATGCATGTCACTTGAGTACTCACCAAAGGAATGTCCGAATGACCTTCTTGGGCTATAATGACTTTGGAACCTACATTCTTAACACAATCCTCAAAAGGATTATATATGAATCATTTATGCTTTCCCCTTGAGGTTCAAACTTCATTCCAAACTCATTATCATATGAAATGGATATTTCTTCATTAAAACATACATTAGATGCATCATTTTGATCAAAATATAATCCATTGTCACATACAACATTCTCACCAATCATAATAGGGTCATTTTGCATATTATTAGAGGAAATAACTTCACAAAAAAATGTAGTTGTTCTTGTATTCTTCTAATCTTTCTTCAACCCTATCAAAACGATTGGAAGTCGTATTAGCTAACTTTTCTATGGCTAGATCAAATTGATTAGAAGAATTTTCCACAGCTAGCTCCCAAGATGCATTAGAATCATTAGCTAATGGTTCAATTTCTAATTCCCAAGGTAGAGGTGCATTAGCTAACATTTCTATTGCCAATTTCCAAGATGGTTTTGATTCATAGGGGACACATTCGGATTGGTAATCATATAAACAAAGAGAAGCACTATTAGCACATTGATTACCCAACCATAATCACAAGAATTGCCCCAATTAGGATCATATTGATCAAGATAAGGATTGTAATGCCCAAATTCATCATAATAATCCACATTTTGTACTTGTCTACATTTATGAGTAGCATGATAACCTCCACACAAGTTACAAATCATATAATTAGAATTAAAAGCATTAACATTCCTCTTTTGTTCAATCTCATGCTTAATGGTGTCCCATTGAATTTGTAACATTATAACATCAAATTTAGCCTTTAAGCATCTCAAACCATCTTGAAATGACATACCTTCGGTAATTTCTTGGTTACCTCTATTTAAGGAGCTTTGCACGTAGTAACCATCCATTGCCGATCTTCCACTTCGCAAGCATTGTTCTTAATATTGACCTACCCTCCTCATTACCTAAAATTGCTTTTAAACAATCTCAAAAGCAAGATTAGTTAAGAAGGATAGATTCAAAGACACAAACTAAAACAAAAATTGACTCAACAAAACACTAAAGATGACATAAAACACATAAGACACAGTAAAAACAACAAAAATAAGAAAAATTGTCTAAATCAATAAAGTTGCTCTTAACACTGATATTGACAAATCTTCTCTGACAACGGTGCCAAAAACTTGATGGGATTTTAATATAAGTACAAGTTTAAATCTAATTTATACCTATTTTGACTGCAAGTATACAGGTCAACTAGTAGTTTAGGGCATATATCGGGTCGATTCCACGAGAAAGATTGGACAATTACCGACACTACTAAAGCTTCTCTATTATTTAGACGATCAATGAATTAAAAGAGATAAAACTATGCTAAACTCATGCAAGATAAAAACAAATGAAATCTCCTTAAGTTATGGTATTCCTAACTACTCATGCAATTGCTATTTTTGGATCATTACTATCTTGGTTAGTTATGGCATAATTTCTTTATGCATGTGAAACCTACTTTCGTAGTGAATCAACTATACTTATAACTAATTCATACTTACTCTCGTGGTTATGAAATTAGTTACAAGTTCATTTTTTCTATGAAATTATATGAAATGAATCACTAAAACCACAAAAGTGCACCTATACTCTCGTGAGCGTACTCCCTAGATTTAGCAATTCTTGAACTAGTGTTAAATCTCAATTTTCAATGAAGAAACAACACCTTTAAATAATCACAATTAATGGTACCAAGTTAATCATGATTTAAAGAGCCAAATTACTAAATAACTTGCTCAAAATAATAGCATCAAATAGCCAAATAATAAACACTAACAATCATAGAAAGTTCAACCAAACCCAAGGCATAAACTTTAGAAATATATAATAAACATAGAATCCAAAACTTGTATATTAACTAAACTTAGAATCAAGTACAAAAGATAAAGAGTTGGAAAGGAAAAGTAACCCTTGTCACATGAGTTCTTTCCTTGCCTTTTTCATCTCATCTTCATCTTTGCCTAGCTAATAAACAAGAAGGATGAACTACTATTTAAACTATTCTGTACTAACCTAACACTAAGAAAATATAAGAACTACATCTTTATGGTATTTCTTGCACTCTCCAAGCTCTCTTTGTCCTTGCAAGTCCGTGGCTATTTATAGATGATTTAGTCAAGAAATGAGGTTTCAAACATCACTTTCACAGTTGCAAAGTTGTTGTCACACGTCCATCAATAGCTGTGAATTATTGGAGGAGGAAATAAATTGTGCAAGTGGAGAGCAGTCATTTCTGACCAGAATCCGGCCAGAATCGAGCCGGATTGTCGGCCGGATTACTCCTCTATCTTTCTTAGCAATTTCTGTCCAGTCTTCAATGTTGCTCCAATTTTGCCTCAACTTCAACTGAACGTTTCTTGATGATAGAAGTTGAATTAACTCTTGACCAAAACATGAAACTACAAGTCCTTTGAGTTAGCCTTCCAATGCATCAAGAATCACCTCACTTGGATTTGTGTAGGTTGAGAAATGACTGAAATACCCTTGACTGCTCACTGCCTTGTCTCAGCTTCGACCATAGAAAATTAGCTAATGTAATTCGGATTTTTGGCCTGGAAAACCTTCAAACGGAATTTCAATGTCTACATATGAATTGTAGATCTATCTCTTATCTTCAAAATGGTTTAAGAATCATCTCAATCCGATCATTGTAGCTCAAGTTATACCTGAAATACGAAGATATATCAAAGCTGTCAACTTTCCTTTTCATCCAAATGAAGTATATTTCCAACTCCTATACAAATTATGGACAAAATGCAAGTAAAAAGTCACAAAAACCTCATTTAATCACTTGAGAGCATTTTACACCAATTATAGCCAAAAATGATCTATTTTCTTCCAACAATATAGCCAAAGTGACTAAAAATAACATAAAATGTCATTCAAATATAACGTAAATTAGTCACTTATCACTATAGGTATGGTTGGTACACCAGTCAAAGTGGTATCACGTACACAAGGAAATTAAGCCATGTCTTAGCCGAGATTTTAGTACTCAATTAGTCAAGAAATTTCACTAGCATGAGTAGATGGGGATTCCATTACCTGGGGAGCTTTCATTTGTATTTTCTTCTGCTTAGTAGTTTAGATTTGTTGATTTTAATTTGTTGGTAGTCTAAATAATGGAGAAATTTAGTAGTGCCGGTAGCTATCCATCTTCCCTGTGGGTTCGACCCTAATTACCCTATACTCGTCCATGACCCGTATACTTGCAGAAAATCATCTGTGGGGTAGTTTAGGAGATTATAAATTCAAAACTTGACTGTAGATTGAGCTTTATTGTGCACGTCGAATACCATAAGATGTCAAAACTTTCAAACTCCCTTTCTTTTGTATTTAATTGCATTTCAATCTTTTGATCAGTTTGCTCTTCATATTCTCTTTAAATTATTTCAAATCATCAAGAATCATTCAATCATCTTCTCACTTCACTTCATTTGATGATTAAGTCGTTGAAACCTATAGGAACATAAAGTTTTCACCACTTTAATCCATAGAAATGCAATTTTTGATACTAAAATCACAAAATATAAATTTCTCAAGAAACCTAGTTATTTTTGCTATGGGGAAACTACCCAGCAGATTTGGAAGGAATTTGAGATTCAAGGGGATGACTCTTTCTTCATTGGTTCCGTATAGCACATGGTGATGACTTGGTAGTTAAGGCCAGCGCCGAATAGGCTTCTAGCTTGTGTTTACCGCATTTTGCCATCTATAATCTGTTGGGAATTGTGGCGAGCAAGAAATATTGTGCTTATGCAGGAGAGAAGGATGGACGTTAGAATTTTGGTTAATCGTATATTCTCACAGCTACGGGAGTTGCTCCAGGGTCAGTTTCCTTCATTACAGTGGTCATATGGCTCTTGGGAGAGCTTACACTCCTTTTGGGAGGCTTGGCCGAAGGAGGTTCTTGTGATACCTGTCAAATGGCAGGTCTCAAATAGGGGTTACAAGTTGAACGCCGATGGGTGCTCTCAGGGTAATCCATGTTCAGTGGTGGAGGCGGCCTTTTGCGCGATTCACAGGGGAGATTTATCTTTGGTTATTCATGTTTCTTTGGCACATTGTCTAGCTTGCAAGCAGAGTTGAAGGCTCTGGTTTATGGAGTGAAATAGTGTGTGAGGCGGGGATACTTGGCCTAAACAAAAAATGTGGTGGTTATCCATCACAATCTAAAATCAGAAGTTGAAGCACGGAACAAAAAATGTAGAGGGAGAAGCAATTAGAGAGCAATTAAGGTATCCAAAAGTGAAAACTGCAGCTTGATTGGATGGTGGACAATATCCTAGTAGGAATGCCGAGCTTATGCGAGGTGCTTCAATTGTTGCAAATCTATACTATATATAAAAGTGCTTTGAATGATTTATTGATGGGTGTTTTTTTTTTACTTTTTTAATTTATCTAATATGCCTTTAAGACAATTTTCCTACATATACCCTTAATTTCCTGTTGAAATACTAATACCATCCACTTGGGAGTAGGATGCTATGTTTCTAACTATGTTAGACTCTGAGGCTAGTAGTAGTCATTTTGTAAATAGATGTGACTCAATTGTTGCAAATAATAACAAATCAGCCTTCTAAGAAGAAAATAAGAGATTTTGTAATAGAAATGACTCACGCTGCTTTGTTCTATATGCGTACGAAAAGCATGCCACATGAAGAACAAAAGATACAAAAGAAAGCTCTAATAAAAATGAGCAGAAAAGTCAAAGAAAATATTTTGTGATTAACTTTGTGTACATGCCGTAGTTCTTTTGAATTTTCTTTTCCATTCTAGTCAAAGAAAAATAATAAAAAAATGTTTTGCACAGCAAATGAGTTGACTCTATATGATAATATATGATATCTCACCCTTACTTTGATTAGAAGCAAAGGCTGCTTTTTTCACAAGAACTTTCAAAATGTTTGAAGTAAATCAAAGAAATAAATCATTACAAGTCAAAGAAATAAATCAAACGAAAGGGGAAAAAATATTAATAAATATTAATAAGACGCCCATATGTTACACGAATCAAACGAACCTGATGTAATAAAGACAAGAGTAAAATAAAGGAAACAGTTTGCCCACAAACCTCAATTGAAGAAAAATCTTTCTTCTTCATTTTTTGTTCTAAGTACATAACAATCATCCCACTATCAATTATGGCAAAGTTATACTCATTAACAAGAAAAATTAGAATTGAGCACTCATTCTCGTACAACAAAAAACATGCTCATGAATGTGAGCACTCATTCTTTTTAGTTACCAAGCTATTATTCCTTTCTATGCAATGGTTAGAAAACATTTTTAATCTTAAACTCACTTTCAATCTGTTTTGTAAAACCTGACTTCGTAACGAGAAGATTCTGGCAGCCTCCAGTCCATAGACGGTGCACCCTAATTATAACATAAAAAATTCTGATAGCCCGGACCATCTAGATGAATTGGACTTGGAATTTTCTATTCAATGTTCAACTGTCTGGAGTTGCTTACTTTTCTTCTTTCTTTCCGGTGATCCCTGTTTCTCTGCGGAACACCCAAAAAAAGCAAAAAATAAACGTTGTAATAAGTTTCAATTGAATTCCCAGATTGTGATTTCACCCATAACTCAAATAATAATAGCCAAATCAATTAGGGCAAATGAGAAATTTTACTCAAGAGAAGTTCATTATGTTGTGATGTATTCAAATATCACTCTCAAATAATAGCCAGAAAATTAGGCGGCAAATAAGAAATTTCACTCAAGTAGATTGTGACGTATTCAAAAGTCAAATCATGACGATGTATTGAAATTTTACGTAGATATTCAAAATCTAAGTACATAAAAAAGTCACGAGGAACCGGATAAAATGGCATCTAAAAGACTATCAAATTCTTAAATAAACCACATGATCTACCCAAAAATTTTCCTAGCTACGAAAGCTTTCTCACATACAAAGAATTAAGCTCCTCTCCATTAACTGAAAAGGATTTTAATGTATATACAAAAATTAAAATTAAATTGATTAAATTTTTCCATTAGATCAAACTTTAAAACTTTTATCGTAATTTTGACCTATTTTCTGCTATCCAAAATTCTGTTCAAATTTAATAACACTGCTAAAAAATATATAGATATAAATATATAGAAGATTCCAATATCACTGCTCAAAAAGTGAACGACCCTAGGACCTTCAATGGTCGTACTCGTACAACGGTGCCCTAAATGATGTATTGACTCGATCATCCCCTCGGGTCCCGATTTATTGGATTTTCTATGGTAAAAGAGCTTGAAAAACCAGTATAAAAGGAGAACACCATCACAGCCAAATGCATGCTCATATACCACATGGCTTTGATCAATCTTGATCTTTCATTTTTCTCACTTTTTTCCTTGCTCATATTCCTTCTATCCCTTCTCAAATGGTTCTATGCTGCTTCTAAACCCCAGAAAAAGTTACCACCATCTCCACCAAAGCTCCCAATTATTGGCAATCTTCACCAGCTTGGCCAGTTTCCACATCGCTCCCTTCAATCACTGTCAAGAAAATATGGTCCACTCATGCTGCTTGAACTGGGAAGCAAGCCAATGCTGGTTGTCTCTTCCTCTAATGCAGCTTGCCAGATCTTGAAAACCCACGATTTATCCTTTGCAAGCAGGCCTAGATCGGGCATCCCAGATAAACTCTTTTACGGAAGCAAGGACATAGCTTTTGCGCCATATGGTGAGTATTGGAGACAACTAAAAAGCATTTCTATGCTTCATCTTTTGAGTAACAAAAGGATTCAGTCTTTTCAACATGTCAGAGAGGAAGAGACGTCACTCATGATCGAGAAGATCAGCCGAATGTGTTCTTCCTCAGCTGTAAACTTAAGTGACATGTTTTTAATTCTCACCAATGATATAATCTGTAGGGTTGCCTTGGGGAGGAAGTATAGTGAGGAAGAAAATGGGAGGAAAAGTATGGAGAATTTGAAGGTGTTTGGTGAGTTACTGGGTATTTTTGATGTAGGAAACTATATTCCTTCGCTTGCATGGGTTAATCGCTTCAATGGCTTGGATTCTAAAGTGAAGAAAACGGTTAAACAGATTGATGGATTTCTTGAGGGTGTGATAGAAGAGCACATGAGTAAGAGGAAAGGAAAGGCTGAAAGTGACTCTACTACTGAGGCAAGATGCCAAGACTTCGTAGATATCCTGATTGAGATTAATGAGGAAAAGACTATGGGCTTTGCTCTTGAGCGAGATGCTATGAAAGCTATCATCCTGGTAAATTTCTCTCTCCATCTCTTTGTATTGGTAGTAAATCTTTGGGATTGAGGCAAGTATGGTTGATTTTGGTGTGGTTGCATACGGTCGTTTTATTCTTATTTTTAAAATTTGGTATATACTTGTATCACTAAATTGACGTACGCAAGTGATGTTAATATAAGTTATATTAGTATAAATCAAATTATGTAAGAAATCAATAGTTGTACAACATATAAATCATAAGAGAACTTGCGTCAAATTCTAAATCTTTTACCTTT
The DNA here is from genome assembly GCA_023065735.1 of Coffea humblotiana. Lineage (NCBI taxonomy): Eukaryota > Viridiplantae > Streptophyta > Magnoliopsida > Gentianales > Rubiaceae > Coffea > Coffea humblotiana. The sequence goes on along the minus strand of CM041210.1, from coordinate 12,898,213 downwards.
TTTAACCACTCAAACATATAAATATTTAAGTGTGTTCAGTTAAACCTTACGAAACCCGGATTGATAAAGGCCAATTGATACCCCTAGTCATAAGACTCATAACCTTCAAGAGTTCTGAAAGGTTGTGAATGGAGTAATAATTGGGTTTTGTCAGTCGAGATTTAACAAACCTAAACTCAACCCATTTAAATATTCATATAAACGTTAGAACTACATAAGCTCACAAACCTTAGGCTCTTTATTGGACAATGAGCCAGCCCAAGCCAGCTTATATTTATTGATTTTTAAAATCATTTCATTATTTAGGAACATAATCTATTTAGGAACATAATCGAAATAGAGGTACATAAAGTTTGATTACATCATAAAGTTTGATTACTACATGGTTTTGAATGAAGTTGGATTGGTACATAATAGAAATAGAGGCTTATTGCCATTGTATAATCGAAACATGTTCTAATGCAACACTTTCGTTGATTCCATTATTTAGGATGTCTTTGGTGCTGGATCTGATACAACACATTCAGTTATGGATTGGGGAATGTCAGAACTTCTAAAGAACCCCAAAGTCTTGCATAAATTGCAGGCTGAGGTAAGAGATGTGACTCAAGGAAAACCAGAAATAACTCGAGCTGATATGGAGAAAATGCAGTACTTAAAAGCAGTGATTAAGGAAACTCTGCGACTTCATACTCCAGTTCCATTACTGGGGCCTAAAGAATCGAATCAAGACGTCAAAGTAATGGGGTATGATGTACCAAAGAGCACACAGGTACTTGTGAATGCTTGGGCAATTGCAAGAGATCCATTGTTGTGGGAGAACCCTGAGGAATTTCGACCTGAGAGGTTTTTGGGTTCGGGTGTAGATTTCCATGGTTTGAACTTTGAGTTAATTCCGTTTGGTGCTGGACGAAGAGTTTGCCCCGGTATCAACTTCGCCATGTCAGTAACTGAACTTGCATTGGCAAAACTGGTCAACAAATTTAACTTTACATCACCTGATGGAATCAATCCAAACGAGTTGGACATGACCGAATCATTTGGTATCACAGTCCACAGAAAATTTCCTCTGCATGCCATTGCCACACCATATTCTTGCTAATGTCTTTGTTTATGATGTTTCAGCTTTAATTGTATTGTTTCATTTCTAGTGACTATAGTGATGGGTTATTGTATACCATGCCCCAAGGATACCGAAGAAGGGGTGGGTTTGGCCTTATCTTGTTTGCACGATGTAACTATAGTTAATAATGCTAGTTAAGTTATGTACAATTCGCACTGATAATGTTGGAATTTCGTAGTGGTTTAGTCCCTTTTCTTGGTATGCTTATCATGGTTTTTTTTTTAATGCCAGCCCAAATTTTATTGGAAACAAACCAAATACGAGGGGCACATCAACCTTATCTCAAATAGTACATGATAAAATGACCAATTAAGAACATTGACAAGCAATCCTACATCCACGAAAAGACGGAAAAGCTAACTTGTCCAATCTATACTCTCTCCTCACCATCATCGGTAAGTCAGCTACGCAATCATACAAACAAATCCCGGTTTCTAAAATAGAACAATCTTCGTTCAACAACAAATCTATCACCTTATTAGCCTCCCTATAACAATGCTAGAGTTGGAAACCACCTCTAGGCAACTCAAAAACCTGCTCCACCTCACTCCCAATAGACCACGAGCACCCATAGTAATCCTTCAGAATCAATACTAATACCATTGAATCTGATTCAACAATAACCTGCATAAATCCTTTTTGAACACACAATTTCAATACTAACAATAAAGCTTTAGCTTCCTCCTGTATACTAGTACCCTTACCGGAGAAAGAGGAGAAGGCAAAATGTAAGCGCCCCATTGAATCCCGGAGTATCCCTCCTCCACCACACACATCTGGATTTCCTTTCGAGCATCTATCAATATTGAGTTTCAACACCCCCCCTCCCCTCTGCGGGGATTGCCAAAAAACAATCCTGATGTTAAAATCATCCAATCGTCACTTAACCAGTGATAAGTGACTATTTTGACCTATATCAAAATGACATTTTAGGTTATTTTCAATCACTTTTGCAATGCTATAAGATGGAAATGGATTATTTTGGCTACAATTAGTTTAAAATGCTCTTAAGTGTTTAAATGAGGTTTATGTCCCTTTTTACTTGCATTTTTCCATAATTTTTATAGGAGTTGGAAATAGACTTTATTTGGATGAAAAAGGAAAGTTGACAGCTTTGACACATTTTTGTATTTTGGTTATAGCTTGAGATACAATGATTAAATTGAGATGATTTTTGAACCATTTTGAAGATAAGAGATAGATCTACAATTTCTGTGAAGACATCAAAATCCAGTTTAAAGGTTTTCTAGGTCAAAAAGCCAAATTACAGTAGCTAACTTCTGTGATCGAAGCTAAAACAAGGCATTGAGCAGTTAAGGGTATTTCAGTCATTTTTCAGCCTACACAAATCCAAATGAGGTGATTCTTGATGCATTTTAAAGCTAACTCAAAGGTGTAGTGTCATGTTTGGTTAAGAGCTAATTCAGCTTCTATCATCGAGAAAAGTTCAGTTGAAATTGATGCAAAATTGGAATAATATTGAAGACTGAATAGAAATTGAGAAGCGAAGTGGGGAAGAAATCTAGCCATACAATCCAACCAGTTTTTGGACGGATATTTGGCCAAATTTTGGTCAGAAATTACGGCTCTCCACTTGCACAACTTGTTTTCTTCTCCAATAATTCACAGCTATTGATGGATGTATGACAACTATTTTGCAGCTGTAAAAGTGATGTTTGAAACCTCATTTCTTGACTAAATTCATTTATAAATAGCCATGGAGTTGCAAGAATCAAGAGAGCTTAGGGAGTGCAAAAAATACTCCTAAAATGTAGCTCTTACATTTTCTTAGTGTTAGGTTAGTATAGTATATGATAGTTTAACTAGTTAGTTTATCCTTCTTGTTTATTAGCTATACAAAGATGAAGAAGGAGATGAAGATGGAGGAGATGAACTCATTGGATAAGGGTTACATTTCTTTCCAAGCTCTTACTCTTTTGTACTTGATTCTATTATTTAGTTAATATTCAAGTTTGGATTTTATGTTTAATATGTATTTCTAAAGTTTATGCTTTGGGTTTTGGTTGAACTTTCTATGATTGTATTGTGTTAATTTCTTGGCTATTTGATACTTTTATTTTGAACAAGTTATTTAGCACTTTTGCTTTTATAAATCATGATTAACTGGTCATTAATTGCAATTATCTAAAGGTGTTAGATTTGCATTGAAAATTGGAATTTAACATTAGTTCAAGAAGTGTTAAATCTAGGGAGTACACTCACGAGAGTAGAGGTGCACCTTTGTCACTTTAGTGATTCATTTCATGTAATTTCATAGAGGCAATTAACTTGTAGTTAATTTCATAACCACGAGAATAGGTATGGTTTAGTTGCAAGTATAGTTAATTCACTACGAGAGTAGGTTTCATATACACGAGAAAATTACGCTATAACTAGCCGAAATAGTAGTGTTTAATGATCCAAAAATTATACTTACATGAGTAGTGAGGGACACCATGACCTAAAGAGCTTTCATTTGTTATTTTCTTGCACATTTTAACTTAGTTTTATTTCCTTCGATTTGTTAATCTATCTAAATAATAAAGGAGTTTGTAAACCACCGGTAATTGACAATCTTTCATATGGGATCGACACCTACTACTCCTATACTCAATAAACGACTCGTATACTTGTGGAAAATTACTGATAAGAATATATTTTACGTATTTTAAGTATGTTTTGTTATTTAGTTTTGGTGTGTTTTAACAACTTTTATAGCTAATTAACTAAGATTCTAGTAAAAATATGCATTTTGTGGTTTAAATGATAAAAATTGCATTTCTATGGATTTTTATGGTGAAAACTACATGTTTTTATAGGTTTAATGATTCAATCATCAAATGGCATGACTTGAAAAGATATTTGGATGATTGAGGATGATTTAAAGTGATAAAAAAGAGAATATGAAGTGCAAGAGATGAAATGCAATCAAGTTCTAAAGAAAAGGAGTTTCATAGCTTTGACACCTTGTGGTATTTCGGCTACATCTTGAGCTACAATGATCGGATTGAGGTGATCCTTATACCATTTTGAAGCCAAGAGATAGATCTACATTTGGTATCAAGACATTGAAGTCCAGTTCAGTCGTTTTCATAGTCAAAAAGTCGAAATACTGAAGTGCAATTTCATGGTCGAAAGCTGAAACAAGGTTCTGACCAGTCAAGGGTATTTTGGTCATTTATTGGTCCACAGAGCTCCAAATTGGATGATTCTTGATGCATTGGAAAGCTAACTCAAAGGGCTACAACGTTCATGTTTTATACAAGAGCTAGTTCAGCCTCTAACATCAAGCAAATATCAGTTGAAGTTGGACCCAAAACAGAGCAAGTACATCCGAGCCTGGATCCATTATGATCCGAGTACTCGTCTGATCTTCTGGATAGGAGGATCCGAGGCCATAGGATCCGAGCTCGGATCCACTGTAGCAAGCCTCAGATCCCAATGAACAGTGAAAATAAAAATGAAGAAAAATGTGATCCGAGGGGTAATTTGATAGATCCGACCTCGGATCTAGCCCTCGGATCGCTACTTTCGGCTCCGTGACTGGCTCTGCAACTTGTGCTTTATTCACACAAGCTTTTTGACCAATTTATCTGCAAGAAATCCGGCTGAAACTGAGCCTGCAAGCATGGAGAAGTCAAGAAACATCTTTTGGTGATCCCAAGAAGCAATTACAACAACTTTAACAACTCACCATAAGATTGAATTCCTCTATAAAAAGAAGCCTTGAAGAACATTTTCAAAACTTTGGAAGGCTAGAAAGGACTCCACAAAAATTTAGTTCTCACTAGTTTTTCTTAGTTCAATTAGTTTAGTAGTTGAGTATAGAGTAGTATAGTTCGTCCTACTTGTTTGTTAGCTAAGCAAAGATGAAGATGGAGATGAAGAAGGCAAGGAAGAACTCATGTGACAAGGGTTACTTTTCCTTTCCAACTCTTTATATTTTGTACTTGATTCCAAGTTTAGTTAATATACAAGTTCTGGATTTTATGTTATTTTTGTGTTTTTAAAGTTTATACCTTGGGTTTAGTTGAACTTTCTATGATTGTTAGTGTTTATTATTTGGTTATTTGATTGCTATGATTTGAGCAAGTTATTTAGCACTTTGACTCTTTAAATCATGATTAATCTGGTACCATTGATTGTGATTATCTAAGGTGTTGTTTCTGCAATGAAAATTGAGATTTAACACTGGTTCAAGAAGTGCTAAACATAGGAAGTACACTCACGAAAGTAGAGGTGCACCTATGTGGTTTTTTGTATAGTTGATTCACTACGAGAGTAGGTTTCACATGCATTAGGAAATTACGCCATAACTAGTCAAGATAATAGCATTCGCTTAATCGATAATCTCATTTGCAAGAGTAGTGAGGAATTCCATATCTCTAGGAGCTTTCTAGTGTTAATTTTATTACTTTTACTTCATGCTTATAGTCTAAATAATAAAGGAGTTCGAAAAACACCGGTAATTGCAATCTTTCCTGTGGGATCGACCCTCAATACCCTATACTCGCTCAGGATTCGTATACTTGCGATAAATCGCGTGTGGGGTATTTTGGAATTTATAAATGTAAAACTTGATTAGGATGAGCTTAATGTTATATGTATACTCCGCGCACGTCAAGTTTTTGGCGCCGTTGCCGGGGAAGATTTGGCAATATCGGTGTGAAGAGCAACTTTATTAGTTTAGACATTTTATTAGTTGTCTAGTGTGTATTAAATGTTATTTTCTTTTATTTTTGTGTTTTCTATGTGAATCACCTATTCTTTTTACTAATTTTGCTCTTAAGTTGTTTAAAAGCAATTTTAGGTGATGAGGAGGATAGGTCAATTTGGAGGACAATGCTTGAGCAGTGGAAGATTGGCAATGGATGGTTATCAAGTGCAAAACTCCTTCAACAGAGGTAACCAAGAATTTACTGAATGTATGTCTTTTGAAGATGGTTTAAGGTGTTTAAAGGCTAAATTTGATGTTATGATGTTACAAGTTCAAATGGACACAATTATGCATGAAATTGAGCAAGGGAGGAATGTTAATACCTTTAATTCTTATCATGTGATTTGTGACTTGTGTGGAGGTTATCATGCTACTAATACATGTATGCAAGTACAAAATGTGGATTATTATGATGAATTAGAGCATTACAATCCTTGTTTTGATCGATATAGTGCTAATTGGAGCAATTCTCCTGCTTATGGTTGGGATAATCAATGTGCTAATAGTGCTTCTTCTTGTTTATATGATTACCAATCCGAATGTGTCCACTATGAATCAAAACCATCTTGGGAGTTGGCAATAGAGAAGTTAGCTAATGCACCTCTACCTTGGGAATTAGAAAGTGAACCATTAGCTAATGATTTTAATGCATCTTGGGAGCTAGCTGTAGAAAATTTTTCTAATCAATTTGATTTAGCAATAGAAAAGCTAGCAAATGCAACTTCCGACCGTTTTGATAGGATTGAGGAAAGAATAGATGAATTAGCTTCTCACTTTGGTAGAATACATGAGCAATTGAATGTATTGTGTGAAATTGTTTCTTCTAATAATTTGCAAAATGATCCTATCATGAATGGTGGGAATGTTGTATGTGAAAATGGATTGCATTTTGATGAAAATGATGAATATCAATTGTGTTTCAATGAGCAAATATCCATTTCACATGATAATATCTTTGGAACTAACTTCGAATCTCAAGAGGTGAGTTTCAATGATTCATTTTTCACCCCTCTTGAGGAGTGCATTGAAGATATAGGTTCTAAGGGTATTGCTGCCCAAGATACTCTCATGGCATTTCCTTTGGTAAGTTCTCAAGTGGTACATATTCAAGGTAATATCTATGAAACACTTGAAATAGGTAAGTCACTTTCATTTCTCACATCATTAGATCATGTGGCTTTTGCTATAAAGTCACCATTTAATGATCCACCACGTCCAAAAATGGTGGATTATTCGTTAACTAAACCTCCTTGATAATGAGGTTATATAGTCAAGCTAATGACTATAAAGAAGCGCTTGTTGGGAGGCAACCCAATGATTTCTTGTTTTTAGTAGCTTTTAAGTTGTTTAAACAAGTGTTTTTGTGTGTTTTATAGGTAGCAATGACAAGAAATCATGTGAATCATTCCAAGTGCAAAAGAGTTTATAAGGAGTGGAGACCGATGTGAAAAAGGGAAGCTTAACCTTTATTTTTTAGTTTACAATGCTTAATTTCATGATATGAGGTTAAGTTAGTCATTTGCATGAAGTTGAAGTGCATTCAAGTGTTTAAATGTGTTTATGACCTATTTGCACTCTTTTGACTTTTTGAACACCGTTATGTGTATTGCAAGTGTCAAGGGGACTATTTGATCCAAGAACCTCAACCCTCAATTTGCATTCTACATGTTTTTGATTTGTTTTGAGGTGTTGAGATTCATGTTTAAGGCACTTTCCATGTGCGTGAAGTGTTGAATTGTTAACAATTTCATTGTAGAGCACGAATTGGAGAGTGTGTTTCAAATTGGGGTCAAACTGAAAATTGCATAAACTTCTGCAATAAGTGCAGAATCAATGGATCCGAGGCCTCGGATCTACTTCTGCAATCAGAGAAAAATTTGAGTTTTTGATCCGAGCTCACTCATAATGATCCGAGCTCGGATCCTTTCAAAAACAACCTCGGATCCTTTCAAAAACGAAGGCTCGGATCATTTTTCCTTATTCTTCCCTCTCTTCCTCCTTCATTTTGTACTTGAGGAGACTTGATCATTGATGACAAAATGTATAAATGGAATTTATTTCGTTCATGATGATGGGCTTATTTGTGAAATTAGCTTTCTTTTGCTTTGGATATTAATGCATATACTTGATTAGCAAAGATTAGCTCATTTCATGTTTTTATCCCTTGAACATTGTATGGTTCCACATGCTTGATCCTTGTCCCTTTTTCCCTTAATTTGCATGCTTACTTCTTGATCGTTGTAAGTTTTTACTTAGTTTTTTTTATTATTATTATTTTGCCATTTGAAGTGATGCATTAATTAAACTCTCCTTTCTTTTAAGCCTTTGTTATCACTTTTGTTTCTCATTTTCCATTTTTTTAGGTTTATATTACTAATGGTTATCAAATGGAACTCATGAAGTATAGGAGAAAGATGGATAACGTATCTTGAAGCTTCATATTCAATCGCAACAATAGGGGAGTATTACTTTCTTTATCTTGGTTTTCCTTTTTACACATTGAGGACAATGTGCATGTTAAGTGTGGGGGAGTTAAATTGAGATTATATGCATTGTATGTGATTGATTTTGTGGTTGCAAATATTAGACTTGTGCTTTATCTTGGGTCAAAATTGTTCCAAAATATTGTCCAAAATTGCAACATTTACCCAAAAGTTTCAATTTTTTTTCAATTTTATCCAAATGGGTAACAAGTTCCATAACATTAGTAATTTAAATTCCTTCTACTTTTGAGGTAAATATATGTGATTTGGAAACTTCTTTTCTCAATTTACTTGGGAATGATTATTATGTGATTAGAATTTGTACATTTATAGGAAAGTATATCTTTTAAAGTGGAGAAAATTATGCCTATATTTTTTTGCATATTTGATGAAATTTCTTCTCTTTATTTGATTTTATAAGTTAAGTGATAAATATGGTCAATAGTTGCAATACTCTTCTCATGATTATTCTTTTGAGGGAATGTTTATTAAAAAAAAAGAAAAGAAAAGAAAAAAAAGAAAATAAGATTTGTTCTACTCCAATGATTATTGTACTTAATAACCAGGAGTCTTCATCTACAAATGTCGACTTTCGCGTCAAACAGTACTTGAATTAAGAGTATGCAAGACAACTTGAGTATGTGAAGTGTTGAGTAACCGGTGATCTTCATCTAAAAATGTCGATCCTCGCGTAAAAAGACACTTTCACAACTTAAGTATATATTTAGTTATATTATATGAATAAATCCCTCTGTAAATTGGAGTAAGAAGATGATCATGAGTTTAAGAAGCGTTATTATTGACCATATGAGTTACCGGCTTGTGAAATTGGGTAAGGATGAGAAATTGAATTAAACTTGTTATAATTATGGTATAATTGGCTTTCCTTTACTTGATATTATGAGTACTTAAGTTTAATGGAGTGATTACATAATGGTTATTTACCTTGTTTTGAGGAAATGAAATTGACTTGAGCATATATAGTTATCTTCAAATATTTTGAATCATTGTTGGTTGGTATTTCTTATTGCTTAGGACAAGCAATCGTTCAAGTGTGGGGGTATTTGATAAGAATATATTTTACGTATTTTAAGTATGTTTTGTTATTTAGTTTTGGTGTGTTTTAACAACTTTTATAGCTAATTAACTAAGATTCTAGTAAAAATATGTATTTTGTGGTTTAAATGGTAAAAATTGCATTTCTATGGATTTTTATGGTGAAAACTTCATGTTTTTATAGGTTTAATGATTCAATCATCAAATGGCATGACTTGAAAAGATATTTGGATGATTGAGGATGATTTAAAGTGATAAAAAAGAGAATATGAAGTGCAAGAGATGAAATGCAATCAAGTTCTAAAGAAAAGGAGTTTCATAGCTTTGACACCTTGTGGTATTTTGGCTACATCTTGAGCTACAATGATCGGATTGAGGTGATCCTTATACCATTTTGAAGCCAAGAGATAGATCTACATTTGGTATCAAGACATTGAAGTCCAGTTCAGTCGTTTTCATAGTCAAAAAGTCGAAATACTGAAGTGCAATTTCATGGTCGAAAGCTGAAACAAGGTTCTGACCAGTCAAGGGTATTTTGGTCATTTATTGGTCCACAGAGCTCCAAATTGGATGATTCTTGATGCATTGGAAAGCTAACTCAAAGGGCTACAACGTTCATGTTTTATACAAGAGCTAGTTCAGCCTCTAACATCAAGCAAATATCAGTTGAAGTTGGACCAAAAACAGAGCAAGTACATCCGAGCCTGGATCCATTATGATCCGAGCACTCGTCTGATCTTCTGGATAGGAGGATCCGAGGCCATAGGATTCGAGCTCGGATCCACTGTAGCAGGCCTCGGATCCCAATGAACAGTGAAAATAAAAATGAAGAAAAATGTGATCCGAGGGGTAATTTGATAGATCCGACCTCGGATCTAGCCCTCGGATCGCTACTTTCGGCTCCGTGACTGGCTCTGCAACTTGTGCTTTATTCACACAAGCTTTTTGACCAATTTATCTGCAAGAAATCCGGCTGAAACTGAGCCTGCAAGCATGGAGAAGTCAAGAAACATCTTTTGGTGATCCCAAGAAGCAATTACAACAACTTTAACAACTCACCATAAGATTGAATTCCTCTATAAAAAGAAGCCTTGAAGAACATTTTCAAAACTTTGGAAGGCTAGAAAGAACTCCACAAAAATGTAGTCTTCACTAGTTTTTCTTGGTTAATTAATATAGTATAGGTAGAGTAGTTTTTCCTTCTTGTATTTGTATCTAGATTTGGATGAAGATTGGAGGAGCAAAGATGGAGAGTTAGAGCTCATGTGACAAGGGTGACATCTCTCCTATCACTTTCTCTTTTGTATTTGATTTCATGTTTAGCTATAATACAAGTTTGGCTTTGTTTTTCTTCATGTTTTTCTAAAGTTTATGCCTAGAGTTATGGTTGAACTTGCTATATTTTGTTTGTGATGTCTACTTGGTTATTTGGTGATATTATTTTGAACAAGTTATTTATCACTTTTGCTTATCTAATCATAATTAACTGGCCATTAATTGTGATTATCTAAGGTGTTAGATTTGCAATGAGAATTGGAATTTAACACTAGTTCAAGGAAGCGATAAATTTAGGGAGTACACTCACGAGAGTAGAGGTGCACCTATGTGGCTTTAGTGACTTGTTTCATATAATTTCATAGAAGAAATGAGCTTGTAATTAATTCATAACCACGAGAGTAGGTATGGCTTAATTACAAGTATAGTTGATTCACTACGAGAGTAGGTTTCACATGCATTAGGAAATTACGCCATAACTAGTCTAGATAATAGCATTCGCTTAATCGATAATCTCATTTGCAAGAGTAGTGAGGAATTCCATATTTCTAGGAGCTTTCTAGTGTTAATTTTATTACTTTTACTTCATGCTTATAGTCTAAATAATAAAGGAGTTCGAAAAACACCGGTAATTGCAATCTTCCCTGTGGAATCGACCCTCAATACCCTATACTTGCTCACGATTCGTATACTTGCGATAATTCGCGTGTGGGGTATTTTGGAATTTATAAATGTAAAACTTGATTAGGATGAGGTTAATGTTATATGTATACCCTGCGCACGTCAATTACGTTTGGAGTATTTGAAAATTTATAAATGTAAAACTTGATTGAGAGGATGAGCTAATTATTATATGTATATCCTGCGCTCGTCAAGTGATAAGTGCATAGTTTACATGTTTTAAGTGTGTTTTATTATTTAGTTTTGGTGTGTTTTATTTACTTTTATAGCTAATTAACTAAGATTCTAGTGAAAATATGCATTTTGTGGTTTAAGTGATAGAAATTGCATTTCTATGGGTTTTAATGGTAAAAACTTCATGTTTTTGTAATTTTAATGATTCAATCATCAAATGGCATAAATTAAGAAGAGAAATTGGATGATTATTGATGATTTGAAGTGATTTAAAGAAGATATGAAGTGCAAAAGAGGAAATGCAATCAAGAACAAAGAAAGCAAGTTTCACAGGTTTGACACATTTTCGTATTTTGGCTATATCTTGAGCTAAAAGCATTGGATCGAGATGATTCTTATATCATTTTGAAGCCAAGAGATATATCTACATTTGGTATGAAGGCATCAAAGTCCATTGAAGTCGTTTTCATAGTCAAAAAGTCGAAATACTGAAGTGCAATTTCATGGTCGAAAGCTGGAACAAGGTTCTGACCAGTCAAGGGTATTTTGGTTTTTTCTCGGTCCACAGATCTCCAAATTGATGATTCTTGATGTATTGGAAAGCTAACTCAAAGGGCTACAACTTTCATGTTTTATACAAGAGCTAGTTCAGCCTCTAACATCAAGAAAATATCAGTTGAAATTGGACAAAAATAGAGCAAGTAAATCTGAGCTCGGATCTATTTTCATCCCCAGTGATCCGAGCCCTCGTCTGATCTTTTGGAGAAGTGGATCCGAGACCAGTGGATTCGAGCTCGGATCCACTGTAGCAGGCCTCGGATCCAAATGTACAGTGAAGGTAAAAATGAAGAAAAATGCGATCCGAGTGGTAATTTGATCGATCCGAGTGGTAATTTGATCGATCCGACCTAGGATCTAGCCCTCGGATCAGTACTTTCGGCTTACCAACTTTTGTTCTGTTCACACAAGCTTTTTGACCCATCTTTCCTGCAAGAATATCGGTGGAAACAGCCGAAGACAGCTGCAAAAGAAGGTTCACAACTCATTTTTAGCTTGTTTATGGGCTCAAGACATGATTTAACACTTGTCTATTACAAGAAATTCCTCTAAAAAAAATAGAAGCCTTGAAGAACATTTTCAGAACTGGGGAAGGCTAGAGAAACTCACCAAAAATGTAATTTTCACTAGAGTTTCCTTAGTTCATTAGTTAGAAAGTTAGTGTAGTGTTTCCTTCTTGTATTTGTAGCTAGATTTGGATGAAGAATTGAAGAGCAAAGATTGAGAGTTAGAGCTCATGTGACAAGGGTGATATCTCTCTTACTTCTTTCTCTCTTGTATTTGATTTCATGTTTAGCTATAATACAAGTTTGGATTTGTGTTTTATCATGTTTAGTTAAAGTTTATGCCTAGAGTATGGATGAATTTTCTATATCTTGTTCATGATGTTTATTTGGTTATTTGGTGATATTATTTTGAACGAGTTATTTATCACTTTTGCTTTTCTAATCATGATTAACTGGCCATTAATTGTGATTATCTAAAGGTGTTAAGTTTGCAATGAGAATTGGAATTTAACACTAGTTCAAAGAAGTGATAAACCTAGGGAGTACACTCACGAGAGTAGAGGTGCACCTATGTGGCTTTAGTGACTTGTTTCATGTAATTTTATAGAAGAAATGAGCTCGTAGTTAATTCATAACCACCAGAGTACGTATGGCTTAATTACAAGTATAGTTGATTCACTATGAGAGTAGGTTTCACATATATTAGGAAATTACGCCATAACTAGCCAAGATAATAGCATTCACTTAACCGGTAATCTCATTTGCAAGAGTAGTAAGGGATTTCATATCTCTAGGAGTTTTTTAGTGTATTTTATCACTTTTATAGTGTAGATTAATTTCTTATACTTGTGATAGTCTAAATAATAAAGGAGTTCGAAAATCACCGGTAATTGCAATCTTCCCTGTGGGATCGACCCTTAATACCCTATACTCGCTCACGATTCGTATACTTGCGATAAATCGCGTGTGGGGTATTTAGGAATTTATAAATATAAAACTTGATTGTGGATGAGTTAAATTGATAAGTATACCCCGCGCACGTCATCAAGTTCCAAAAAACGATGCTAATACATAATATTGTGAAATTCCGTGAACTTAATCCAATATGCAGACCTCAAATCACTAAAGATAGCTCGACACACCGAATGAAAATCCACAAAAACTCAGTAGACAAAAAAGGCAAAATACGAAAGATAAACTTTAATCTTTCAGACTTGACTGGTTTATACCACCAATTAACCAAGACCACATGCCAATTATCTCCAGCATAACGAATTCCACAAGGCAATCCAAAAAACTCCCACACGGCCATTGCCAGCCAGCTCCCCTTCCAAAAACAAATGTTTTACCATTTCACCTTGAGAGTCCATGCAGAAAAAACATTTGGACAGCATATGAAACTGAAACTTAATCAGCACATCATCCAAAGGCATCCTACATCTAAACAATCGCAACATAAAAAATGAAATTTTCGATGGCACCAACATATGCCAAAATTGTTTAGACATGAATGAAGAATCCCTAGCATCCTGTATCTCCTGGAAAGTAGAGAATAAAGAGAACCTGCCTGATGTAGATAAAACCCAAGTCATGGCATCTGGAACATCCATAAAGAATAGCCGAACCCAAAATTTCTTGAACAACCTCCACTGGCAGCAATTGACCCAACAAGATTATATTCCACTCACCATTGTCAATAACATCTTTGAAAAATAGATTTCCTTGCACCTCAACTTTAAGAGACAGAGCTCCTGATCCTACCCAGTTGTCACACCAGAAGTTACAACTTCCTCTGTGAAGTTGCTAGGCTATAAATAATTTTGCAAACCCCTAATGTCCAACTTCCTTCTCCATGTAGGTGAGCTTGTTGAAGAAATGGGGGCTTGACACGGATGAATTCCAAAACAATACTTGGCATGGATAAATTTTGCCCATAAGAAAGAACCACTCCTAAAATTCCACCACAACTTACAAGAGAACACCCTATAAACCTCATAAATGGATCGAAACCCAACACCACCTTCCTCCAGAGGATAACAAAGATCTCGCCAGCCAATCCAATGGAATTTATTTGACTGCTGGTATGCACCCCGAAGGAAATTGGCACAAACCTTCACAATAATATGGAATACACCTTTAGGAATTCCCCCCGCTGTGAGCAAGTGTATAGGAATACTCGCTAACACATGTTTAATCAAAATAATCTTACCATCTATAGATAACAATTGAGACTTCCTTGAGAGCACCTTGTCCATGTTTGATTGACACAAATCTGAATATTACTCCTCTATATTTTGCATCAAATTTTGTATCAATTTCAATATTACTCCTCTATTCTTAGCAATTTCTGTCCAGTCTTCAATGTTGCTCCAATTTTGCCTCAACTTCAACTGAACTTTTCTTGATGATAGAAGTTGAATTAACTCTTGACAAAAACATGAAACTACAAGTCCTTTGAGTTAGCTTTCCAATGCATCAAGAATCACCACACTTGGATCTATGTAGGCTGAGAAATGACTGAAATACCCTTGACTGCTCACTGCCTTGTCTCAGTTTCGACCATAGAAAATTAGCTACTGTAATTCGGATTTTTTGCCTAGAAAACCTTCAAACTGGATTTCAATGTCTGCATATGAATTGTAGATCTGTATCTTATCTTCAAAATGGTTTAAGAATCATCTCAATCCGATCATTGTAGCTCAAGTTATAGCTGAAATACGAAGATGTGTCAAAGCTGTCAACTTTCCTTTTCATCCAAATGAAGTATATTTCCAACTCCTATACAAATTATGGACAAAATGCAAGTAAAAAGTCACAAAAACCTCATTTAATCACTTGAGAGCATTTTACACCAAATTTAGCCAAAATGATCTATTTTCTTCCAATAATATAGCCAAAGTGACTAAAAATAACATAAAATGTCATTCAAATATAACGTAAATTAGTCACTTATCACTATAGGTATGGTTGGTACACCAACAAAAGTGGGTATCACGTACACAAGGAAATTAAGCCATGTCTTAGCCGAGATTTTAGTACTCAATTAGTCAAGAAATTTCACTAGCATGAGTAGATGGGGATTCCATTACCTGGGGAGCTTTCATTTGTATTTTCTTCTGCTTAGTAGTTTAGATTTGTTGATTTTAATTTGTTGGTAGTCTAAATAATGGAGAAATTTTAGTAGTGCCGGTAGCTATCCATCTTCCCTGTGGGTTCGACCCTAATTACCCTATACTCGTCCATGACCCGTATACTTGCAGAAAATCATCTGTGGGGTAGTTTAGGAGATTATAAATTCAAAACTTGACTGTAGATTGAGCTTTATTGTGCACGTCGAATACCATAAGATGTCAAAACTTTCAAACTCCCTTTCTTTGTATTTAATTGCATTTCAATCTTTTGATCAGTTTGCTCTTCATATTCTCTTTAAATTATTTCAAATCATCAAGAATCATTCAATCATCTTCTCACTTCACTTCATTTGATGATTAAGTCGTTGAAACCTATAGGAACATAAAGTTTTCACCACTTTAATCCATAGAAATGCAATTTTTGATACTAAAATCACAAAATATAAATTTCTCAAGAAACCTAGTTATTTTTGCTATGGGGAAACTACCCAGCAGATTTGGAAGGAATTTGAGATTCAAGGGGATGACTCTTTCTTCATTGGTTCCGTATAGCACATGGTGATGACTTGGTAGTTAAGGCCAGCGCCGAATAGGCTTCTAGCTTGTGTTTACCGCATTTTGCCATCTATAATCTGTTGGGAATTGTGGCGAGCAAGAAATATTGTGCTTATGCAGGAGAGAAGGATGGACGTTAGAATTTTGGTTAATCGTATATTCTCACAGCTACGGGAGTTGCTCCAGGGTCAGTTTCCTTCATTACAGTGGTCATATGGCTCTTGGGAGAGCTTACACTCCTTTTGGGAGGCTTGGCCGAAGGAGGTTCTTGTGATACCTGTCAAATGGCAGGTCTCAAATAGGGGTTACAAGCTGAACGCCGATGGTGCTCTCAGGGTAATCCATGTTCAGTGGTGGAGGCGGCCTTTTGCGCGATTCACAGGGGAGATTTATCTTTGGTTATTCATGTTTCTTTGGCACATTGTCTAGCTTGCAAGCAGAGTTGAAGGCTCTGGTTTATGGAGTGAAATAGTGTGTGAGGCGGGGATACTTGGCCTAAACAAAAAATGTGGTGGTTATCCATCACAATCTAAAATCAGAAGTTGAAGCACGGAACAAAAATGTAGAGGGAGAAGCAATTAGAGAGCAATTAAGGTATCCAAAAGTGAAAACTGCAGCTTGATTGGATGGTGGACAATATCCTAGTAGGAATGCCGAGCTTATGCGAGGTGCTTCAATTGTTGCAAATCTATACTATATATAAAAGTGCTTTGAATGATTTATTGATGGGTGTTTTTTAATTTATCTAATATGCCTTTAAGACAATTTTCCTACATATACCCTTAATTTCCTGTTGAAATACTAATACCATCCACTTGGGAGTAGGATGCTATGTTTCTAACTATGTTAGACTCTGAGGCTAGTAGTAGTCATTTTGTAAATAGATGTGACTCAATTGTTGCAAATAATAACAAATCAGCCTTCTAAGAAGAAAATAAGAGATTTTGTAATAGAAATGACTCACGCTGCTTTGTTCTATATGCGTACGAAAAGCATGCCACATGAAGAACAAAAGATACAAAAGAAAGCTCTAATAAAAATGAGCAGAAAAGTCAAAGAAAATATTTTGTGATTAACTTTGTGTACATGCCGTAGTTCTTTTGAATTTTCTTTTCCATTCTAGTCAAAGAAAAATAATAAAAAAATGTTTTGCACAGCAAATGAGTTGACTCTATATGATAATATATGATATCTCACCCTTACTTTGATTAGAAGCAAAGGCTGCTTTTTTCACAAGAACTTTCAAAATGTTTGAAGTAAATCAAAGAAATAAATCATTACAAGTCAAAGAAATAAATCAAACGAAAGGGGAAAAAATATTAATAAATATTAATAAGACGCCCATATGTTACACGAATCAAACGAACCTGATGTAATAAAGACAAGAGTAAAATAAAGGAAACAGTTTGCCCACAAACCTCAATTGAAGAAAAATCTTTCTTCTTCATTTTTTGTTCTAAGTACATAACAATCATCCCACTATCAATTATGGCAAAGTTATACTCATTAACAAGAAAAATTAGAATTGAGCACTCATTCTCGTACAACAAAAAACATGCTCATGAATGTGAGCACTCATTCTTTTTAGTTACCAAGCTATTATTCCTTTCTATGCAATGGTTTAGAAAACATTTTTAATCTTAAACTCACTTTCAATCTGTTTTGTAAAACCTGACTTCGTAACGAGAAGATTCTGGCAGCCTCCAGTCCCATAGACGGTGCACCCTAATTATAACATAAAAAATTCTGATAGCCCGGACCATCTAGATGAATTGGACTTGGAATTTTCTATTCAATGTTCAACTGTCTGGAGTTGCTTACTTTTCTCTTTCTTTCCGGTGATCCCTGTTTCTCTGCGGAACACCCAAAAAAAGCAAAAAATAAAACGTTGTAATAAGTTTCAATTGAATTCCCAGATTGTGATTTCACCCATAACTCAAATAATAATAGCCAATCAATTAGGGCAAATGAGAAATTTTACTCAAGAGAAGTTCATTATGTTGTGATGTATTCAAATATCACTCTCAAATAATAGCCAGAAAATTAGGCGGCAAATAAGAAATTTCACTCAAGTAGATTGTGACGTATTCAAAAGTCAAATCATGACGATGTATTGAAATTTTACGTAGATATTCAAAATCTAAGTACATAAAAAAGTCACGAGGAACCGGATAAAATGGCATCTAAAAGACTATCAAATTCTTAAATAAACCACATGATCTACCCAAAAATTTTCCTAGCTACGAAAGCTTTCTCACATACAAAGAAATTAAGCTCCTCTCCATTAACTGAAAAGGATTTTAATGTATATACAAAAATTAAAATTAAATTGATTAAATTTTTCCATTAGATCAAACTTTAAAACTTTTATCGTAATTTTGACCTATTTTCTGCTATCCAAAATTCTGTTCAAATTTAATAACACTGCTAAAAATATATAGATATAAATATATAGAAGATTCCAATATCACTGCTCAAAAAGTGAACGACCCTAGGACCTTCAATGGTCGTACTCGTACAACGGTGCCCTAAATGATGTATTGACTCGATCATCCCCTCGGGTCCCGATTTATTGGATTTTCTATGGTAAAAGAGCTTTTGAAAAACCAGTATAAAAGGAGAAACACCATCACAGCCAAATGCATGCTCATATACCACATGGCTTGATCAATCTTGATCTTTCATTTTCTCACTTTTTCCTTGCTCATATTCCTTCTATCCCTTCTCAAATGGTTCTATGCTGCTTCTAAACCCCAGAAAAAGTTACCACCATCTCCACCAAAGCTCCCAATTATTGGCAATCTTCACCAGCTTGGCCAGTTTCCACATCGCTCCCTTCAATCACTGTCAAAAAATATGGTCCACTCATGCTGCTTGAACTGGGAAGGCAAGCCCAATGCTGGTTGTCTCTTCCTCTAATGCAGCTTGCCAGATCTTGAAAACCCACGATTTATCCTTTGCAAGCAGGCCTAGATCGGGCATCCCAGATAAACTCTTTTACGGAAGCAAGGACATAGCTTTTGCGCCATATGGTGAGTATTGGAGACAACTAAAAAGCAATTTCTATGCTTCATCTTTTGAGTAACAAAAGGATTCAGTCCTTTTCAACATGTCAGAGAGGAAGAGACGTCACTCATGATCGAGAAGATCAGCCGAATGTGTTCTTCCTCAGCTGTAAACTTAAGTGACATGTTTTTAATTCTCACCAATGATATAATCTGTAGGGTTGCCTTGGGGAGGAAGTATAGTGAGAAGAAAATGGGAGGAAAAGTATGGAGAATTTGAAGGTGTTTGGTGAGTTACTGGGTATTTTTGATGTAGGAAACTATATTCCTTCGCTTGCATGGGTTAATCGCTTCAATGGCTTGGATTCTAAAGTGAAGAAAACGGTTAAACAGATTGATGGATTTCTTGAGGGTGTGATAGAAGAGCACATGAGTAAGAGGAAAGGAAAGGCTGAAAGTGACTCTACTACTGAGGCAAGATGCCAAGACTTCGTAGATATCCTGATTGAGATTAATGAGGAAAAGACTATGGGCTTTGCTCTTGAGCGAGATGCTATGAAAGCTATCATCCTGGTAAATTTCTCTCTCCATCTCTTTGTATTGGTAGTAAATCTTTGGGATTGAGGCAAGTATGGTTGATTTTGGTGTGGTTGCATACGGTCGTTTTATTCTTATTTTTAAAATTTGGTATATACTTGTATCACTAAATTGACGTACGCAAGTGATGTTAATATAAGTTATATTAGTATAAATCAAATTATGTAAGAAATCAATAGTTGTACAACATATAAATCATAAGAGAACTTGCGTCAAATTCTAAATCTTTTACCTTTTTTAACCACTCAAACATATAAATATTTAAGTGTGTTCAGTTAAACCTTACGAAACCCGGATTGATAAAGGCCAATTGATACCCCTAGTCATAAGGACTCATAACCTTCAAGAGTTCTGAAAGGTTGTGAATGGAGTAATAATTGGGTTTTGTCAGTCGAGATTTAACAAACCTAAACTCAACCCATTTAAATATTCATATAAACGTTAGAACTACATAAGCTCACAAACCTTAGGCTCTTTATTGGACAATGAGCCAGCCCAAGCCAGCTTATATTTATTGATTTTTAAAATCATTTCATTATTTAGGAACATAATCTATTTAGGAACATAATCGAAATAGAGGTACATAAAGTTTGATTACATCATAAAGTTTGATTACTACATGGTTTTTGAATGAAGTTGGATTGGTACATAATAGAAATAGAGGCTTATTGCCATTGTATAATCGAAACATGTTCTAATGCAACACTTTCGTTGATTCCATTATTTAGGATGTCTTTGGTGCTGGATCTGATACAACACATTCAGTTATGGATTGGGAATGTCAGAACTTCTAAAGAACCCCAAAGTCTTGCATAAATTGCAGGCTGAGGTAAGAGATGTGACTCAAGGAAAACCAGAAATAACTCGAGCTGATATGGAGAAAATGCAGTAACTTAAAAGCAGTGATTAAGGAAACTCTGCGACTTCATACTCCAGTTCCATTACTGGGTCCTAAAGAATCGAATCAAGACGTCAAAGTAATGGGGTATGATGTACCAAAGAGCACACAGGTACTTGTGAATGCTTGGGCAATTGCAAGAGATCCATTGTTGTGGGAGAACCCTGAGGAATTTCGACCTGAGAGGTTTTTGGGTTCGGGTGTAGATTTCCATGGTTTGAACTTTGAGTTAATTCCGTTTGGTGCTGGACGAAGAGTTTGCCCCGGTATCAACTTCGCCATGTCAGTAACTGAACTTGCATTGGCAAAAACTGGTCAACAAATTTAACTTTACATCACCTGATGGAATCAATCCAAACGAGTTGGACATGACCGAATCATTTGGTATCACAGTCCAC
The DNA here is from genome assembly GCA_023065735.1 of Coffea humblotiana. Taxonomy (NCBI): domain Eukaryota; kingdom Viridiplantae; phylum Streptophyta; class Magnoliopsida; order Gentianales; family Rubiaceae; genus Coffea; species Coffea humblotiana. Next base: position 12,877,056 of record CM041210.1, on the reverse strand, counting down.
AGAAAATTTCCTCTGCATGCCATTGCCACACCATATTCTTGCTAATGTCTTTGTTTATGATGTTTCAGCTTTAATTGTATTGTTTCATTTCTAGTGACTATAGTGATGGGTTATTGTATACCATGCCCCAAGGATACCGAAGAAGGGGTGGGTTTGCCCTTATCTTGTTTGCACGATGTAACTATAGTTAATAATGCTAGTTAAGTTATGTACAATTCACACTGATAATGTCGGAATTTCGTAGTGGTTTAGTCCCTTTTTTTGGTGTGCTTATCATGGTTTTTTTTTTTTTTAATGCCAGCCCAAATTTTATTAGAAACAAACCAAATACGAGGGGCACATCAACCTTATCTCATATGGTACATGATAAAATGACCAATTAAGAACATTGGCAAGCAATCCTACATCTATGAAAAGACGGGAAAGCTAACTTGTCCAATCTATACTCTCTCCTCACCATCATCGGTGAGTCAGCTACTCAATCATACAAACAAATCCCGGTTTCTAAAATAGAACAATCTTCGTTCAACAACAAATCTTGAATTATGGAAGTTCTATTGCACTTATAAGTTCATTTGATCATGTGGGTAGCTTGGATTATGGTGAAATTTGTTGTGTGGGCTCTATGAATTCCCACTTTTACTTGTTGGGCTGATTTGATGAGTTTTAATGATATTCATGTTGGTTTAGTGCTTAAATTGGTAGAACTAAGTGAGTTTACGAAAGAAAGATCAAAGGTAGTGAAAGGGAGAAAATTTTCGATTCTGCCCTTTTGATGTTCGTGACCTTTAATGCGAATTTTTGTGGATCTAATCACTTAGTTACGATTTTTATATGTTGTATGAGATGTGTAGAAAGTTTCGTTAAAAAATTCCATGAATTGGTTGGCCAAAAGTTGAAATTTCATAAGCTAGCAAACCTGGAAAATTTTCACGTCAATACCCTGGCAGTGATCTTGTTTCGGCCATAACGTTTTGCTCCGATGTCGAAATCGAGTGCTGTTTGTGGCACTGGAAACTAGACATTCCCAGATTTCCAAAGGTATAAAATTCATGTTCTGATTCCACTTGAGTGATCCGTACCAACCATCTAAACCTGACTGTCCTGTTTCACGTTTTCATAGAGAGCTCTGTTCTGAGCAGCAACTTAATGCTCAAATGTGAGCTAGTTGTGGACTTCTTTTGAAAATGATTTCTTCTAAGAAATTGTAACCTTATGAATCTAGTTTTCAATGCCACTGACCATGCTCAATTCCGAGTCGAATTGAGTGAGTTGTGACCGAAATCCGAATCTGACTCAGAGGTAGAAAACCCTCTTTTGGCTAGTTAAAGCTTTAGCTTCGATTTGGGACTTGTTAATTCGAATTTCTTGGTGGTAATCACCTACCAAATTACACCTTGGATGTTTTCTTAGACCTTGTCTTCATAAATGGATGATGTTTGAGAATTTTCATTGGCCAAATGTTTGGAAAAGGGGAAAAACACAAGTGCAAGGCAGATTGCCTTAGAAATTTTGCAAACTTTATTGACTTTGTTCACTAGCTTTCCAAACGAATTTTTCCATGAAATTTGGTAGAGGGATATCCCTCATATGGTAGTATAATACTGCCAAATTTGATGTCATTCCGAGTTCATTTCGATGCTCAAACAAGGTCCTAAAGTTCATGACTTCAACCTGGAAACTTGTCTAAGTGTTTTAATTTTCAGCAACTTTGAGTTACTATATCTTGGTACTCAAAACTCCGATTCTTGTTCCATTTGTTGGATTTTAAACCTTGTTTGCAACTATAGTTAATTACCAAATTTCAAAGGTTAGATCGAATTCTGTGATTTTTGCCGAATTTTCAAAGTTGGCAAAAAACCAACCTCAAAAAACTGTTTTGCAAGTTTAAAACAGAAACTTTGAGCTAATTTTTTAATATCTTCCGTTAGGAATCATAGAAACATGTCTTCTAGGAACTTTTAGTACTTTGGAAAAAGTTTCCAACGGTACCAATTTTTCCAATTTTGGACTTTTGGAGTGTGAGTTATGATTTTTCCAAAAGTACACCTCAAATCTGAAAATTTCCAAACTTGAAGGGAAGTGAATTTTCGAGACCCTTCCCTATCCTTCGACACTACTTGACCATTTTGGACTTGTTTTTAAGAAGGAAAACTAGTTTTTCCTTGTGTTTAATAAACACTACTTTTGAACCTTGAACTTTGAGCAAATAAATCCACATTCCATGGTATTTTCTAGATTGTACAAGTGTACAAATCCTCTCCCTTGATAAGAAAGGATTTTTTTTTGTGATAGTGTGGTAATAGATAACTATTGTTTGCTCAGGTGCTCAAGGAGACCTTCACGAGGATCTCGAGGGGAACACCTAAAGGCTTGTTTTCGCACTCACTCTCTTATTTTGATTGGTGAGTGTCAAGTGCATGAATTTGTTGCTAAGTGGTTAATTGTTCCTTATCCATTATGTGAATTTGAAATTTTGAGACGAGTGTGTACTTTACCGCACTCGTTCTCTTTCAAACGAGATTATATTCGTATTTTGCTATGTGGATTCCTATTCGATTTGTACATGGTAATGTGGATGTGATTTGTATTTGTGATTCGTATATGTAATTCGTATTTGTGATTGTTGGCTTGTCAAACCAGCAAAAATAAAAGTTCCTACTCTAAAATATGAATTCGAGCATAGCAGTGAGTAGGGTCGTATCCACAGGGACTGGGTGATTTATTTCTTTGTAAAGATAAAAAGGGGATTATGAGAAATTAACTAAATAACTCACTTGAATAAAAATAAAGACAGTAGCACAAAATTAAATAAAACTAAATCAAGAAAAGGCAACACTCTAGGTTGAAGGTCTAATTTCCACTTTGGTTCATTTAACTGATCATCGATGCAAAGGTGAAATCACTTATTCATAAATAAACTGGTTATGGTTGTCAACAGCTCTGATAACTGCCTCTCCTTACTGTTTCGATAACCACAACACACTCTGTGGCTATTCTCTCTTACCAATTAAGCAATCCTAAACAAGCTCTTAGGATTTAACCTATTGACAGCATTAATAATTAGAGAAACTACCAATTCAACCAACAAACACGCATGCTCGGTTCATTTAAGTTAGATTATATATTCCCCGTAACATAGATTCGAAAGTCTCTTCTACAATCAAGTTACATCACGCGCCACAGATACTAAAACCATCAAAACAATTACGGATTTGATATTTTAGATGGCAATAGACTATTTCGACAATTAAATATTGATCAGGTATTTAACTGTAGAAAAATAATCATAATCATGAATGAACAGAGAATATATAAATACTCATGAATAAATGAAACAAACAAATCAAATTAGATCTCACAGTGTTGTCGAACCAAAGCTTCAAATTACCCTTCAACTAGCAAAGGAATTAGCCGCTCCTCCTGGTGGATTCGCGGCCACAAGGAATACTAGGGTTTATTGGAGAGAAAAGAAAAGGAAAAGGAATCCGAGATGCCTCCCTAAGGTTTATGTCCCCCCTTTTATAAGGTTTTTCTCCTCTTCTAGTAAGGAAAGGATTCCTTATCCTTCCTAGCTTCCTACCAAAAGTCAACTACCCAATTAAAAACATATCAATTGGTTTTCAAAGTAAAATACATCGAGTCATAACCAATTAGGACCTCCAATCCCGTGACTAATGTGGACAACCATGAGACGTAATGGACTTCTTGATCAAATGGCAGATAGATCTCATGTCCTGCGAACTCTTGACTTCCTTGTAGAATAAGACATGGTCACGCTTAACAGAATAGAGTCTTCTGGACATCAATCTTTAAAAGCACCAATTTGCGTTTGACAAAGCGTGGGCACGTCTTATAACAAGACGTCTTCTGGAAATTCGACTTTTAATGCGCCTTTACTTCATTCTCACCAACAACTGCTACAAACAACACCAAAGTTCAAATATGAGTGAAACTTATAGATTAACACCATAATTTAGCAAAGTAAAGGGGAAAATATTCACTAATTATATGCACAATTAGCCACTTAACAATTCCCCCACACCTAAACAATGGTTGCCCTCAAGCATTCACTACTCAAGAATCACAGTCAAGATGGCAAATATTTCATAGCACAGTGTATACTAATACAAGTATCATGTCTCCTCAAACAATTTTATCAAAATCAAGATGCACAAGATTCAACAGCCCTCACACGGATAATAGTGTACACACTCTGCACTCAAATGTTTAAGGGACATTTAGCACTCAAATCAACTCCATGAAATGACATTACATAAGCTTGCTAATATATCATATTTCCACCACTTAAAATGAATTCAATGCAAAAATCAAAGGGTCTTTATAAGGGTTGTAACGAGGCTTGGGTTAAGGGTTGGACAAAAGGGAATATTTTAGGTGTAAATATATCAAAGGAAATACCACTAACACTCTGCATGAAGTCAAACTGTTTTGTCATTCACATGTATAGCTGGCTTCCAGGAGTGTCAATAACTTCACTAAACTTGGCAAGTGCAAACGTAATTTGGGCATTATCCCAACTACCACAAAACAACACAAGTGCACTTCACAACGAAAATTTTTTTCTTTTTCTTCTTTTTTTTTTCCTTCGATTTTTCTTTTTTTCAATATTTTTTTTGTATTTTTTTTCATTTCTCTTTTTTTTTTGAAATGCACAACATAAATACCAACACTTGCCAACCATAAACGTACTTTTGGAACACACTTGAAATTTTCTTGCAAGAATAATAATGTATTCCTTTGACACAAGGTTCAAATGAGAAGGTCTAAACGAAAAAGGTTTAAAGTAACAAATTTGGTTATTAAACAAAGACAAAGGATTGAGGCTCAAACAGGGTTCGCCTATGGGTAAACATAATTAGGGAAGGAATTTAGAAAGTCAAAAGCGTTAAACCTAATTGCCCTTGTCATTTAATACGTCAAATTCAAGCATGGTCTCACATGTATAACAAAGCAAGTTCTAGAATGTCAAACCATGTGTAATATCACTCAACAAAAAGAAGATAGAGCAAAATATACTAAATTGCTCATAAAGCCCAAAAGTTCACAAATTAGTTTAAAATTATGTCAAATCTTGAGCATCCATCATTCAAATCAATTGCAAGAAAATAACATACTCATCACTAGTACCATTACACTATTCATATTTGCATCTTGATTGCTTTCCGTAAAACACAATAGAAGTTCCAAAACTAGATTTCAAAAAATTTTCATGACAAACTTTCATTTATTTTCACTTGAAAGATCCCTTCCCCCACACCTAAATCAGACATTGTCCTCAATGGATGAAACTTAAGTGCAAAAAGAAGAAAAGAGGACTTCCCTGATTATTGAACTGAACACTCAGGAGGGAATAAGTTGCTTAAAAATCAATGCAGGTGAAGCACGTAGTGAGGCTCAACTTGGGATCGCAATATTGGAGGTTTTGTTGTAAGGCGTGGGTACGCTGTATAAGAAATAGTCTTCTGTCCATCCAATCGTAAAACAAACATGCCTTCTGGACATAGAGCGTAGGCACGTCTTGTAACAGATAGTTGTCAGTCCAATCCAACCTAAAACGAACAATGCCCTCTGGACATAGAGCGTGGGCACGTCTTATAACAGGAAGTCTTCTGCCCAAGGAATTTCACCCAATCAAAGCGAAACTTTCATGAGTACGTCCACGGCCTACAACAAAAAGCCTTTTGTCAAAAAAAGAAGCGAAATAAACTTAACTTCCACATAAAAAAAATATATGCAAACATGACTAAAAATTGAAACTCTTGGGTTGCCTCCCAAATAGCGCCTTTCTTTAACGTCTTTGGCTAGACGATACCATGTTCGATCAAGGGGGATAAAATCTTTTAGCTTGTTTCATTACTTCTTCCTCGTGGCCAGTAATTCTTAAGCAAACGGCTGCTTTCTTCCTCGATTCAAGATGTTTGATCATTGCAACTCCTATCTTATTCAAGCCATCCACTTCAAAAACTTTTAAATCCTCACAATTAGGAGGTAATTTCTGTTGCAGTACGGCTGAAACATTTTCCTCCATACAAATTTTCTCATTGCAATTCAGCTTCTCAAATTTGTGAAACATTTTCATAATTTCTCGCTCCTCCTCCTCTTCATTGGATCTTGTAAATTGATTAGGGAATGAAGGATGTATCACCACAGTTGAGGGTTGTTCATTAGACTCTGTCGTTGAAGAAGTTTGAGATTGGGATCTCATTCCTTCTTTTCTCAGCTTCCTCTTCGACTACATGCTTGAATCCTACGTTTTGCAGCTCTTGCAGTCCTTCATCACTTCTCAAAGTAATTGCACTCATATTTTGTTTGGAGCTGTCAATGGTTTGCGAGTGCAATTCTTCTGAAATTTGAGACTCCACTCGGCTCATTGCAGATGCTAGTTGACTCAATTGATTCTCCAGGTTTCGAAATACTCATTCTTGTCTCCTGTTGAAATTGTTGTATATTAGTAACTAGTGATTTAACAATTCTTCAAGAGATATACCTGACGTAAAAGTTGGTTGTTGCTGTTGATATTGCTGTTGAAAATTTGGCGGCCTCGCTGCATAACTGAAGCTAAGGTTATCCCTCCATTCTTGAGTGTACATGTTGGAATACGAATCATACCTCATTTGAGGCGGAGTTGGAAATCCTCCAATAGCATAAACTTGGGCATTCAAACCATCTTGTAATGTGGGACACATGTTACTTGGATGATTCGAGGTATAACATATTCCACAAGTTTTTCTTTGTTGTACTTGTCCTTCAACCAACTTTTCTACAAGGAATGTTAGAAAATATAAACGACAATCAATAGAAGAGATACCCACATTATTAACCATCCTGTGAATGAAATCCTGTTCTATCACCAAATTGTTGAGTATAGTTAGCCATAAACTAACTCCAGAGTGAGGGGGAAAATAAAAATAAAAATAATTCAAAGAAAATAAATCAGTAAGGCACCAGTCCCCGGCAACGGCGCCAAAATTTGTTGGCTTGTCAAACCAGCAAAAATAAAAGTTCCTACTCTAAAATATGAATTCGAGCATAGCAGTGAGTAGGGTCATATCCACAGAGACTGGGTGATTTATTTCTTTGTAAAGATAAAAAGGGGATTATGAGAAATTAACTAAGTAACTCACTTGAATAAAAATAAAGACAGTAGCAAAAATTAAATAAAACTAAATCAAGAAAAGGCAACACTCTAGTCGAAGGTCTAATTTTCACTTTGGTTCATTTTAACTGATCATCGATGCAAAGGTGAAATCACTTATTCATAAATAAACTGGTTATGGTTGTCAACAAGCTCTGATAACCTGCCTCTCCTTACTGTTTCGATAACCACAACACGCTCTATAGCTATTTCTCTTACAATTAAGCAACCTTAAACAAGCTCTTAGGATTTAACCTATTGACAGTATTAATAATTAGAGAAACTACCAATTCAAACAACAACACGCACGCTCGGTTCATTTAAGTTAGATTATATATTTCCGTAACATAGATTTCGAAAGTCTCTTCTACAATCAAGTTACATCACGCGCCACAGATACTAAAACCATCAAACAATTACGGATTTGATATTTTAGATGGCAATAGACTATTTCGACAATTAAATATTGATCAGGTATTTAACTGTAGAAAATAATCATAATCATGAATGAACAGAGAATATATAAATACTCATTGAATAAATGAAGCAAACAAATCAAATTAGATCTCACAGTGTTGTCGAACCAAAGCTTCAATTACCCTTCAACTAGAAAGGAATTAGCCGCTCCTCCTGGTGGATTCCGCGGCCACAAGGAATACTAGGGTTTATTGGAGAGAAAAGAAAAGGAAAAGGAATCTGAGATGCCCCCCTAAGGCTTATGTCCCCCCTTTTTATAAGGTTTTTCTCCTCTTCTAGTAAGGAAAGGATTCCTTATCCTTCCTAACTTCCTACCAAAAGTCAACTACCCAATTAAAACATATCAATTGGTTTTCAAAGTAAAATACATCGAGTCATAACCAATTAGGACCTCCAATCCCGTGACTAATGTGGACAACCATGAGACGTAATGGACTTCTTGATCAATGGTAGATAGATCTCATGTCCTGTGAACTCTTGACTTCCTTGTAGAATAAGACATGGTCACGCTTAACAGAATAGAGTCTTCTGGACATCAATCTTTAAAAGCACCAATTTGTGTTTGACAAAGCGTGGGCACGTCTTATATAACAAGACGTCTTCTGGAAATTCGACTTTTAATGCGCCTTTTACTTCATTCTCACCAACAACTGCTACAAACAACACCAAAGTTCAAATATGAGTGAAACTTATAGATTAACACCATAATTTAGCAAAGTAAAGGGGAAAATATTCACTAATTATATGCACAATTAGCCACTTAACAGTGATTCCTACTTGGAATCGTCGATTTGAGTGTTGCTCATCGAATTCGTATTCGTATTCGTATTCGGGGGACGCTCAAACTCGTTGGCTAACTTTGCGAATCGAGCCAGCATGGGCTTGGTCAATAAGCTTAGCAAACCATGAGATATTCGTAAAGCATGATCTATTGGAGAGATCTTGCTCGGCATTACTCGTGCAGTATTGCCATGATATACTCGAGTATTATCTAAAATTTTGATGAGCAGGCCCGGCAAGGGAGTGTAATGGTGACGGGATTTGAAGAAAACTGGTGTATTTACGGATTTGATACTTATGTGGTTGACGGAGTGTCAACATGAGATGTGATCAAGACTCCGACTCGACTATGTGGAATTTAGCTCCTGAAAGCTACAGTATCCTTGAATTGTTTCTGTTTACAGTTTATTGAAATTGTTTATTTCTTGCATTTTATTGATTGACCTATTATTTGGGCTTGTTACTTGGACTATGTGCTTGCATGTATGTTCTTGGCCTCACGAGCATTTAGCTCACCTTTTAGTTTGTTTTCCTTAACAGGAACCCGATTTGGAAGGTTAAGCAAATGCCGACTTGAGGCACTTTTGTATTAGTATTTTGATTGTAATCGACTAGACATTCTTGGATGTGGTATATTTTGGGGAAAGTGATTGTAAATTTGAAATTGTGATGTAAGACTGGATACTTATGTGTGGAAATGATTTCGTACCTTTATTCCGACTTTCGTTGTTAGTACTAGACTAGGTTTGAATTGGATTTGTTTCGAGTCCTGGCGAGAATTGGGCAGGCGTCCCACAGATACCCTTTGGTTCGCCTTAGGGAGAAGTGGGGGAGTCACAGCATCTGGCGCGATATCCAGCTTGAATTCCTCTATCCGACGCTAATATACTATTCAACACTTTTACTCTTATAAAACCTTTTGGTGGATATCTGACTTGGTATCTGATTCGAAATTCACTATTCAGCCCTAGATACTCTATTCCAATCCTGCAATAATTTTTGTAAACGGTTTCGGATTGTCCTTACTCCTTTATCCCGATAAAAAAATGATAAACTTTAGGGCAAATTACACTTTACCCCCTTGTGATTTAGTAATTTTTTTTACATAACCCCCTCATGGTTTCAAAAACTATACATAGCTTCCTCATGATTTGGATTAAAGTGTCAAAGTAACGAAAATGATTATTCGTAACGGAGTCACCTAAAATATCAAAAATATCCTTAAGTGAAGTTGAAAATTATTTATTAACCAAAGTGGGTTATGTGTATATTTTTAAAAAACTATAAGGGGATTATATGGTAAAGTATTAAACCATAAGGGGGCTATATGGTAAAATATAAAACCATTTATGTTAGTGTATTATGTATTTATAAGGGTAATTTTGACATTTTTAAAAGTTCCGTTACGAATAACCATTTCCGTCACTTTGACAATTTAATCCAAACTATGAAAAAGTTATGTATAACTTTTGAAACCATAGGGGAGTTATGTAGAAAATACTAAACCATAGAGGGGTAAAGAGTAATTTGCCCTAAACTTTAACAAGTAACAAGGATGAATTCACAAGTCTTCTCAAAATTGCCCAAGGACATCAAATATTGTCAAAATAGTCACTCAAATTGTGTTAGGAGCTCAAAATTAACTATAATTGAACTAAAATATGTACAAACTCTTAGGTAAAATGGACACTTATCAATTGTCTCTTCCATTAAGCCTTAAGAAACTCCATGATTAATGACTTGTACTAACAGCATTTTACTTATGTGCAGCAAGATTGATAATGCGTTCCAAATGATGGTCTTATACAATCACCATCAAGGATGTTTTTGTTTTCAGTTCAAACGTAAATCAGTACTATGGACCTGGAAGAATCCAAATTGGCTTGCTTTCATAATATGCTCAATGACTTCAGCTTGTTCAAGCCCTGCAGCTTCCTCAACGTCAATGGTTGGAATGTCTTTGTAGTATGGAATATTTGGTTTGTCTTCGAGATAGGATTGGAGTTCATGTAACAGTGACATCAAAAATGAAACAAGAAACTGTGTACCAATAATTTCAGATTTTAAACTAAAATTTAACAATGCTTAGCCTAAACATCCCTTTCATTTCCATATACTTTGTACCTGCAGAAAAAGCCATCATAACTTTAAACTAGACAGCCAAAATTTTTGCGACTAACACCATTAACGCTTGTATCGAGTGTTGCTCTGGCAAAAGTGCTAGTTGGAAGAAAGAAGCAGGGGTCGTGTGAAAAATCATCTTCAACATAAAGTGCTATTCCCCGCGAATGTGGCTCATGACACTGACAAATCACATAAATTGGTTGTCCTTACAAAATCTGAAACTAAGTTTTTTTATTTTGATGTAACTAGTAATTTATGTCGGTTTAACTATGATTCCCGTTGCTAAGGAGACTATAGTTTGATAGCTAAGGCTTAGACTCCCTAATTTAGATATTTTGGATTCAAATCTCTCTTCTCACTCTTCTTGTGTTAAAAGAAAATTAAAAAGAAAACCACTAATGGTATTGGGCTATATAAACATTACGATATTTGAAGCCAATTTTTTTTTCCGTGATTAATTAACTATTGTGGTATCCTGCAACTAGATAAATAACAGAAATGATATAAAAATTGTGCATATTGTCTTTTATTCAACTTTGGGCGACAAAAACGCTTTTTTTTTGGGGGTGAAACAGACATAGTCAAATAATTCCACATTCTTCTTCAACATAGTCCAAGACATTAGCAAAATTGGCATAAATCGTTATTGCATTGGCTTTTGGCTATCTAAATACTAGACAAGAGAGATGATATAAACAATTACGCATTACTGTTTTTGTTTCAACTTTGGGCAAAAAGCCAAGTTCTTTCCTTTGTTTTTGTTGAAAGATATATGGTTACAGAATATTTTATGACAAACTGGCGCAAGATGTTCTGTCATCATTTGAAAGCGAATTTCTTAATATATTGTTCGTACAAGAAAACATTACAAAATTGGTTTTGGGTGAGGTTGTCTTCTAATGTAAGGATCGGTACAATTGGTATTTGAGGTTTTATTAAATAATTAATTGAATTTTTTTTGATGCTAAAGAAGTAAAAGGAAAGTTTTTTTTAAAAAAAATTTGCTAAAAAGGCTTCAACCCCTATTTGACATGCGGCGAAGTCTTTTTTTTATTTATAGATATCATTTTTTTTGTTGAGCTATCTTTTTTTAATTTTAAATATAAAAATTTAACTTTTGTAGCAACTTTAAACCCTAAACAATAAACCCTAGCCCTTAAACCCTAAAATCCTAATTCCTAAAACAAAAATTTCTCTAAAAATTGTGCTATTTTCATAATTGGTGTTTAATCATCTTGTAAAAATTCGTTTAGCTTCCAATTGAAAATACAAAATAATTTAAAATGGAATATGCCTAAGTCATCCATTCTTGAAATTTTTGGTTTTAAGGTTAATTTAAATTATGATAAATAATGCAACATTCAATGATAAATGGGAACAATAACTAAATAAAAACTTCAGTGATAATTAAACAAGAGTTTTGACAAGGAAAAGCCATGAAATCTGCATGACAAGGGCAAGAGGCGTGTTGGTGGGTGATATTTGAATTTGAGACCAACCAAACCAAATGAGATCACCCAAAAAGTTCTTACAAAATCATTAATACTAATCATCATTTATTTTATACAATCGTCAAAACTAGGGATCAAGTTCAAAAGTAGGGCCAAAACCCAACAACCTATACAACACATGAGACGAGAAAATCAAGAAGAGAAATGTGCATCTTAAAAAACCCCACTACAATTTGTGATTAAAATTGATTGTATTTTTGTTGTTTTATTTTTGGTATCAACGAAGAGTGAAATTTAAGAAGTAAGGAGGAGAAAGAGAGTTTTAAGCCCATGATTTTACATAGATTAATGTTGGTTATAGTTTTTTAAAAGGTAATGTACTTGTTAGTTTTTCAGCTTCATTTGTGGCTAGTATTTTAGGCCTTGCATTTGGCACAGGATATATTTTTTCTCTTTTTAATTAGGTTTGAACTTGCGAAAGGCATAATTAATTTAAGAAAGAAAATCAATAGGATTCTTACATATTTATTAATATTTATTACATAAAATTATTACATACTAAATTTTTTGTTAGCTACTCTCTGTTTATACTATATTTTCTCTGCTTTCCTTCAAACTTTTCCTTCTTCAGAATTAACTTCTGCTTCCTTTGTTTGATCTTCCTACCTATAATTGTTATCATTTGTTTGAGTGAGTTCCCTCGTATGGTTTTCCTAATGATCAATTTTTATCTACTAGAATCTCCTATTTAGACTTTCTTCTCTCCTAAATTTTTCAAGTGAAAGTTTCTCTTCTTCTAAGACTTTCTTTGTGGAGTATTTCTTTATTTATGTAAGTTTTCTGGTTAAATTTAAGATTTCTTATATCTAAAATTTGTTAAATCTGTTTTGCCTAGATCTAAAATGTTCTTTGGGCTTGAAGCATTTTCATAACACAATAGCAATTTTTGGCACATCATTTTAAAAATTTCCGCAATTGGCTTCTGCTATCAGTTTGCGATAATCTAATCAATCCTTCCATCTAAATTAGGAACTTAATTTCATCTTCCTGCCTAACTCGCATTTTAAATTTTTTATATTGCATTTAATTTTTGTAATCTCGCACATTTCAAGTTGTAAATGTAATAAATCCTTTCTCCAATCTTGATCTATTTTTGGATGGGTATTGATTGAAACTTTGTATTTATTTAAACAAACATTTGAGTTTTCAAAGTTTGTGCTGCTATAGTAATAATACTCTTTCGATGCAAAATTTTCCAATGTTGAATAATATATACCTTGGGTAGAAAAAGTTGGTTAAGAAAACTTTCTAAATTAACTTAGTGTTAAAAAGTTTAGAAGAAAATCTAAAATCACAAGAATTTAGCACATTTAAATTATAGAATACTACTACGCAATCAAGAAAGTTAATTAGTATGAAAAATATGTGTCACATTTTTTCAAAGCCACAAAATAGTCTGTACACGTTTACCACGTACCTTAATTTTCCGCTATTGCAATCTTCCAGCATGTATCATGCATGTAATTATTGATTATAACTAGTGAAAATTTGATACAAAATTTGTGTAGACATCAAATTGCTTGTGTCAAAAAAAAAAACCAAAAACAAAAGGGCTGATAAGAAATAGTTCCCTCAAAAGAGGTTAATTTCGCAGTTCGAAATTCTTAGATGGGCATAGCTGACAGACAGACGTACTTGTGGATTGTGATGTATTGAAATATCACATAAATAAACATGACAATGTACGATAGCATAAAGAAGTCACAAGGAATAAAATAAAATGGCACGAAAAAAGTATCAAACAAATAAACTACATGATCTACCTAAAAATTTTCCTATCTACGAAAACTTTACTTCCATACAAAGGATTAGGCTCCTATCCATTAATTAAAAAAGATTTTCATTCCATTACACCTACATAATTGTAATTATAATATTATGTTTGGAAATCAAAACTATCCATAAGATATTTCTCCACTTGCTTAATGTACGTACGAGAATTAAAATTAAATTGATTAAATTTTACTATCAGATCAAACTTTAAATCTTTTGTCTTAATTTTGATCTGTCTTGTGCAGTCCAAATATTTCGTGCAAATTTAATAAGAAAACATTTATAGATGAGTTTAGTTTTTAAGTATGTTGATCTACTTATGCAAATAAAACTATTGGCATAAACAGATTAGTTGGTAAAAATAAAAAATATAAATATCACAGCCTAAAAAATGAATGAACCTAGGACCGTCGACGGTCGCACTCGGTCTGGGTTATCCTATATCATGTGTTGATTTAATCATCCCCGCAGCAAAATCCCCCATTTAATTTGTGGTCCTGATCTATTGGAATTTCTATGATAGAAAGAGCTCAAAAAACGTAGTATTAGAAGAGAACATCATTACTAGTCAAATACATGATCATATAGACCATGGCCCTGATCAATCTTGATCTTTCATTCTTCTCTAATTTTTCCTTGCTTATATTCCTTCTATCCCTTCTCAAATGGTTCTTTGTTGCTTACAAACCCAGGAAAAGCTACCACCATCTCCCCCAAAGCTCCCAATTATTGGCAATCTTCACCAACTTGGCCTGTTACCACACCGCTCCCTCCAATTATTGTCAAGAAAATATGGTCCGCTCATGCTGCTTTCGTCTGGGAAGCAAGGCAGTGCTGGTTGCCCTCTTCCTCTGATGCAGCTTGCCAGATCATGAAAACCATGATTTATTCTTTGCAAGCAGGCCTAAGTCGAGCATCGCACATAGACTTTTGTACGGAAGCAAGGACATAGCTTTTTTCGCCATATGGTGAGTATTGGAGACAAGTGAAAAGTATTTCTGTGCTTCATCTTTTGAGTAACAAAAGGCTTCAGTCATCTCAACATGTCAGAGAAGAAGAGACGTCACACATGATCGAGAAGATCAGCCAAACGTGTTCCTCCTCACCTGTAAACTTAAGTGACATGTTTTTAACTCTCACAAACGATATAATCTGCAGGGTAGCCTTGGGGAGGAAGTATAGTGAGGAAGAAAATGGAAGGAAAAGTATGGAGTATCTGAGGATATTTGTTGAGTTACTAGGTTGTTTTGATGTAGGAAACTATATTCCTTGGCTTGCGTGGGTTAATCGCTTCAATGGTTTGGACTCTAAAGTGGAGAAAGCGGTTAAACAGATCGATGGATTTCTTGAGGGCGTGATAGAAGAGCACATTAATAAGAGGAAAGGTGAGGCTGAAAGTGACTATACTTCTGAGGCAAGATGCCAAGACTTTGTGGATAACTTGATTGAGATTAAAAGGGCAAACACCATCGGCTTTGCGCTTGACCGAGATGCTATGAAAGCTATCATCCTGGTAAAATTCACTCTCCATCTATTTACATTGGTAGTAAAATCTTTGGGATTGAGGCAAGTATGGTTGATTTGGTGTGGTTATGTACGGTGCTTTTATTTTTATTTTTTTAAACTTGGTATAAAATTATATCACTGAATTGGTGTACACGAGTGATATTTATGTAAGCTACATTCGTATAAATCAAATAATGTAAGAAACTAACAACTGTACCACACATAAATCACACCAAATTCTAAATCTTTTACCTGTCTTAATCACTTTAACGTGTAATTATATAAGTGTATTGAGGTTAGGGATACTTTCAAAAACCTCTCCTAAGATTTTTAACAATTTCATTAGCCTCTCCTGAAGTTTGCAAAATTACACAAACCTCCCCTAAGGTTAAGGTTTGATAACAAAATTAGTCCAATTAGAAAAAATAACATTCAAAAAGTACTTTAAGGAGAGAGATGAAACTTTTATTCCATAAATACCCCTTATGCATGTATATAAGTTGTATTAGTAAAAGAATAATTGCAATTAAAAGTTAGAAAACAATTAATACACACGTTTCACCACTCAAAAAGTTCACATTTAATAAATTAGACAACACAAATAATGAACAAAACTATACTAATGATCACAAGATTCAACAAAACAGAATAGTCACCTCTTTCATATGATGTTTGCTATAATTATTATAATATAAAAAATTTTCGAATTTGCCTTTCTTTTCCCTCCTTCCTCCATTAGGTATATCAATTGATGTTATTTTATAAATACAAGTCATCATTTATCATTAAAGAAATTTTAAACAATTATTTTCATTAATTAGTCATTAAAGTTAATTAGTGCTCTAATTATTTAATCATTAGATATTAATAAAGGAGAATGGAGGGAAAAGAAATGAAAATTTTGAAAATTTTTTCTGTTGAAAATCATAAGAATCATAGCAAACATCAAGTCAAAAAGAAATTACTAGTCTATTTTGTTAAATCTTCTGATCATTAGTATTGTTTTGTTGCTTTTTTGTGTTGTTTAATTTATTAAATGTGAACTTTTTGAGTGATGAAATGCATGTATTAATTATTTTTAACTTTTATTCTTTTACTAATAAAACTTATATACATGCATAAGGGGTATTTATAAAATAAAAGTGTCATCCCTCTCCTTAAAAGTATTTTTGTAATGTTATTTTTTCTAATTGGACTAATTTTGTTATCAAAACCTTAACCTCGGGGGAGGTTTGTGTAATTTTACAAACTTCAAGAGAAACTAGTGAAATTATCAAAAAACTCAGGGGAGGTTTCTGAAATTATACCTTGAGTTTAACCTTATCAAACCCCGACTGATAAAGTCCAATTGACACCCCTAGTCGTACGACTCATAACCTTCAAGAGCCTTGAAGGTTGTAAGCGGAGTGTTAACTGGTTTTGTCAGTCAAGCTTCGACAAATCTGAGCTCAACTTATTTAAATATTCATATATATGTTTGAACCCATCAACTGTTTACTACATGGTTTTGAATAGAGTTGGATTGGTACATAATAGAAATAATGGCTTATTGTCATTGTATATCGAAACATGTTGTAATCCAACACTTTCTTTGATTCCATTATTTAGGACGTCTTTGGGTGCTGGAACTGATACAACACATTCAGTTATGGAATGGGGAATGTCAGAACTTCTAAAGAATCCTGAAATCTTGCAGAAATTGCAGGCTGAGGTAAGAGAAGTAACTCAAGGAAAACCAGAAATAACTCGAGATGATATGGAGAAAATGCAGTACTTAAAAGCAGTGATTAAAGAAACTCTACGACTTCATACTCCAGTTCCATTATTGGTTCCTCGAGAATCAATTCGAGACGTCAAAGTAATGGGGTATGATATACCAACGAGCACACAAGTATTTGTGAATGCTTGGGCAATTGCAAGAGATCCCATGTTGTGGGAGAACCCTGAGGAGTTTCGACCTGAGAGGTTTTTGGATTCCAGTTTAGATTTTCGTGGTTTGAATTTTGAGTTAATTCCGTTTGGTGCTGGACGAAGAATATGCCCGGGTATCTACTTTGCCATATCAGTAAATGAACTTGCATTGGCAAAACTGGTCAACAAATTTAACTTTACATTGCCTGATGGAATCAAACCAAACGATTTGGATATGACTGAAGCACCTGGTGTCACGATCCACAGAAAACTTCCTCTGCATGCCATTGCCACACCATATTCCTTCTAATGTCTTTGTTTATGATATTTTCATCTTTACTTGTTTTGTTTCATTTCTAGTGAAGTTCTTGCAAGTAATTTATGGTAATGGGTTCTTGTTTGCAAAAGTTTAAATTGATAAGAGTACACTAGATAAGAGGTGGGCTTCAGTGTTATCTTGTTTGCAAAAGTTTAAATTGATAATTCTAATTAAGGTATATCCAGTTCACTGATAATGTTAGAATTTTGTAGTGCCTCAACCCCTCTCTTGGGTGTGCTTATCGTGGGTTCAATCATATGTATATTACCGTTCTTATATACCGACACAAATTTACCATTCTTATTGTAATACATTGATTCAAGTAAACTTCATGACTTGTTCAACATTGGTACGGAAGAAATCAACTAAGCAAGATTGACCTTTAGAACATTTACTTGAAAAACATGCATATTTTACATCAGACCTATAATTTACATAAAATTTTCTGTCAGTCCAATTTTACATACTCAGGAAAACATAACTATGATTGGCAGTATTTCATGTCACCCAATCTTTTCATACAAACGCCTTGGTCATTCTGGTGTATTCTTGAAGCATCCCAGAGCATTTGGAGCATTGCAACCAGCTTTCCCAAAGAAGGTGCTGCAGAACTCTTTGTATGTGAAAGCTCTATAAGCAGGAGGATTTCCATTGTCAGTCAAAGCCGTAACAAAAAACATGGTTCAAAGTTGCGGTCGCGGTTGTGGCCCGGACCGTTCTAACATTGATTTCGACATATCGGTCATGGTTTCAATGAGACGCAAATTTTGAAGTATCTAATATTCTAAAAATTGCAAATAATGTAAAAAAATATGCTAACAAAAAATATTATCGACAGGCGTAAGATTACCAACTCTTGGGCAAAGACATGCACTCAATAATACCGATACAGAAGATGTATATGCAGAACTAAATCAGTAATAGATATTGAAATCAAGCCCATTTATCAGATAATTCATTGCAAATTTGGAGCTCAATAAGCTAGGATGGGTTGCTGCTCATACTCTTTACCTGTTCAATCATTGATGAATGCTGCAAATTCAGTTCAGACATGTCAATATTCACCTCATATGAATTTTCTTCACGGCGGATCGTCTGCATTATATGTTACAGAAATATTATCATAGTATATAATGTGAATCAATTATAGGACTCCAAAAAATACTTAGTACGGCTGTTAATATCCCCTGTGGTTAAAGTCAACTATTCCTAGTCTAAAAACTCTCTTTAAGTTTTTGCTTGATGGAGAGATCGATAACTTTTAAACTGAAAAAAGCATTAGTAAAAACACTTAATGCAAACATGTAGCCTTGAATCGAAATTTATTTATCAAACCCTCAAAAAAGACTAAAGGAAATTCATCATTATTACCATGGAATGATCATTGGTCGAGTCCGTGCCTCCATTGACTTCCAGGATCCTGCATATATCTCGATGTCCATACAGTGTTGCATCAGTTAAAGGCTTGACAATTAAAAGTAAGAGAAAATTATGATCCTTCATCCTTCACAATGCCTCTCTCACAGCAAATAGAGGTAAAGCATTTTGAGTAAGGCTGAAAAACAGAACATACATGTCTTTCATTTCTGCAATCAAAATACTTGGGATACATCTCTTGGATATATAATCACTGCCCACGCCAATGATAATACTACACCACATACATAAATTTGGTCAAATTCTTAATCTAGTCTAATTTTCTGTCCTAGTACGGTTTAAAAAAACTGGGCTGTCTTCATTTCCCTTCGAATGATACAAAGGAATAAAAGTCAACATAATCACAATTGTTTTAGCTTCATGAAAGATTTTAAAGACACATAACTTGAAAGTCATATCTTACACTGTATCAAACTTACAGTCCTCTGCCACCTATCTTGAAGGTTAATTCACTACAAGAAAATTGTCTTTTCATGGCGCCAGAATTATGTCATAAAAAGTCAAAAAGCACCGCAAAAACCTTTTTGCGGCACAAAAGTGACAGAATGCAAATGTGTCACAAAAGTAGCCGTTACAAAAGAAAACAACACAAGTTTTTGATGTGCTGCATGTATTTGCATCGCTTTTTGCGGCACTAGTTTGAGTGTCACCGCTCTACTTGCAGCACAAAAAATGCACTGCAAAATTCTAGTAATGTTATTGCGACATAAAATTGTCACAAAAAAGTCACTAATAAAGGCCAGAAATTTTGATGCAAAAATATTTAATCTACTCAACATACTAAAATTGAATATCAGAACAAATATACTAAAATTGAATATCATACGATATGCCGGGATAAAGTATCATACACTACTTCAGTCAAATTCTACAAACTTTATCACATATCTTTTGACAAAAAAGGGGATGAACTTTTTTGTGTAATAGTCCACTTCAATGACAAGATGTTTCATATTTCCCAAAAAGTACTTGTCTTGGAAAGCACAAATTCATCATACATCTCTCAAAAGTATCTTCACATCTCGAAATCCTAAAATAACACAAAAAATATGGTCATGTAAGATACTAATACAACCTTGAACTTTAATAAAATGAAGGCTAATGATTTTGGAACGGCTAATGATTTTGGAACTCCAAAATAAGTTTCAGGCATGCCACTACTACCTTTCCATTGGTCTAAATGACTAAAAAAACCAACATGACGTTTAAATATTATGATATCCCCTTCTGTATAAATAAACATTTTGTTAATGGTTTGTTCATGAAATGTCTTCAAATACATTTTGAAGCAGCATGCATCATAATTAAGTCCTTCCCAATTATGCCCTAGTAAAATAGCTTGCAGCATATTAGTGCCCATGACTAGAAATATAAACTTGCAAGAATATGGAAATGAGATAGTACTTGTAATGATACAAGTGTAATGGAAACAACCTTTTCAGCTCGGCATTTTTCTCACAAGCTGCAACATATTCTGACTTCAACATGCTGACTCGCATGAAGACAAGTTAAACTAGCCATATAAACATATGAAGAGTAAGCATTATTAACTAAGACTTCCGGTAGAGATTTAATTCAGCTAAGAAGAGACAGCTACTAATACTGTTGAATATTGAAGGAACAAAGTTCCTTCGGCCACAGAGCAGCTTTTCTTCTAAAACATGCAGTCCTATAGCATATGTTAGCCTCAAATGGTTCTATGAATTATTTCTGTCAGATATATAAGCAGTATACCAACTGGAATCACATAAATATCCTCCAAAATCCTCCAAGCATGGCATGATTTAGCTTGTTCCACATCAAAATCCCTCCAAGCCCCAGGCTAAAATAGTTATCAAGCTATGAAAACAGGATAGGGCTGGACTATCTTTGATTTGCAGCAAACAATCAACAATTGATATTCCATTAATATCGTGTAGTTTGACCTGACATAGAGTTTGATATCTTAATGGCAGCCAAAGTACTAAAAATTAGTTATAATACATGTCAAAGTAAACATCATATCACAGTATCAGGGTTTCATCAATACACATAGGCACTAGCTAATTTTGTCAGCTGATTTAATTGGCAGATAAAGCATGAACTAGCTTATACTATTGTACTCCACACTTTCATTCTGTGAACAAAAAAGCATGCTTAACCACATAAAAGAACCTGTTACTTTTTCAAAATTCCAATATGCTGGATCCATGACCATGTCCAAGTTTTCCAGATGCTCCTCCACCCCAACTCAAGGCCTCCCTTTTATCTAAACATTAACAGCAAACCAGTGGTCAGTAAAGCATAGAATCATAACAAGAAAGACAAAGGAAAAAATTATGCTTGCTATTAAAGACTGCCAGTGTTTGGATAATACTGTATTTGCCACACACTTGAAATACTGATATAAACCTATAACAGCAACTGAGTGCTCAAAACCCAAAGAGACAATCTTAATGGAAACTCCATTCAATCCATTCAAGCCTTCCACTTTACTTGGAAGAGTAACTAGCTTTGCTGCCTCTGCAGTTAAAAGAATTTTCAAACGTTACTTCCATTTTTTTAATGCATAGTAGATGCCTTAATACAAAAGCCAGAGCTTAAAAAACTAGAAGAACAACAAATGGGGATGATAAATTATATTGTTAACAGATTATAAATGGCCTGCCAAAGCAGATTTTGAAGGAAATCATTGAAAAGGAATGTTAGCACGTACTTGGACCACACACAAAATTGTGCTGAAGGCCAAAATAATTATTTACATACAAAATCGAAAGCATTCTCATAGAAAGAGGACATGTACTATTACTTGGGTGATTCTTACCATTCCAAGCATTTAATCTCTTCAGCTAAAGCTAAGCATGAAACAAATGCAATAGATTATCATTGCATGTAAACACAATATCATTTCACTTAACTATTCCTATAATAGAACCAGGATAAGACGTTACCTAACATCAAGAACCTTATATCTCACTCATTTTAGCTCCACTCACTCATTTTAGCTCCACTCACTCATTTTATATCCTAAGCAAAAGAAAGCTTAGGATGCCTAGTTTTAAATTAAACTAATTTCACCTAAAACTTGAAAGATAACTAAATAATAACAACTATAGCCAATTCTTTCAAGATCCCCAAGATCAAGCCTACTCAAATGTTGAAGACGTCTGATAGAGACAAAGAAAGCATGAACATTTGATCAAGAAGCCTGTATGTATGGAGTAGCTGATTGCCATTTTTTTAACTCTTACAAGAAAAGAATTATGAATAAGGGGGAGACCTGATTGCCGTGGCCTAGTGTTGCATAATTTAAAGCAAGGACAGCACCAAATAATAATGGAAAAATTATCTCTGGTATTTTTCGGCGCTTCAGCTTTTCCAGGGACTCATAGCTATTATTCGAATCAAGCATAGAAAAGCAGGTAAGTCCATGAATGAGTAGAAAAAAGGACTTGAAAAAAGAATTCCAATCTCATAATTGACTCATATCCTGAACATATTTTCCATCTGTAAGTTGGGAATCAAATGTTGTAGAACTTTCTTCTTTCTCCTTCTGTGCAAGACCAAAAATCATAAAATTTTTATCACAGAAAATCAGAACCAGAAAATACAGGACAATTAGAACCCTTCCATTTCAACAGCAATATATACAAATTAAAACATTAATTATTTTCCATAATCATAATCCGGATGCTAGAAGAGGTCTCAAGAGAAGAAACTTGAAAAAAAAAAAAAAAGAGTTTTAAAAACTTGAACTAGAATGCGTTTGTCCACCTAAAATTGACTGTACCAAAATTCAACATGAAAAAAGTTACTCAATTACTATGAAACTAAACATAAAATGTAGAGTATCAACTCCTAAAGATTTGTAGCCACTATTTGAATTAAAAAAAAACATTTTCCTTTGACAACTAGAAAAATAGATAAATCACAAAATTGGAGATTAAAATGCAGTGCAGTCCAACTTTTGAAACTAAAACTCCATTATCCCCCATTAAGTCACATTATAAATATTCTAAAGAATTGCAAAAATTACATAAAAATAACCATAAAAGTCTATAAACTCCCAAGCACTAAGGGCATGTAATAAATTCTCTGATTATACCACAAAACAAATGAGTAAAGTGAAAAAATTGCAAAAGAAATTGAGCTTAATTACCTTGCTTTTGAACCAGAATAGCTCGCAAAATTGTTGGGTAAGTTCTCTCAAAGCTATTAATTAATTCACCGACGATCAAAATTAATTGGAGAAGCAAATCCAGCTAGTGAAAGCCAATTTAATCACTTTTGGCAAAATTACCTAAAACTGAAAACAAATTTAACTTCCCAAAATCATGCTAGGAGTTATTAAACCTAAGAATCAAACACAAAATTGAGATAAAACTATCACTAGGTACAAATCTCACCATATTCCTTTGAGAATGCGATGGTCTTTAGAATTGGAGAGACAAAGAAGAAGAGCAACAAAGAGAGATACAACAAGGAAGAAACACTGCAATTGGGAATCGATTTCAACTGCTAAGAGTGAAAATGGAGGAGGTCCGTCATCTTGCATATGCATGCACAGATAATAGCCACACTTTGCTTATTGTCTATTATTTGAATAACATGTTTCCTGATGTTTCTTCGGGTTCTCGGACTTTTTTATGTGAAACGGTTCAAACCAAGAATCAAGACTACCCAGCAATTTCATCCTTTTTTTTCTCTTGCTTTTTTTTGTTGTTTTTTAGTTGAATTCGAATTGATTCGGGGTGACTCGGTATGACTCGATGGTTTCTATCTATATCGGCAATTTCTCGACCAATTTCGTAGTCGAGTTTTTGGTGATCCAAATATCTCAGAATTATATCGTCTCGATATCGAAACGGGGAGCCCCATTCCGGTGGCGACTTAGCCGAGTCTTTGAACCATGGTAACAAACACAAAAGTTCAAAAAATCATCGGAACCTACTTAGTTCCATCTAATTATGTCTCAATAGAACCTGCAACAGCTTTGATCGACATCTGGTAGTCTTTTCAGGCCAAAATTGAATATGATCCTCCAGAGGATGCAATGATGTGTGAAGTTATCCCTCCAGTAGTGAAAATCTTCTTTTTGATAATTTAGAGTGCTTGAGAAGATTCTGTTGCTTTGATTGATGTCGTTGGAGTGAAAGCTAGCCTTATACTCACCTAACAGCCTAAAGAATTGGATAACACTCATTATCTCCTCCATTAAGCCTTCAGAAACTCCATGATTAATGACCTGTATTAACAGCATTTAGCAAGATTGATAATGCATTCCAAATGATGTTTTTAGACAATCATCATCAAGGATTATATCTAATTTTTTAGTTCAAACATAACCAGCACTACGAACATGAAAGAATCCAAAAATTCTTGGCTTGCTTTCATAATCTACTCAATGACTTCTGACGAGCGTGGGGTATACATATACAATTAGCTCATTCACAATCAAGTTTTACATTTATAATTCCTAAATACCCCACACTAGATTTTTCTGGAAGTATACAGGTCGTGAGCGAGTATAGAGTATTAAGGGTCGATCCCACAGGGAAGATTTTTAATTACCAGTGATTTTCGAACTCCTTTATTATCTAGACTACCATAAATCTAAAAGTAATGAAAATAACACTAGAAAACTCCTAGAGATATGGAATTCCTTACTACTCCTGCAAATAAAATTACCGGTTAAGTGAATGCTAGTATCTTGGCTAGTTATGGCATAATTTTCTAATGTATGTGAAACCTACTCTCGTAGTAAATCAACTATATTTGTAACTAAACCATACCTACTCTCGTGGTTATGAAATTAACTATAAGTTCATTTCTTCTATGAAATTACATGAAACAAGCCACTTGAACCACATAGGTGCACCTCTACTCTCGTGAGTGTACTCCCTAGGTTTATCACTTCCTTGAACTAGTGTTAAATTCCAATTCTCATTGCAAACTTAACACCTTTAGATAATCACAATTAATGGCCAGTTTATCATGATTAGAAAAGCAAAAGTGATAAATAACTTGTTCAAAATAATATAATCAAATAATCAAGTAAACATCACTAATAAGATATAGAAAGTTCATCCATAACTCTAGGCATAAACCTTAGCTAAACATGAAAATAAGATCCAAACTTGTATTATAGCTAAACATGAACTCAAATACCAAAGAAAAAGTGAAAGGAGAGATGTCACCCTTGTCACATGAGCTGCAAACTCTCCATCTTTGCTCCTCAATCTTGATCCAAACCTAACTAGAAATACAAGAAGGAAAAACTACACTAACTACTCTATACTACCCTAACTAATGAATTAAGGAAATTCTAGTGAAAACTACATTTTTTGTGAGTTTCTCTAGCCTTTCAAAGTTATCAAAATGGTCTCCAAAGGCT
This sequence comes from Coffea humblotiana, assembly GCA_023065735.1. Classification (NCBI taxonomy): domain Eukaryota; kingdom Viridiplantae; phylum Streptophyta; class Magnoliopsida; order Gentianales; family Rubiaceae; genus Coffea; species Coffea humblotiana. The sequence continues at coordinate 12,851,686 of CM041210.1, read as the reverse complement.
TCTATTTATAGAGGAATTTAAGGTCAAGAAGAGCTGTTAAAGTTGTCATTTTTTACTCTTGAACTCCTATGAGTTGTTTCTCCAACTTTCTAACCTTTTCTAGATCAGATACAGCTAGAATTGCTAGCTGGAATTGAGTTGAAAAAGTTGTGTGAAAGTAAGGCAAGTTGATGAGTAAGTTGCAGAAATCAGATGAGAATACGCGACTTCTTCTCGCGTATTGAGTTTTGTGCATTTCAACTACTATTTTCTTGATGATGGAGGCTGAACTAACTTTGTGCAAAACATGAAAGTTGTAGCCCTTTAAGTTAGCTTTCCAATACCTCAAGAATCATCCAATTTAGAGTTATGTATACTGAGACTGATCAGAGCTCTATTTCAACTTTCAATAATAGAGTTGCACTTCTGTATTTCGATTTTTTAACTAGAAAAATGACTGAACTGGATTTCGATATCTTCATACCAAATGTAGATCTATCTATCTCTTAGATTAAAAATGGTATTATAATCATCTCAATCCGATGCTTGTAACTCAAGATATAGCCAAACTACCACAAGATATCAAAGCTGTCTTCACTTGCATTTCTTCCTTTGAATGTTTTGCGCTTCATGTCTTCTTTGAATCACTTCAAATCATCAATAATCATCCAATTCTCTTCTCAATTCATTCCATTTGATGATCGAATCATTAAACCTACAAAAACATGAAGTTTTTATCACTAAAATCCATAAAAATGTAATTTTTACCACTTAAACCATAAAATGCATATTTTCACTAGATTCCTAGTTAATTAGCTATAAGAGTAAATAATATACACCAAAACTAACTAATAAAATACACTTAAAACATGTAAAATATATACTTATCAACTTCAGCTCATTCAAGCCCTGCAGCTTTCTCAAGGTCAATGGTTGGATTGTCTTTGCAGCTTGGAATATGCTTCCCTGGTCTCCTATCTGGAGGAAAAACATAAGTTTCAGGCACGACTTTTGGCACATTGGTCTAGTTTGACATAAGCACCTCCATCCTTAATTGCTTAGTCCACGAAGTTAAGTATAGGTTCTAATGAACAATTAGGTGAAGATATATATAGAAATAGAATGTTACCATCCATGTGAATGATTTTTTTTCATTCCGTTTTAATTTGTAAGTTTATCTTTTTACGTTTTAAGTTTGAAAGTTGAGTTATATTATTAACTTTAATGATTGAGAGAATATATCATGGTTCATACCAACTAACAAGTGTCCATTTTACCTAATAGTTTGTGCATATTTTAGTTCATTTGTAGTTAATTTTGAAGTTCTAAGACAATGTGAATGACCATTTTACCTAATAGTTTGTGCACATTTTAGTTCATTTGTAGTTAATTTTGAACTTCTAAGACAATGTGAATGACCATTTTGGCAATATTTGATGCTCTTAAATAATTTTGAGAAGACTTGTGAATTCATCATGTTTTACTTGTTAAAGTTTATCATTTTTGGTAGAGATGAAGGAACAAGGACAATCCGAAGCCGATTATAAAAAGTCATCACCGGATTGGATGAGAGTATACGAAACCGAACAATAAATTTCAAATTAGATATCAAATCAGATACTCGCTAGAAGGTTTGCAAGATAATGGGTGTTGAGCAGTATACAACGTCGGATTAAGGAAGTGAAGTCAGATAATCGCGCCAGATACTCGTCAGAGAATTTTCCAAAAAAGAGTGTTTTGTAGTATATAGCGCCGAATAGTGAAATTCATTGCGGATACAGCATCAGATACTTGAGCGGAAAACTTTTGCATGTTGTGCAACTTGCAACCAACTTTTCATCATTCTTTCCTATAGCATCTATGCCGTTTTGACAACCACTTTTTGGATTCAAAACATTAACTTTTGTCAACTTTATGTCATCCATTTTAAGCTTTTGACTCTTGAAGACCAAAATAAGCTTCTTGTGGAAGATTGAAGAGTGAGGAAGATTATAAATAGAGGGGCTTTTAGTCTTAGAAGGAGCTTTTTAGTTTTCTAGTTAGTTTAGAAAAATAAATAACTTTAGAGCAAAAGAAAGAAACAAAAGGGGTTGTGTCTTATCCTTTGAGGCAAGACACAAACCCACCACATTCATAACTTTTTCCATTTCTATCAGATTGTAGGATTAGTTTAGGACTTGTGTTATGTATCCATTCCTGTAAAAAGCTGAGCAAGGAGAAAGATTGGGATGAAGAACGGGCACAATGGGGGGCTCTAATGACGAGGGTTATCCTCTTCCCCAAATGCTTTTTCATGTATTTAATTTTCTATTTAGTGAATCAACTAGTTTGGATATTATGTTATTGATGTTCTTTTAAAGTTTATGCCTTGGGTATTTAGGTGAACCATCTATGATTGCTATATGTTGATTTCTTTGGGCTATTATCTTGATTGAATTATTTAACACTTTTGCTCTTATAATCATGATTAATTGGCCATTAATTGTGTGATAATCTCAAGATGTTATATTTGCAATAAAAGTTGAAATTTGACACTAATTTATGAAAGTGTTAAACCTAGAGAGTACATTTATAAAAGTAGAGGTACACCTTTGTAACTTGTTTTGTAGTAATTTCATAGAAGTGAATGACCTTGTAGTTAATTTTATAACTACGAAAGTAGGTATCGATTAGTTATAAGTATAGTTAGTACACCAGCGAAAGCGGGTATCACGTATATAAGGAAATTATGCCATAACTTAGTCGATGTTTTAGTACTCAATTAGTCGAGAAGTTGCACCAGCATAAATAGATAGGGATTCTATTACCGGGGGAGCTTTCATCTGTATTTTTCTTCTCATTATTAGCTTAGATTTGTTAGTTTTAGTTTGTTGAAAGTCTAGTAATAGAGAAGTTTTAGTAGTACTGGTAGTCATCTGTCTTTCCTGTGAATTCGACTCTAATTATCATATATTCGCTTACGAGCTTTATACTTGCGAAAATCGTGTATGGGGTAATTTAGGAGATTATAAATTTAAAATTTGACCGTGGATTGAATTTTATTATTATATGCATACCCCGCGCATGTTATTAACTACTTAGCAAACCTAGTAGTTAGTTTTTTTATTAATGAAATATCATCAATTGGACAAATATGGACCTCAAATTTTATTTGGATTGCATTAATGTGGAATTAATGGATTCTATAATCTTATTTGGAACATATTCATTGATCAAAGATCAATTGCTAGGTTTGCCAAGTAGCAATTAATTCCTAAATAGTGTAATATTATTTAAATAAATAGCATTTCAACATTTGTTACTTGTACAACTTTCAATAGAAGTGTGATATTTAATTAATATTCATATGAATCTCGTGTATAATCATTGTGTCATTGTTTCAAAATGATAAGTGACTAATTTACGCTATATTTGAATGATATTTTATGCTATTTTTAATCACTTTGGCTATATTGTAGGAAGAAAATGGATTATTTTGGCTATAATTAATTTAAATGTTCTTAAGTGATTAAATGAGGTTTTTGTCACTTTTTACTTGCATTTTGTCCATAATTTGCATAGGAATTAGAAATATACTTCATTTGGATGAAAAAGAAGTTGACAGCTTTGACACATTTTCGTATTTCGGCTATAACTTGAGCTACAATGATCGGATTGAAATGATTATTGAACCATTTTGAAGATAAGAGATAGATCTACAAATCCTATGAAAATCAAATCCAGTTTGAAGGTTTTCTAGGTCAAAAAGCCGAATTATAGTAGCCAATTTCTATTGGTCGAAACTGAAACAAGGCATTGAGCAGTGAAGGGTATTTCAGTCATTTCTCAACTTATACAAATCCAATTAGGTGATTCTTGATGCATTGGAAAGATAACTCGAAGGGCTACAAGAATCATGTTTTGGTCAAGAGTTAATTCAGCTTCTATCATCAAGAAAAGTTCAGTCGAATTTGATGCAAAATTGGAATGCCTTGAAGACTGAACAGAAATTGCAAAGAAAAGCAGGGGTGCAATTCGGCTGGATTACGGCCAGATTCTGGTCAGAAATGGCTGCTCTCTACTTGCACAACTTGTTTCCTCCTCCTCTAATTCACAACTATTGATGGACGTGTGACAGCCACTTTGCAGCTGTAAAAAGGATGTTTGAACCCTCATTTCTTAACTAAAGTCATCTATAAATAGCCATGGACTTGCAAGGACAAAGAGAGCTTGGGGAGTGCAAGAAACACTACAAAAATGTAGTTTCTTAGTTCTTTAATGTAGAGTAGTATAGGATAGTTTAGTTTTAGGTAGTTTATCCTTTCTTGTATGTTAGCTACATGAAGATGAAGATGGAGATAAGAAAGCAAGGAAAGAGCTCATGTAACAAGGGTTACTTTACCTTTCCAACTCTTTATCTTTTGTACTGGATTCTAAGTTTATTTAATATACAAGTTTTGAATTTTATGTTTATTATGTGTCTTTAAAAGTTTATGCCTTGGGTTTGGTTGAACTTTCTATGATTGTTAGTGTTTATTATGTGGCTATTTGATGTTATTATTTTGAACAAGTTATTTAGTACTTTAGCTTTTTAAATCATGATTAATTTGATACCATTAACTGTGATTATCTAAAGGTGTTGCTTTTTCAATGAAAATTGAGATTTAATACTAGTTCAAGAAGTGTTAAAACCGAGGAGTACACTCACGAGAATAGAGGTACACCTATGTGGTTTTAGTGATTCATTTCATGTAATTTCATAGAAAAAATGAACTTGTAACTAATTTCATAACGATGAGAGTAGGTATGGATTAGTTATAAGTATAGTTGATTCACAACGAAAGTAAGTTTCACATACATAAGGAAATTACGCCATAACTAGCTTAGATAGTAGTACTCAATGATCCAAAAGTAGCACTTGCATGAGTAGTTAGGAATATCATAACCTAAGAAACTTTCATTTGTCATTATCTTGCATAAGTTTAGCCTAGATTTGTTTCTTTTAATTCATTGATCGTCTAAATAATAGAGAAGTTTTAGTAGTGCCGATAATTGTCCAATCTTTCCCGTGGGATCGACCCGATATATGTTCTAAACTACTAATTGACCTATATACTTGCAGTCAAAAACGGGTGTCAATTGGATTTAAACTTGTATTGATATTAAAATCCCGTCAAGTTTTTGGCGCCGTTGTCGGGGAAGATTTGTGGCAATATCGACATGAAGAGTAACTTTATTAGTTTAGACATTTTAATAGTTTTATTGTGTATTAATTGAGTCTAGTTTATTGTATATTTGTCGAGTTAGTCTTTAATGTTATTTTCTTTTATTTTTGTGTTTATGTGTGTATGTATTTTATCACCTATTCTTCTTACTAATCTTGCTTTTAAGTTGTTTAAAAGCAATTTTAAGTAATGAGGAGGGTAGGTCAATTTGGAGAACAATGCATGAGAAGTGGAAGATTGGCAATGAATGGTTACTACGTGCAAAGTTCCTTGCATAGAGGTACCAAGAAATTACCGAAAATATATCATTTGAAAATGGTTTGAGATGCTTAAAGGCTAAACTTGATGTTATAATGTTACAAGTTCAATGGGACACCATTAAGCATGAGATTGAGCAAAAGAGGAATGTTAATGCTTTTAATTCTAATCATATGATTTGTGACTTGTGCGGAGGTTACCATGCTATTTATACATGTAGGCAAGTACAAAATGTGGATTATTATGATGAATTTGGGCATTGCAATCCTTATCTTGATCAATATGGTCCTAATTGGGCCAATTCTTGTGATTGTGGTTGGGATAATCAATGTGCTAATAGTGCTTCTTCTTGTTTATATGATTACCAATCCGAATGTGTCCACTATGAATCAAAACCATCTTGGGATTTGGCAATAGAAAGGTTAGCTAATGCACCTCTACCTTGGGAATTAGAAAGTGAACCATTAGCTAATGATTCTAATGCATCTTGGGAGTTAGCTATAGAAAATTCTTCTAATCAATTTGATTTAGCCATAGAAAAGCTAGCTAATGCGACTTCCGATCGTTTTGATAGGGTTGAGGAAAGATTAGATGAATTAACATCTCACTTCTGTAGAATACAAGAAGAATTCCATGTATTGTGTGAAGTTATTTATTCTAATAATATGCAAAATGACCCTATTATGAATGGTGAGAATGTTGTATGTGACAATGGATTATATTTTGATCAAAGTGATTCATCTAATGTGTGTTTTAATGAAGAAATATTCATTTCATATGATAACAAATTTGGAATGAAATTTGAACCTCAAGAGGCAAGCATAAATGATTCATATATAATCTCTCTTGAGGATTGTGTTAAAAATTTAGGTTCCAAAGTCATTATAGCCCAAGAAGGTCAGTTGGACGTTCCTTTGGTGAGTACTCAAGTGACACACATATAAGGTAATATCTACGACTCACTTGAGTTAGGTAAGCTACTTCCACTTCTCATATCAGTAGAACACGTGACTCTAGTTGTTAAGCCACCTTTGAATGATCCACCAAATGGTGGATTATTCATTAACTAAACCTCCTTGATAATGAGGTTATATAGTCAAGCTAATGACTATGAAGAAGTGCTTGTTGGGAGGCAACCCAACGATTTCTTATTTTTAATAGGTTTTAGTTGTTTGATTAGTATTTTTGTGTGTTTTGTGGGTGCCAATGATAAGGGTTCATGCAAATGATCTCAATTGCAAAAGTGTCTATATTGAGGCAAAAAGGGAGTTTTCATGTTCATTTGATGCATTTCATGCATTTAAAGTGTTTCATGTTAAAGTTATATTCATGCATGATCATGTATTTTCAAGTGTATTTGATTTAGAAAGATACATTTCCAATGTTAAAGTTGGATTTTATTCAAAGAACATGAAAGCAAGTGGATACTGGTGGAATGCGGAAAGCTGGCCAAGCAAACTTGGAGGAAAATATTGCAGAAAATGCATCTTTCTGCAACAAATCCAGCCATGAATCCCTCCAATTTCTGGCCAGATTCATGGCCGGATATGCAGGGGACAAGAAAAAAAGTTTCTGCCAGCAGTCCCTCCACGAATCCCTCCAATTTCCTGCCAGATTCTAACGATGCTTCAGCTTCAAGAAGGAATCCGTGAATGGATTCCTCATTTTTTCCTTCCCTTTTTCTTTAACCTACACACACACTTACACCTAAAACATACACTGCTCACTAAAATCACTCTTTTCACCATCCAATCTTCAAACTAACTTCACCAAAACACTCCCCTTAACCTCTAGAGTGGATTTCATAGTTCACATTCTTTCAAAAAACAACTCTAAAGTGGTTTCAAGCTTACCATTAGTTAGGGTTGCACCTTCTTGAATCACTCAATTGAGACCAAATTGGAGTAAGTTTCTTGGGGTTTTTTACATCATGTTCATCACTAAACATCATCAAACCACTTTGAGGTAGCAAATCTTCACATAACTTTGTCATTTGAACTTTGCTATGGTTGAATATTTTCTATTTTTAGGCAATTTTTAATATGTGAAGTTAGGTATATTTATTTGAGCTTATTGATATTATTGGTGATTGTTAGTGATAAATAAATCTTGTGATTTGCATTTATTGTATTTATTTGGTGAATCTTTGCTAGTTTTATGCTTAATTTGGTTTGGTGACAAAGTTGCATATTAAATGGTCAAGGTATCATTTTAATTAGCTTGTGGGAGTATGATATTCATGTGAATAATTTAGATTACCTAATGAATGAAAAGGTGCTTGGCTAAATAATTTCTTGAATTCTTAGGTAATTTTAAAAGAAGAGGTGAATTGAAGATGGCCTTAATTGTCAAAATTCATAAATGCACTTATAATCATTGAATGGTTCAATGATTTTTAGTATTTCATGAGTTCTCAAGAAGGTCATTTACATTTTGGTTTGGTGTGCTTGCCTTCATTTTGAGATTACTTTTGTATTTGAGGGGACTTGATCATTGATGACAAAATGTATAAATGGAACTTACTTTGTTCATGATGATGGGATTATTTTGTGAAATTATCTTCTCTTTGCTTTGGATACTAATGCATATACTGGATTAGTGAAGATTAACTCATTTCATGTTTTTATCCCTTGAACATTGTATGGTTCCACATGCTTGATCCCTTTCCCCTTTTCCCTTGATTTGCATGTTCACTTCTTGGTTGCAATTACTCATAAACTTGTTCTTCGTGTGTATTATTTTGATTTGCTCTTTTTAAGTGGTGTATTAATTCAACTCTCTTTTCATTGGAATCTCAAACAAGGTTGAAAATTCATCGCATGGCCATGGAGTTGGCTAGCGCAAGTTCATTAAGGGAGTACGACTTTCTCTTACTTTCGGTATTTTTCCTTTCTCACATTGAGGACAATGTGAAGTTTAAGTGTAGGGGAGGGAAATATTTGAACTTGCATTCTAGTGCCATGTGATGATATTTTGAGGACTTAAATATAGTAGAAATGTTGGAATTGTACTTGGAAATATTGCCATGTGGATGTTTTGTTGAAAATTGGTTTATTGGTAGGGAGTTTCGTCCATTTATAAGGGAAAACTCTATCAAAATTTTTCTAAAATCTTTTCCAATATTTCACTATGGCCCAAATATTTTTGCAACTTTTGTCTTTGTTTTAAAAAAAGGGGCCAATTTGTTCCAACTTTAAGTGCTCTAATTCTTCCACTTGTTGAAACTTTATATGTATTTTGGAAGATTTATTTCTCATTTAACTTGGAAATGGTTATTATGCAAATTAGAATTTTTGCATTTTAGAAAGTAGATCCAGTAAAGTGAGGAAAATTATGCCTATAATTTTGCATGTTTAATGAGATTTCTCCTCTTTACTTAAATTTGCAAGTAAGTGATTGACATAGTCAATAAAAGTTATACTCTTTCTTTGATTATTCTTATATATTTGCTTCGAGGGAATGTCTATTTATTGTCTTATACTTTAAAAAGAAAAAAGAAAAAAAAAGAAGAATAAGAGTTTTTTATTCTACTCCAATGATTCATATACCGAGTAACCGGGGATTAGCATCTACAAATGTCGACATTCGTGCAAAAAGATACTTGAATTAAGAGTATGCATAGTAACTTGAATACGTGAAATGTTGAGTAATCGAAAATCTTCACCTAAAAGTGTCGATTTTCGCGTCAAAAGGCATTTTCACTCTTTGAGTAAAAATCAAGTATGAATAAATTCCTCTTAGTTAAAAATTTTGAGAAAAGAGATGATTTTGGGAGGAGGAAAGCTATAAATTGACCATGTGATTTGCTTATTTGTGAAATTAGGTTAGGGTGAGAGATTAAATTTAACTTGTTAAAATTAGGGTATAATTATCTTTCATTTACTTGATATTATGAGTATTTAGTATAATTTGAACAATTGTATAATTAGTGTTTGCCAAGTCATGAGGAATTAAATTTGAAAAAGTGCATATATTGTTTCATCTCTTGAATTGTTGTAGTTGATTATGTGTGAATTGCTTGAGGACAAGCAATGATTCAAGCGTGGGGGGAATTGATAACTGACTAATTTACGCTATATTTGAATAATATTTTATACTATTTTTAGTCACTTTGACTATATTGTAGGAAGAAAATGGATTATTTCAGCTATAATTAGATTAAAATGCTCTTAAGTGATTAAATGAGGTTTTTGTCACTTTTACTTGCATTTTGTCCATGATTTGTATAGGAGTTGGAAATATACTTCATTTGGATCGGATTGACAGCTTTGACATATCTTCGTATTTTGGCTATAACTTCAGCTACAATGATTGGATTGAGATAATTCTTGAACCTTTTTGAAGATAAGAGATAGATCTACAAATCGTATGAAGACATCGAAATCCAGTTTGAAGGTTTTCTAGGTCAAAACGCTGAATTATAGTAGCCAATTTCTATTGGTCAAAACTGAAACAAGGCATTGAGCAGTGAAGGATATTTCAATCATTTCTCAACCTACACAAATCCAATTGAGATGATTCTTGATGCATTAGAAAGCTAACACAAAGGGCTATAAGATTCATGTTTTGGTCAAGAGTTAATTCAGCTTCTATCATCGAGAAAAGTTTAGTTGAAGTTAATGCAAAATTGGAATGCCTTGAAGACTGAACAGAAATTGCAAAGAAAGGCAGGGATGCAATCCGACCGACAATCCAGCCGGATTATGGCAGGATTTTGGTCAGAAATGGCTGCTCTCTACTTGCACAACTTATTTCCTCCTCCAATAATTCACAGCTATTGATGGACATGTGCCAACCAATGTTTTGAAAATCGGACCGAACCGGCCGATTCGACCGGTTGAACCGCGAACCGGCCATGCCTCCGTTCCGATTCAATTAAAAACCCAAAGAAATAATTAAACCGGTCAAGAACTAGTTGAACCGGTGAAAACCGGTAAAAATCAGGAGGTTCAACCGATTTTTATTAAGTATTTATTTTCTAAAATAAATATTTTAGTTTTATTCAAAATTTTTAATACTAAAATGAATAAAAAAATTATTAAACCTTTGAATCGGGGTTGAACCGTGAACCAAAAGGTTCTCCGGTTCACTCTCCGGTCCGGGTTTAAAAACATTGGTGACAACCACTTTGTAGTTGTAAAAAGCATGTTTGAACCCTCATTTCTTGACTAAAGTCATCTATAAATAGCCATGGACTTGCAAGGACAAAGAGAGTTTAGGGAGTACAAGAAACACTACAAAAATGTAGTTTCTAGGTTTTTTAGTGTAGAGTAGTGTAGGATAGTTTAGTTTTAGATAGTTTATCCTTTCTTGTATGTTAGCTATGTGAAGATGAAGAAGACAAGGAATGAGCTCATGTGACAAGGGTTACTTTACCTTTCCAACTCTTTATCTTTTGTATTGGATTCTAAGTTTAGTTAATATACAAGTTTTGGATTTTATGTTTATTATGTGTTTTTAAAAGTTTGTGCCTTGGGTTTGGTTGAACTTTCTATGATTGTTTGTCTTTATTATTTGACTATTATTTTGAGCAAGTTATTTAGTATTTTAGCTTTTTAAATCATGATTAATTTGGTACCATTAATTGTGATTATCTAAAAGTGTTGCTTTTTCAATGAAAATTGAGATTTAACACTAGTTCAAGAAGTGCTAAACCTAAAAGTACACTCACGAGAGTAGAGGTGCACCTATATGGCTTTAGTGATTCATTTCATTTAATTTCATATAAGAAATGAACTTGTAACTAATTTCATAACCACGAGAGTACGTATGAATTAGTTATAAGTATAGTTGATTCACTACAGAAGTAGGTTTCACATACATAAGGAAATTACGCCATAACTAGTCTAGATAGTAGTACTCAATGATCCAAAAGTAGCACTTGCATGAGTAGTTAGGAATTCCATAACCTAAGGAGCTTTCATTTGTTATTATCTTGCATAAGTTTAGCATAGTTTTGTTCCTTTTAATTCATTAATCGTCTAAATAATAGAGAAGCTTTAGTAGTGTTGGTAATTGTCCAATCTTCCCCGTGGGATCGACCTAATATATGCCCTAAACTACTAGTTGGCATGTATACTTGTAGTCAAAATGGGTATAAATTGGATTTAAGCTTGTACTTATGTTAAAATCCCGTCACAAAATTTTATAAGTAGTTAACAAAGAGTGATAAGTTGTTGAAAAGGTGTTGCATTATTCAGCAATGGTGTAACAAAGAGTTCAACCATCCTATCTCTTTCATATTTTAAATGTTCAGACACAAGACATGCCAGTTGGGAAATTAATTAAAAGGCTACAATAAAACGGTCATTGGATTAGTTGCGAGGCATTTCCTTATCTTACAATACCTGAACCTAAAGCAACCATTCTTGTTTTGAAATCTAGCAAAAATTTATCGTAAGGCAAGTTCATTTGTCCAAAAATATCGAGCGAGATAAGCACAACTTTAGCACTGAGAAATATAGCCAAATGACAAATACATCCCATAATTCATCAAACCGATCATAGTTGTTACATCAAAATGATAATTGTATTGTTCAACCTCTTGATCATGATTGATAAATGTTTATTTTGCATATTTTTAGTGCATTTTATTACTTAACTCTTTTCATTCATGTCCATTTGTGGAGGATACTTGACTAATTCATGCAATAAAAAACAAAAAATAAATCAAAATGGTAACACCACTAAGCAGTTTAAATTGCATATTTTTGAATACTTAACTATTTTTCGTTTCAAATTCGCTCACTCAATCAACAAAAATGTTGTACTATTACTCATCAAGTTAGCTTTCACCTTTTTATTTCTTTTCTTAATAGCAGTTAGTTTCTCATCTTTTCGCCTCCTCTTCTTTTTCTTTCACAAGTTTATGTATGTAAATTATATAAGGAAGATTCATGAATTGATGTAAATAATCACGAAACTAAAATACACCAGTAACTTTACCAGCAAAAAATAGGGGAATTATAACTATAAGGGAATTATAACTAGTGTACCACTTTTGTGTAAGCTAATGAATGATTTAAAACCAAATCAGAAGCAATAGAATGGATAGGGAAGCTGAGCAGATAAGATAGAGATTTTGTGTAAAGGGATGTTGGGTTTTGCTGACAATTTCCAAAGGCGTTGCAATTAGAGGGCTTAGAATATTATTGCGAGTACTTATTTCTTTGTTTTGACAGCTCCACTTCATTGGTTAACATATTATTATCACTTCAATAGATTTTGTAGTGCAAAATGTGCCCTTTCTTTATCAAAAAAGGTACGCTATAATTAGGCACGTCAATAGATCGAATCTTATCCAAAATCAACCCAAATCCAATATACTTGGGTAGGATTTGGGTTTGAAAAATTACCTAGATTCAAATCCTGTAAGAGAGTCATGAGTTTGGATAGGATTTGATTTTCTATCATCCATATCCAAATCCAGATCTGAACCAAACCCTACCTAGTTTGTGTGTGTGTGCGCGCGCGTGTGTATATGCATGCATGGATGCATGTATGTATATATGTATATCAATAAATTCATAAAATAATCCTAATTGTCATTATAATTGGTGCAAACGTTTTTTAGAAAAATGAGAAAAAGTAAAGGCAAATAAGTAAAAGATTGGATGGGGATGCAAATAAAGTTTTGAGAAAAAATAGAAGTAGTTGATAATAGTTTTTTTATGAGTTCATAATATTGCATTTAACTTTTTGATTGTTGGTTTTATTATTTGAAAATAAAAATTGGATGGTATTTATGTTATTTTTAATTCTATATATATTTTAAAAATAATTTTACTTTAGTTCTTCACTATATATTTACAAAAATATCTATGAATACCCAAATCCATGAGGGTTCAGATCTAGGTCTACTTTTTCAAACTCATAAGAGTCCGGGTTTGGATTTGGATCCAACTAAATTTAATGGATTTAGATTTAGATCAAAAGGATTTAACTCAAACCCTAACCATTGACATGTTTAGTTATAATGTAACATCGAAAAGTACCAATTTTCTCAGCAAGAAAGAAAAAAAAAATTCTTAGATTAGGGCTACTGACATCATCACCAATTTTATCTAGCGTTGCTCTACTAATTGAAACATCAACACCGAATTTCAAAATGAATAGTATGGGTTCTAGCATAAACTTTATTAGTGGTAGAGAGGAAAATAGGGAGTGGTTATAAAGTGGAACATTTTCCTCCTTATTTTTATCACTTAATTTGCATAGATAAAATCATATTTTATATCATTTTTCAATTTTCTCCCTATAAATTCAAAATAATAAATAGCTTTTTCTTTTGTGTTTATGGTTTAGAGGAGTTTTTAAGTTTTTAAGAGAATAAAAGTCAAATTACAAACCTCACCATTATTTGTTAAGAGGAAACTATCTACTTGATCCCTAAACTTTTCGCATTGTATTCTTTTGGCCTTTTAACAATATATTATCACAAACAAACCCCTCAACAAAAAAATGTAATGTTTAAGGACTTTCATCAAATTTAGCCGTTAGACTTGACGAAATAAGGGATAAAATTGATCAAAAACAAAAATTTCTTATTAGTAAAGTATCTAGTAACTCCTTAAACTATTCCCTTTGTCAAGTTTTGACCCCTAATTTAAATTTTGTCTCATAAGAGCTCCTAAATGATAAAAGTGTATACTTTCATCCTTTTCAACCATTGTAGTTTTAACTGCAGTTAGAATCGAAGGATATTTGTGTCCAATCACTTAATATAACTATTGGGACTAGAACCAAAAAGGTTAAAAAAATATACTTCATTTTACCGTCATTAGATTCAACCTCTTGTAATGTTGAACAATAATGTTTTTTCTTTGTCTTAAGCCTTTTGACTCTGGTCACGATAGTGATATTAAATGGTTGAATAAAAATATCTTTTGGTTCTAGCTACACATACAATTAAAATGGCTAGAAGGATTAAAAGTATATACTTTTAATTGTTCAGGGGCTACACTGGACAAAAATTAAATTAAGGGCCAAAACTTGACATTGGGAATAGTTTAAGGACTTTCCATAACTTGACATTGGGAATAGTTTGAGGGCTTTCCGTACACTTTTACCCTATTAGCACTAATAGCTAAATTTGATGGAAGTCCTTAAACATGATACTTTTTTTGCATTGAAGCATTTGTTTGTGACAATATATTATTGAGGGGTGATGAGGTCCTAACCTATACTCTAAACCTACACTAATATACTTTTAATTGTTCAGGGGACTACACTAGACAAAAATTAAATTAAGGGCCAAAACTTGACATTGGGAATAGTTTAAGGACTTTCCATAACTTGACATTGGGAATAGTTTAAGGGCTTTCCATACACTTTTACCTCCTGTTCTATCAGCACTAATAGCTAAATTTGATGGAAGTCCTTCAACGTGATATTTTTTTTGTATTGAAGCATTTGTTTGTGACAATACATTATTGAGGGGTGACGAGGTTCTAACCTACACTCTAAACTTTAACCTAATTCTCTTGTTCACTACAAGTATACATGTCATAACTCATAGTACTAGGGAATTAGGATCGATTCCATGAGAATCACTTCCAATTACTAGGGCTTCTAGTCACTCAATTATCTAAACTAATTAAGAATCAACCACAATGAAAAAACAATGCAAGGAAACAACTTGAAAAAACTCAACTAGACACAAATGTCATAAGGTATAAAATCCACTAAGTGTACCTAATTATGGATGAAATGGTCAATTATTTCCTAATGCTCTTATCTTTCTAAGAATTTATTTCACTTAAGCCATTGGAAGTCGCTCTCGCCAATGAACTGAATCTAGCCAACACTATAGTTTCCCTACTTTCGTGCTGAAATCACAAGTAAAGATTTAAATCTAGAAATGTCAAAAACATTCACCTAAGTGTACCACTGCTTTTGTGTGCCTACTCCTTAGGTTCCATCTTTTCCAATTTCATCATTGTCAACTACTTTCATAGATTAACAATAATTATCATGGCTTGCAAATGGTGATCAAGCATTCATAAGTGTTAAAGTAAGAATAGATAAACTAGCAAGTACAAGATATAGCAATAATCAACTTTATTCAACCATAATAAGGCAAAAATAGATTCATCTATCTCTAGAACAAGAAAATTTAGTTAGACATAATAGATTTAACAACAAAGCTCATATTTTCAATGTAACTAAGCATTAATGAAACAACAATGAGAGTAAAGAAGAAGAAATGCTCATTCAATTGAAGAAACAAGATCTCCAAAGTAAAGAAGAAGAAATGCTCATTCAATTGAAGAAACAAGATCTCCAAACTTCATCATCTTCATTGCCATAAAAAATACATTGTTACACCAAGAGTTCTTCAAGTTTGTTCAACAAAAATGAAAACCGGAGTTAAAACTACTCTAAGCTAGACTAGAGAAGAAAAAGTTGTTCTTCTTGCCAAGAACTAAACTATCTCCTTAATAATGTGTTTCTTCTTGTCTAAGAGTTAAGAAAAGAAGCTCCTAGATACGCAAAAAGTTGGTATAAGTAGTTGCTTAAGTCTTGTCACAGATGGAGAAAAAACAAAAGTAATGCAAGTTGGCAACTTGTGGACTTCACCAATCCCTCGAGGGTTTTTGAGAAACCGTGGGGAGATTGTGAAGAATCACTCAAGGGATTCTTCCAGGGTTTATGTAGGGTATGTGATCCTCTGCTTTTCTCCTCGAAGTGAATATTCTACCCATAATCCCTTACAAAATCCACTAAGAAACCCTCAAGGTTTTTTCTTTTGTTTTTTCAAACTTTCCATTCTTCATCCTTGAGTTGCACTACCTCTTCATCCTTCAATTGCACCAACTCTTTTAAACATAGTTGTGACTTTTCAAACGTCTAATCCTTGCTTTGTTAGTTAACAATTTAACTTCAAAATGTTTTTTTTTTGTCAAAATTTAACTTCCAATTGAGCTTTATCATTTTCCCTACAAAAGAAATTTTGTCAAGTAAAATGACAAAATCACAAATAATTCATCTATCAATTCAAGGTGCAAATTAGAGACAAAAATGAGCAACTTATACCCTTTAACCTCACAAATTGACTCAAAAATAATATGAAACACATTCAAAAAAATCACAAAATGAGCCCTTATCAAGGGTCCAAAAGAGTACAAAAAGAATAGTTTATTGGTCGGATAGATAGTTTCCTTTTTGGTTAATATCCATAAACTTTTATACTTGTTGGATATTTTAATAAAAAATATCACATATTTATTTTGAATTCAAATTCAATAAGTTACAAATCTTTAAATAAATTTTCAGCTACAAACTTATGAGATTTATGTCTTGCATTTGTAACTTATGTAATGATTAGGTTTTATGAACTCATTTAGTGAATTTTTACGATTATACAATGAATCTAGACCTTTTTAATTTGCAGCTGAAAATATGAGGTATTTATTCCACTTAATTTTAGTATTTTAATACTCCTAATTTCTTAGCCTATAAATGGAAGATTCTAATAACCAAGATAGACAGATACTTTGCTATCTCTAGACTATCTTCTATATTTCTTTCACTATTATTAGAATTTATAGAGCAAAGAACAGTGTTGTGTGAGATTTCTATCTTATTCCAATAGTGTAGATTGGAGTAGATTACAGTGAAGAAAAAGCTGGACTATTGTATTCTAGAGGCGACGTGCTGAGACCTACTACACCGGAGGATACTCCATAGGGACGCAAATCGTCTTAAAGAGAGCGACCTAATCCACGCCTCAATCCACGTCAAATTAACTTTTATGGTACAAATAATTTACATTTTAATGCAATATTGAGATATGAAATTTTTGTTAAATTTTATTAGAGAAATTATTGTTTCTTATATGATTTATTTTGGTCAAGAACCAACAATTTTAAGATGATTAGCCTCTTCACATGAGGTAAGGTTATCGTTGCATGTTTTGCTTCGAATAATCCAATAATAAAAACTGGAGATGAGAATCTTACATGGTGTATAACATAATCCGGACAAACTTCAGTAAATAAATATGTTTCATGTGAATAGTCATAGTTATAGACCGAGGTTAGAAAGGATAATATCCATTGGTTTTAAGTGCTTTAGGGTCTGGTATCAATATTGTGTAATTGCCTATCAATAATCTGCAATATATACCTTTGGATCCAAGTTGCCTATAATTAACAGAATATCATGTATTCGTTTGTTCAAGGTAAACATGATGACAGAAAATAAGTTACTTACATGATGTTTTTTAATATTAGTAGACCGAATACAATAACATTTTGTCATTTTTGAGTTTTTAATATATGTTGTATAGAGCAACTATTTTCCCATAAGCTTGTCATGTTACATAGTGAACTTTCAATGTCTCTTATATTAATGGGTTTATTCCAATTGAAAATTTGGCATTGACTTATAAATAATTAATTTGGTGACAAAGATATTTGTCAACAAATATCATCAGCCAAATTTAATTTGGGATGGAAATGTACTTCAAGTTGTTAACCAAAATATATATAAAGGGATTTCAAATTTTTGTGGATATACTAGTTTTGGCTATTTACGTACAGATGTATTAGTAGGATACTCATCAAAATTTAGTTGCTTTGCAGTGATGCTAGATTGTGAGATATAGTGACGGCTGATGTTTATGAAAAAAATATAGTCTACACTTTTAGTAAACAAATTATCTTTTGACTTATTGTATGCAGGTGTTAATACTATACGATACTAAGCTACTAACTAACTGGATACATTACCTGTTTAGTTGTCTTCTATGAGAATTAAGTGGGGGCATATGCATTGGCTAATAATATTTCATGACTTTTGAAGGATAATTACTGATTTCTCTTATTCGAAATACGTGCATAAGAAAAATGAATAAATAATATAAAGGAGCTGTTGTTAAGCTATTTCTCAAGATGATCTTTTTTAAAATTATTTTTGAGTGGAAAGAACTCTTGCTTTGGCATTGAATATGCTACAAGTTATATGCTTTAATTTGTTGAAAAATGTCTTTCCATGTACTTATATTAGCTTTGGGAGATTGTCAATATTTTTTTGTATTTGGTTATGACATTTAGATCCTAAATAACCAGGTTACTTATTGCAGACTACTAATCATCTAAAATAAATGCCCTCCATACCATGATCCATTTAGTGTGGCATTTGCATCATATTCTATAAAAAATATGATAAATAGTGGGGGCCTATAATCTCTAAGGCTAACGTAGAATTTGATTTACGTGATAGTATGCATTACTACACCTCTGTCTTGGAAGATGAAAGATTTTAATGTATTTTTAAAATTTGCTACCATTTTGATGTCTTATGTGCAACTCTTGATAAATGGATTTTTGAAATAAAACACATTGTTTGTAGAAGTGGTGAAGAAATAGGGTGATATCATTTTATTTGCTCAATATATGAGCATAAAAATTATTATTGTTTTTAGATTTATTTTAACTCTCATTTTGAGTTGTGCCAAACTAGCACTCACTGAAAAGTATGACTTGCTGTGAAGGTACTTGAAATAGTTTTTGGCATTTTTGCCAAAGCAAAAATAACCATGGAATTTTTTTTTTTTACAACGGCTTCTAGTACGCCACTAGACTACTGGTCATTGAGAAAAAAATTGAATATGAGCAAATATATGCTTACACTATTTGGCAAATATAAATGGATCAGAAATTTTCTCATCGAAGATTGGTTCCATGTATTTGGACTACTAAGAGATTATTTGAAAAAAATTCAAGAATATCATATCTTTGCTATTTTATCTATGTTGAAAAAATAAATCTCAAGTTTGAGCCGAGGATATGATATACATCGAGAGGGATAAGACAAAAGCCCAACATATGTTAAAATCACCTATGACGATACAACCACTTAGGGACTAGAGATTATAAGAACTAGATTGGAGACAAACAAATCATAGAGTGGTTTGATTGATTAATATGAACTACTTTGATTATATTGTCTATCCCTATGATGTAAGTACATTTTGTGATCCTATGATGAAAAGTAAGGTTGGGATTTTTAATCCCTCAAGGAGCTCTATAGCTCTTATGGGTGGGATGTCTAAGTCATGGGAGTATCCTTGATGGACTCACCTATATGAGTGTGGAAGTAGGGCCGCTTCCAATGAGAATTTGGGGCTAGTTCTTTAGAGAACTCATGAAAATCAGGATAAAAACACAAGGCCATAAACATGCTAGTTTATGAAACTTGTTTTAGAACACTGAAAGGTTCATGTGTGTGATACAATTCCACGTCCTATCAAGTTGTCATCGTTTAAAGGGTAAATCCACTTTGACTCTAGCATGGGAATTATTGAATATTAAGTACAGGTTTAAAGGCATTGCCACCTTCATTATGCATGAATTTTTAATTTTTGCCCTATTAAGTGATGAGTATTTTGTATTAAAATAGGGGGGGATTTGTAAAAAATATCACATTTTTATTTTGAATTCAAATTCAATAAATTACAAATTCTTTAAATAAATTTTTAGCTACAAATTGAAACATTCAAAAGTGTAACTTATGAGATTTATGTCTTGCATTTGTAACTTATGTAATGATAAGATTTTATGAATTTATTTAGTGAATTTTTTACCGTTATACAATGAATCTAGACCTTTTTAATTTGTAGCTAAAAATATTGAGTTATTCATTCCACTTAATGTTAGTATTTTAATACTTCTAATTTTTCAGCCTATAAATGGAGGTTTCTAACAACCAAGACAGACAAATTCTTTATTATCTCTAGACTATTTTCTATTTTTCTTTCACTATTATTAGAACTTATAGGGTAAAAAACAGCGTTATGTGAGGTTTTTGTCTTACTCCAATAATGTAGATTGGAGTAGATTACAGTGAGGAAAAGGTTAGGCTGTTATATCCTGAAGGTGACATGGTGAGACCTACTACACCAAAAGATATTCTGTAAGGGCATGATTCGTTTTAAAGAGAGCGATCTAGTTCGCATCTCAACTCACACTAAATTAACTTTTTATGGTACAAATTATTTGCATTTTAATGTAATATTGAGGTATGAAATTTTGTAATTTCTCTGTTAAATTTTATTAGAGAAATTTTTTTTTATCAGTCACTGTAAATCTTTGGCCCTTTTTTTTTTCAAAAAAAAAAACCACGCTGCTTTGATCTTATTGTCTCAGAAACAATTTCTTGAGGGGGACATAAGCCCGACTTCAATGATACAAGCCAACTACATAGGACACCTACTTACTTAATTCGACGTCGCTGAATAGACGGCTACGATAGTTTATCCAACTGATATTCGCCTCTAGCTACACCTGGTAAGTTCCTGAAATGCTCATAAATACACACCGACTCAGCCAAGGCACACCCTACATTGGCTAGAAAATTTGCAACCTTATTTGCCTCGCGATAGCAATGTTTGAACTGTATACTCCCCTGAGAGAACTAGCAACACTGCTCGACCTCACAACTAATCGCCCACGGACATTGGTCAATGTTCCTCAGAATCTGTAATTAGCACTAGCGAATGCCGATTCAACAACCAACTGCTGTAAAATATTCCTCTGGGCACACAGTCGCAGCCCAAGCACTAATGCTTTGGCCTCGGCTTGCAAGCTAGTACCATATCAAAGCAACAGCGAAAACGAAGATGAACTTCCCTGAGCCATCCCTAAGAATCCCCCCGCCACCACTCAACCCCAGATTTTCTTTGGAGCACCCATCTATGTTAAGTTTAAACATTTCCAGCCCTAGACGCTGCCAATGAACCAGACAAAACTTAAACACATCAGGAGCGCTGCTTCACCAATTCCAAGACGTGACCTGCTGTAATTCACCAAATTTCATCCAATAAGCATCCTTCAAGTTTTGAAAAATAGCTCGACAAACGGATCAGACATCCTTGATAACCCCTCAAACACTGCTGAATTCCTCGCCTTCCACAAATTCCAACACACAAAATGGGCAGAAGCTAAAAGGCAACTTTAGCCTCGCGAACTTAGCAGGTTTTGTACCACCAATTTGCCAATTGTACACTTAAATGCTTTTAAGCCAAATTAAGACTAGAGAGAGACCCGAAAGACCCGAAATAACTTCCAAACCACCTTTGCGACATCACCTGTATGAAACATCGTGCGTAGCGTTTCAACGCTACGCTAGCTCCACACAGCAAAAACATTTAGACGGTAGGTGAATCCAAAACGGGTTAAATATCATGCAAAGGCAATCGTCCCCGCAAACAATCGCATCAGAAAGAAGAAAATTTTTTAAAGGGAGATGCGGATGGCAAGGCCTACCTGAACATGAAGGACGAGGGTTTAGCCTTCCTCACCTCTTGAAAGGCCGAGGATTAATGAGAACTCCCAGAAGATGACGCCGTCCAAACCATTCTGTGCATCGAAGAAGTACAGGGGACCGGCATGCCCATCACAGCCTGGACTAAATCAGGCGAAAGGACATGAGACAACAAGTAGCTATCCCATGCCCCGTCCACAATAAAATCGTGGAAGGACAAATGTTCCTGCACCTCCGCTCTAAGAGAAAAAGCACCTGAACCCGTCCAGTTATCATACCAGAAGTGGCAAACGCCACTATAAGGTCTCCAAAGTATAAATAACTCCGTAAAACCGTTAATGTCCAGCATGTGGTGCCATGTTGCTAAACTAGGAGATCTCATGGCAACCTAACAAGGGTGAGTGTCATGGCAATATTTGGCTCGCATAAACACAGCCCGCAGTGAAAAATTCTGCCTAAAGGTCCACCAAAAACTTACAGGAGAAAGTCCTATAAATGTCATCAATCGACCGAAACCCAATGCCATCCTCCTCTAGGAGGAAACATAAGTCCCTCCACCGAATCCAATGAAACCTCTTAGACTCTTTAGTCGTCCCCTACAAGAAATTAGCACATACCCGTTCAATCATACGAAAGATATGTTTTGGCATTATTCCTGCAACCAAGAGGTGAATGGAGATGCTCGAAAGCACGTGCTTAATCAAAATGATCTTTCCCCCCGATGACAAGAGTCGAATCTTCCAAGAGAGCACTTTATCAACCATGCCGCTGGCACAAGATCCGTAAAATAAGATCCCTTGCACCTACCGGTATACAATGGAAGTCCCAAATACCGAATTCGGGAAGTCTCTTCTCGATAAATTTAGTAACTCGTTCAATGACACCCTAACGAACCACTAATATGTTTCGAATGAAACAGAACCCACTCTTACTTGGGTTCACCAATTGACCCGACACACTTTGATACAGTTTCTAACACCCGTTAAATTTTCTTTAAACGAAAAGACGACCCATTGGTAAAAACTATAATGTCATCCGCAAAGGCCAAGTGAGAGATGGCAGGTAGTGTCTTGGCAATTGTTATAACCCACAAAATTCGAACTGGGAATGTAATAAATTCAACCCTCTTGCCAAACCTCAGCTCCAATAATAAATAAGGCCGGTGATAGGGGATCTCCCTGCCGAAAAGACCCCGATTAGACTTGAAAGAAGTCATACGAAACTCCATTAACAAGCACCGAGAACCAAACATTTGACAACAACTGTCACACCATATCAAATAAAACCTTTCCCCCAAATCCAAAAGCAACGCAACACCCTTAATAAGAAACACCCAGGAACATCATAATCATATACGCTTTTGCTATGTCCAGTTTAAGCACTACATTTCATCCATACATTTTTCCCAATATCTATTATCAACTCTTGAAGTCAGGAAGATAGTTATTTGACAAAGTCTGACCCTGCACACACCTACTATTGCTGAGAAGAAATAATCCGAGGCAAAAATCTAAGTCAACCGGCCAACAAAGAGTCGAGAGATGACTTTATTCAAAAAGTTGCATACACTGATATGACGAAATTGAGAGTATGAATGCGGATTTAGGACCTTTGGAATGAGAACAATTGAAGGTAGCTGTGACAAATCGAGGAATCTCGACTCCACAGAAGAAACTGAGATCGCTTGATAGACATTAGGACCGACCACCTCCTTAAGTAAAAAGTAAAGAATTTCCCAGTGAAGCCATCCGGGCCTGCTGCACCATACCCATCCATAGAGAAGACCACCTTCGTAATATCGTCAAAAGAAGGGGTCTCTTCCAGACAACTATTATCAATTTGGAACTCAAGTTGGGAATAACCATGGAGCAGTTGGCAATCCGAAAATGACTCAGCCGAAAATAAATCATCAAAAACTTCACGGCTTCCATCCCGATTGTATCATCGTCAGTAACCCAAGAGCCCTAGGAGTTCCGAATCCTGTGAATTGCTGCTCGATAACTCCGCTATTTCACCACTGAATGGAAGAATTTAGAATTATTATCCCCATGCTGTAGCCCCTTAACCCTAATTTTTTTGTTTCCAGATTGTTCCTCTACAACTAAGACCCTCCCTCAATTCAGCTTGCACCCGTTGCTGTTCAATAAAATTCTCCTCGAGCTATCTGCCGACATCTGAAACTCCGGCCCGAGCAACCGCTGTCTCCGCCCTCTTCAAGCTGAGAAAAACATTACAAACGTCTCCTTATTCCATTGTTGAATAGCATGAGAGACTCTCTTCAATTTGGTCCACCACACAATAAAACGGAGAGCCACTAACAGCACCTTGCCAAGCAACCTTCACCACATCCAACAGACTATCCCTTAAATGTCCACACATTAAGGAATCTAAAAGTGCGAGACTTATTGTCTAACCTAGTAGAGAAGGAGATGAGAAACGGGGCATGATCTGAGGGGCTCCCGCACCAAGTAGGAGATAGCCAACGAGGCGGACTCGTTTAAACATGCCATATTAAGTAATAACTCAATCTAGACGCTTCCAGATTCTTGCGCGCCCATGTCTATTATTACACCAAGTGAAACTTGACCCAGAAAAACCCTGCATCAATCACACCAGCCTCTCCCATAAATTGGGGAAAGCTCCAATCCCTGATACGGCTGAAACGGCCGACCACCCTTCTTCTCATTTGCAGTCAGAATAAGGTTGAAATCCCTCACAATATATCATGACTCGTGACAAGGCTTGTCACAAAAACAAAGCAAGCCACAGCCTCCTTCTTTCCCGTAGCAATACACTTAGCATGAACAAAAGAGATAATAAAATGACAGGAACGGTGGGGATGACCAAACGAGATGGAAAAGTGTTGGTCTGACTCCCCAACAACCATGGAAGTAAAAAGAAATCTAAAGAAAACCCATAGGTCCTCTGACGGGTTAGAGACCACATGATCAAAATTCAACCGCACACGAATTGATTCCATATCTTTTGTCGAAAGTTTAGGCTCACAGATCCCAACCACCGATAGCTTGTGTACCAAAATTAATTTGTTCAGGCTTTCACAAATTTGGAGATTTAGAAACCCCCCGAATGTTCCAAAAATATGCACTAATCATTAGATAAAGCGTGAAAAGAATTTTGAGATTTGTATTTTACCGACCTGAGCTATCCAAAGGAAACTTGGCCCGTATGCCACGACCCCGAGTTGGATGACACTCCTGCTCTAGTGCTGCTAACAGGTCTACATTCAAGCGATCGCTCAAAGACTGCGAACACTCTGATACAGTAGCTTGTGGTCTTGGCAACAGAGGAGACAGGCAGCCCGCGCTAATGGGCTCTTTAGGCGCAGTGTTGTTTACTCCTTTCGAGTCGTCATCTCTATCCTCTGTTGTTTGAGAGTCTTCTTCCACTACCTAAGCAGCCATGTCATAGATGATACCAGTAGCCGCCGCCTTCAGCGCATCATCAACCATAGAGGGTAGGGAAGCTGGTAACGGAAGGACAACCTCCCAACTAGCGACCCGTTCAGTAGCAAGAACAGGCGCCGTAACAGTGACTATAGGATCTGATGGCAGCGGCAGCTCCACTTCCTTGCACAGGAGGATGCCACCCGCGGCGGAAGCAGGAGAAACAGCAGCCCCAGTTTGCGCCTCTGACGTGCCCAAGTGAGGACGCACCAAGCCTTGCGTCTGACCTGGACCTTCCGCGACAGGCAGCTCCGAAACTACTGAAGCAGTAGCACCTGACGATTCCTCCAGCATCTCCTCGCCTTTTTGCACTTGGCCAGCAAGCGCCGTTGTCACGGGAGGCAACAAAACCGCCCTACACCGATCCTCCAAAGGAAAGGTCACCACGAGGCCTGTTGAAGGAGGTGCAATCTCCTTAGCAGCAACAGCAAAAACATTCAGCTTATCCATCTCCTTCCATTATATGCATGGTTCAGATTTTAACACCCCATTGGTCTGGAGCTCTGGCTTTTTAACATGGCATTCTTCCTCCCCATGCCCTTGGCGATAGCAGTAAGAGCAATACCTCGGCATGCGCTCATGTATCAATGGCTGCCAAAAACCTAACCCCTCACCTAGTTGTAGCCATATACGTGATGGTAATTCCTTTAGCAAATCAACCTCTACACACACTCTAGCTATTCTAGGACGGGCGAGGTTAGCCGTCGCAGAATCGACGAAGAGAGGTCGCCCCAAACATGAAACAATTTGAAACAAACATTGTTTATCAAACAGGTGAATTGGAAGCTTAGACAGATTGAACCAAACTAGAGCGAGTGAAGATTCCCTATCAACGTGAAAACTTGTAGACCATTTGAAGACACGTATAGGGCACCCAACCACATACCAGATACTCCTTGTCCAAATCCGTAAAAAGTCAGCCTCATTCTGCAACCTGATCAGGACATGCCAAGTGTCAAGAAGCCCAATGGAAAACGAGTCATGCAAGTCGAGTGACGTAAAGAATTTGTGCCCAGTCTCTATTGCTGGCCTATGTCTGGAGAACTTTCTGGCCAGCGAGAATCGAAAGGGGGCCACAACGGACTCCAAAGCGGCTGCAGAAAAAGATATAGTCGGCTCTCCACGATGGGTCATAGACATTGCCTTAACCTGAAGGCTGGGGTGGAGCGCTGTACCGAAGGTGAATAACTCAGAAAACGCTTTCTTGCAAAACCTAGGCGATGTTGAAGAAGGTTGCCCACCATCCGGAGATGGCTGGGCAACCGCGGCAGCCATAGAGGCAGCAGCGACGGACTAGGGTTTTCTATCAAGTTACCTAGGCAGCAGCGGCGGTGGTTTTGTCCACGCGTTATCTCTTTTGACCCTTCATTGCAAAGCTACATTAATCAGTCAAAGCTTCCCTTGGCTGCACCATGAAAACAATGAATTGCAAAGTGAAAGCAAGACTAGCAACAACAACAAAAAATCATTTTTTCAAGAAATTATTATTACTTCTATGATTTATTTTGGTCAAGAACCAATAATACTTTTATGGTTTACAATTAAAAGTTCATAACATATGACAAACAAATCTTGTATTTTATTTTTGGTAAAGATGCTAACCTGATCTTTTATGATTAGACTGTTTAATGTATATTAAACTAAATTTAAATCCTATCTATTTAACTTAACATCTTTCGATGGATAAAATCATATTCAAACTTACACTCAAGTTCAAACCACTAAACTAAAAATAATATAATAAGTTTACATGATAACTGTTTGATTTTATTATAATTGTTAACACCCGTATTTGATGACAACTAGGTATAACTTTTTAATTTTTAATGTCTTATTTTATGTCCACAGTTTGCGAAACCTATACATAATTAAGCATTGGACTGATTTTCCAAAAAAAAAACAAAGAAAGAAAAAGAAAGTTCGCCTTTAGCTATTTTTTTTGCCTTTAGCTTTAGATTTCATGTTCGACATTTTCACCCATCAAAACTTTGAGATCTGATTCTAAAATGAGCAGATTCCTTTTATCTTTGCATTTTTAGTCAAAACCAAAGCTGGAGTTAGGTAAGGATCCAAATATAACACAACTAACAAGCCTATGCATAACCTTTTGGTGTCTCTACTTTAGACCCTTGGAATTTATAAGAACAAAAAAAAAAGTATATTTGGCATTCTTCACGTGCAAATGGTCCATAATTGTTAAATAATTGGGTTTTTTCATAAAAAAATAAAAAATTTAAAAAGAAAAGGATACGAGAATATAACGCTCACAAAGAGTATTGTCTATGATTCATATATCCTTTTGTAACTCAACCTGTGCTCATAGAGTCCCCTTCCTTTGTGTACCCTTCTTGTTGATATAGTCAACCTTGTGACAAATCATGTGTGCCAACCAAATTGTAATTGTCTAATGTAGTTCCCAATATTTCTCATCTCAAAAATAAGCATAATAAATATCAGAAAACACTGAGAATATCTGCACAATTTTTAACTACACTAGTGGGAAAAGCACACTACATAAGTGTGCAAAATTTCAAAAAAAAAAGGTGCAAATTTTTTATAATATAAAAAAAGGAAAAGGACACATATGCATATAGTGACATGTATAAGTCTGACAAAACCTCCAATAACTGCCAATAACTTTTGTATTTCTTTCTTTTGATTTTTTTCTTTTATTTTGCACGAATATAAGGTGGGGCTTTTACACTAGGCATCAAATAAACCGTGCTTGAAATGGTATTAAAAACACCAAAAATACAAAACAAAACGAGCAGCTTCTTGCATGTTCATTTTTCTTTTTTTTTTTTGGTCACGCTTTTTTTTCTATAATTGTTTTTGCTATTAAACGAGCTTAGGTAATTACCAATACACTTCTTCAGAGGGGAAGCGATATTTATATCTCTGATGAATTTTGTATTACACTTTTATAGAGAGGAGTCTCTGATGAATTGTGCGCACTTGAATTTTTTTTTTTTTGGATATATAGCAGTATAGGAGCAACGTCTTATTACTATTTGTACTTTAATAAAGCAAAAGTCAAACCTTTGCTCCAATAGATTTTCATTTTTGATTGATCAACATATTCTAATCCAAATATCATCTCCAACCTTTTCTGAAGAAATCCAGCAATTCACGTCAAATACTCTGCACAAAATCGCATTCCATTTGTTGACCAAATAAAATCTTTATCAATTGATTATTATTAAAATCGTATCAAAATTTGGAAAGATAGGTGGATTTCACGTCCTTCGACTTTCAAAATCATATCTTGTTCTGATGTACTACCGGAAGACTCTACTGTAGATTGTTTAATTGACGAAAATAGCAAGAAATGGAAATATGAGTTGCTTCCAGAGCTTTTCTAGCAGGATGAGATGGAGCTGATTATGAGTATTTCATTGGGAGACAAACATAATCAAGATAAACTCATCTGGCACTATTCTAAAAATGGCTTATTCACAGTGAAAGTGCCTATCATCTTATCAAAACACAATCCACAAATTGGCAAGATATAGCTTCAGGGAGTAATAGTTTTGTAGATGATATTTGGCCCTGCTTGTGGAAACTCAACATACCAAGTAAAGTTAAAATATTCATGTGACGAATTTGCAAAGGTATTCTATCTACAACATCCAAGTTGAATAGTCGTGGAGTCTATCTTGATCTTACTTGCTCTTTATGTAAGGCCCCTGTTGAAGATGTTCATCATCTTTTCTTGTGCTGTCTAGTGACAACTCAAGCTTGGGCCCTTAGCTTACTTACACTATAGATAAGATTAGACTCAGCCGATCAAGTTTCATCTTGGTTGCCTTGTGAGAACCCGAAAAATTAGGTTATATTTATTTATTTCTTTAAATGCATTTTCTTTACTTTAAATTATTGGCTTAATTTCTTCGATATTTTTATAAGTGAGTCAAGGTTTTAAATCATTTTCTTGGTATAAGTTAGTATACGTTAAGTTTGAAGTGCATTATGGATGTGGGACCCGCTAGTGCGGTCAGTGCGGTAAAAGTTTGACTACTTGGTGAAGTTTTGCATAAAGGGACATTAGTTTATAGGGTGCTAAGAGATAATTAGAGGTTAGCTAGATAGATTAACCATTGGAAGACAAGAGAATGAGATCAAAATCCTAAAGAGCCAAGTGTTGTGAAACCATTGGATGTTGGATTTTGACCAAATCTTCTTAACCTTACTAAAATCACATTTGACCACAAATTGTCTTCATTTTGCACCTCTTGGCCGAAATTCTTGAGAGGGAAAAAACAAGGGAGAGAACTTCATCTTCAACCTCCATTCTTTGTTTGAATCTTGAGTTCCAACCATAGATTTTGCAAAATACTCCATAAAAGTTGTTCACTAGAGAAGATTAAGGGTTTGAGTGGAGAGATTTTTGGAGGAAAAGCACTAAGCTTCCGTCTTTCTTGAAAGTACAAGGTAACTATGGCATTAAACTTTCCTCTACTTCAAATATATGCAAACTAGTGGATTAGGGGTTCAATTTCGGTAGTTTCATGAGAAAGTTTCATGGTTTGAAGTTGTGATGTGAAATTTTTCATTTTTATGGTAATTTTCTGCCTGCATATGATGTTTAAGTGTTGGATATGATTTGGTAGCTTTGCTATGTGAAATAGCTAGCTTTTATGTGTTAGTTTAACTTGCCTAAAGAAAGTTCCAACTTGTGATTAGGAATTTCAGTTTAGGGTTTCATTTTCTAGTTTAAGTAGGTGATGGTTATATGCTTGATTTAGTAAGTTATTAGTTTGGTATGTATATGCTTGAGTTGAGGCTGTTTTGCGGTCAGAATGAAGCTTTGAGTTGGCTGAAAAAAGTAGTAAACACAAAGGAGGT
This sequence comes from Coffea humblotiana, assembly GCA_023065735.1. NCBI lineage: Eukaryota > Viridiplantae > Streptophyta > Magnoliopsida > Gentianales > Rubiaceae > Coffea > Coffea humblotiana. Next base: position 12,821,670 of record CM041210.1, on the reverse strand, counting down.
GCTGCTGAAAATTTTGTCTGCAAGAACCCTTGGGCAGCCTTAGAAAATCTGCTATATCTTGTTGTGAAAAAGTCGGAATTGAGTTCCGTTTGCTGTGTTTGAAACTAGAGTCCGAGTACAATCAACCGTGAAAATTTTAGTCTTTTTCTCAATTCTTATGAATATTTATGATTTTTCAAAGTTGACTGAAATTGCATACCTATTCTGTCTTTTACTGGATGAAGTAGCAACTTGGGCTGCGAATTTCTCTATGTTTTAGATTGAATCAACTTTTAGACAAAACATGAAAGTTATAGGGATTTGAGTTAACTTTCAACCTGCAAGATTTTAGATCAATTGGATCATTGTAACTTATGATTTGGCCAGAGCACTCCTGACTGTGCAAAAACTCTAATTTTCTCGACCTGTTTTCATGTGCTTCTGACTGTCCATTTTTGACCCCGAACATGCGAGAATTGGGTGTCGGTATCTTCATAGGAAATGTAGGTTTAGGTCTTAGAAATGCCATCAAATTTGTCTCGATCCGATAAGTGTAGTTTCTGTTGTGATCAAAACACCAAAGGATGGCAAAGCTGCCATCTTCACTGTTTCTCGTTGCCTTTCTCTTTTTTTCCGTTTCCTTGGTTCGACTTAACATGTACTTCTCAAGTGCTCAAAACCTGATTTCTAACATTCTAAACAAGTATTCAAAACATGGTTTCTAGTTACACATATTAGCTTTAAACTTAACCTTTTTGATCATTTTCTTTTACAAATTATGCGTGCACCTTACCTATATGACTTACTATACTTTTCATGCCTTTTTCCTTTGATATAGAAATATAAGTTATGCAGTTTGCACTCGTGTATGACTGGCTCTTTGTGGACTATATTTGACTGCAGATTTCGAGAGTGGCCAAGGTACCAGCTCTGAACTGAATTTTAATAAAACGTTACTTGTTTAGGGTGAGTGCTCCTTGTATGTTTGTGCAATAAGTGACTATGTGAATATCTGTGAGTGATTGTTTGAATGTTAAATACTTTTTAATGATTGTTAAATGGATTTTCGATGGGTGAGTGTGTATTTTATCACATTCGACCCAAGCCAAAAGGTGAATTTTTAATGATTAAATACTACTTGTGCATGAATATAAGCCTTTTGGTTGAACTAGGCCCTTGTCCTTCGTTGCTAGTCGACTCGAGCCAGAAATGGATTCGGTCGGGCGACTGGTAACCTTGGAACAGTGTTTTGGTATACTCGAGTATGACCACGAAATTTGGTGGAGAACTAACCAGTGAATTGGCTAGTGGCGGGAAATCAAATAAATGAATGGAAATATTGAAGTTATAAGGGAAGAAATGAATGATTGAGGAAGGAGAATGACTGGCTGAATGAATGAATGATGGAACGAATGGCTCCACGTGAGCATGTATCCTTTTAATGAGTGTGTTTTCATTGTTTTTATATTGTGAATATTTTCTCGATTGATTGTTATTAATGACTAATGTCCTTGTTTCAATCGCTTGATTATGTGTATGGGAACCTCACTGAATTTTATCTCATCCCTCTATTCCGTTAAATTTGTTTTCCTTGTAGGGTTTGAAAGTAAGGATGGGTGATTAGAGGAAGACTAAACTTTTAACTAGAACTTTTGTTATGTAATAGTGATAGTATTGGTAATTGGTTGGATCCTGAACTTTTGTACTTAACCTTGAGGATTGTATATCTGTGTGAATGATTGTATATATGTTAAGTTTGATTGGCCATCTTAACTTGTTCTGAAGTGATAAGTGAGTGAGCCCCGACGAGAACTAGGCAGGCGGTCCGCTGAACCCTTTGGTTCGCCTTAGGGGGAGGTAGGGTTGTTACATGCCTGGCCATCTTCGTCTTTTGAAAAAGTAGGACATGGAATTGGTAGCCATAATTCTTTGGAATCTATGGCTTAACCGAAATGGTGCATTATTTGATGGTTCCTATCATGATCCTCTCAGTTTGGTCTTTCTCTCTATCAATTTCTTACAGAAATACCATGATACAAACACATTGCCAAACATTCCAATGCATTCTTCCACTACTCAACTTCATTGGATAAAGCCCCCTGTAGGTTTTCTAAAGGCCAACTTCGATGGTGTAATATTCTACGAAGATGGCTACTCTAGAGTTGGAGTTATTGTGAGGGATGAATGGGCCAATTTTGTTGCTGGTATTTCTCACAAAATTTTAGGTATCTTTTCTCCTACAAGAATTAAAGCGTATGTTGCAAAATCTGCAATTTCCTCATTACTTCAGTTGAAGGTTCCTAAGATTATTTTAGAGGGTGATTCTTTGAAGATCATCAACATGCTTAAAAATATGGAATCTGATGATTCAGCCTATGGAGTACAGTTAGATGACATCTTTGTTAATTTACAGAGTTTCGCCATTTGGGAGGCTAATTGGGTTCCTAAGAATCTAAATGTGCTTGCTCATATATTAACTAGGAATGTTAGTTCTATTTCAAATACTTGTAGTTGGAGATTTTCTCCATTATCCTTTCTTTCTTTTGCAATTACTGTGGATCTATCTTCAACTTAATAAAATTTTTTCAGTTTTGTATCAAAAAACTATTATAGTTACTATTGGTAAAATGGTCATTTGCCACGTGAAATTGCTCTATCAATAGTTCATTTATCACTTCATCCAAGATCATAACATAGCAGCCTTAAATTTCATAAAGAGATGGACTAATTTTACTTTTGCACCTCCAAAATTATACATCATTCTAATTTTGCACCCTAAAACTCTAATTTTGAACACTTTGTACTTTAGTCTCTTGAATGCGTCCTACTTAAATCCAGTTGATAACATTATTAGCAAAATTAACAAGATTAAAAGACCACGCATATCATTGAATTCGTTAACATTGCAGTGATAACCTATTATAAGGTTACAACTATAAGAACCAAAAAGGTTCAAATTAACCAATGGCCCAAGAATAGCTTACTATAATTGACGAGCATGGTGTATGCATACAAAATTAAGCTCAATTCACAGTCAAATTTTATATTTACAAATTTCTAAATATTCCACACACAATTTTTTGCAAGTATACAATTTGTAATTGAGTACAACGTATAAAGGATCGAATACACAGGAAAGAATGGATAGCTACCGTATTACTAAACTTTTTCTATTATTTAGACTATCAAAAGTGGAAGAAATTAAATGTACAACATAACATGTAACAAAAATAGTAAAAATAACAATAGAAAACTCCTAGAGTCATGAGATTCCTAGCTACTCTTGCAAGTAAATCTACCGGTTAATTGAATGTTATTATTTTGGTTAAATATAGTGTAATTTCCTAATTTATCTTAAACCTATTCTTATAATTAATTATTTGTACCTATAACTTATCCGTACCTACTATGGTGGTTATGAAACTAACTATAAGTTCATTAGTTCATGTAAAATTACATGAAATAAATCAATAAAGTCACAAAAGTGCACCTCTACTTTCGTGAATATATTTCCTAGGTTTAGCATTTTCCTTAAACTAGTGTTAAATTTCAATTCTCATTACAAACTTAAAATCTTAAGATTATCATAATTAATGGCTAGTTAATCATGATTATACAAATAAAAGTACTATGTTGCTCAAAATAGTAGCATTATATAACCAAGTAAAGATCACTAACAAGATAAAGAAAGTTCATTCATAACTCTAAACATAAACTTTAGAAGCATATAACACAATCCAAACTTGTACTACAACTAAACATGAAATTCAATACAAAATAGAAAGTGGTAGAGAGATATCACTCTTGTCATATGAGTTCAAATTCTCCATCTTTACTTCTCAATCTTCATCCAAGTTAAGCTATATACAAGAGAGGATATAAATCTAACTAATCTAAACTATCTTATAGTACCCTAAACTAAAGAACTAAGAAACTAGTTGAGAACTATATTTTTAGTAGTATTTCTTTCACCTCTCCTCAAGCTTTTTTCTTCTTAAAATGAAAAATACAATCTCTATTTATAGAGAATCTTTAATCCCTTTGCTTGTATCTTCAATGTGAAAATAGCTCCAATAAACCCACATTTTTTGCTTTCAAACTAACACACATATTTATAGAAGAAATAAGGTCAAGAATTGTTACTAGAATCTCAACTTTATAGCTACAAATCATCTGTAAAGTGTCTCTCAAAAGGTGTGAAAATAATGGAGTTGAAATCAAGATGCGCAAGTTGTGACTGAAATTTCTGATCGAAATCCCTCCAAGAATTTGGGACGAAATGAATCTGGCTATGGATTCTTAAAGGGATTGTTCCCCTATTTCGTAACATTTTTGTTGTCCAACTTTACCACTTTCTATCTTGAACCCCACTAGGAATCCAACTAGGAATTCTTGGAGAGATTGGATATAACTTTCTTCTCCAACAAGTTTCTTCATTTTTTGTCGTGCCCCATTTTTTGAAATAAAACAGAAAGTGTTAAAAATGAGTATTTGATTTTATTTTAAAAAATAAAGAAAAAAGGCCTAAAATGAAGCTTAGAATATGCCATAGTTTGGTCCCAAAATAATGATCTAAAAAGAATTTTTAGAAAAAGAAAGTTGCCACTTGGTATCGAATTTAGATGTACCAAATCACCCAAAATATATTTTAAATGAAAAATAAATAAAATCCTTTTAAACAACTCCGGATCTTTGAAAACGAAAAAAATGAGTTCAGGAGTCACGATTAAAGAAGAGGAAGGCAACAGTTTGATAAGTTCAAACCTCAGGCACCCTTTCAATCTAACCAAAACTAATTGCAAGATTTAGTCAAAAATTTTTCTAATCTAACCTTTAACTTATCACATTTAGATATTTCTTATATGAATGCAAATCTAAATTTAGGGGGATCAAAAGGGACGAAATGTCTTTTCAAGACTTAATTGGTGCAATCACATTAATTGTAAAACCCAAAAATGATCCTGACAAGTATATATTTTGCCTAATATTTTGTACATATTTTGGAAGGATTGTGATGGAATTGGGCTTAAAATTATGTTGAGAATGACTATTTTGATAATTAGACGATAACTAGTTGATGTAGTAAGCAAAGTATGAAAAATTATGTGAAAATGGAAAGATTTATCTGCTAAATTGGTTGTGACAGGAAGACAAGATATACGGCGTCGGATACTTGGTCTCAAAGGAAATATACGACGCCAGATAAAAGAAATCAAGTCGGATAATCGCACTAGATACTCGTCAGTGATTTTTTGAAGAAGGGTGCTTAGCAGTATACGGCACCGGATAGTGAAATTCATTTCGGATACCGCATCGTATATTTGGGCGGAAAAAATCTCCAAGTTGCGCAATTTGCACAACTTGATGCCAACTTTTCAGCTCCTTTTCTGATGACAACTAGGACGTCTTGACAGTTACTAGATGGGTCTAAAGTATCAATTTTTCTCACCTTTTTGCAACTTTAAGTCATTTTCAATATCTAATCAATCATGTCAAGGAAGGAGGGATGAAGATTTTTGGGGAAAAGAAGTTTCTTGAAGAAGAAAAAAGGCACTTTTGTTAGACATATGAAGAAGTTAGAAGAGAGGAGAAAAGTAACTTTCTTAGACTAGAACTTGTACTTTCTCTCTCTAGAATAGAATAGGACTTTTAACAGCAACTCTTGATGTAATCTTGGACTTTGAAGGCAAAGAAGAATTTTGAGCATGGAGATCCTTGTTTTTTCAATTGAATAAGCATTTTATTCTCCCTTCTCTTTATTTTGTTTGATATATGTTGGGATTCATCAAAGATTTAAGTTTAATGTGTTTATTCTTCACATCTAGCTAATATATTTGTTCTAGGAGTGGATGATGCCTTGTGTTTCTTGATCTTGGTTGGAATGAGTTGATGAATGTTGCCTTTTGTCTTGCTAGTTCATTTAAACTTGCTTGGACATTTGTGAATGCTTGATCACTATTCACAAATTATTTTAGTTGTTGTTTATCAATGAAAGTTGGTAGATGATGATGGAACCAGTTGAGGATCTTAGCACACGAAAGTAGTGTCGAGATTAGGTGGGTTTTAATACATTCTTGAGTTTAATGGCACTATACTTGTTGTTTCACCACGAAAGTAGGGAAATGCATGTATAGGTGACACTCGATTCATCGTGAAAGCGAGTTTCGGATACCTTATGTGAATAAACCCTTAGCAAGACAAGTAGTGTAATATTTATCACTCATTTGAACTATAGACAAGAACACTTGGTTGATTCCATATCCTAGAACTTGTGTTTTAGTTGAATTCATCCATTAACTTGTAGTTGTTACACATTAGTATATAGAGTAGCTTTTATTCCTCATATTGTTGCTTGTATAGATAATAAAGTAGGATTAAGTTCTAGTAGTTGTGAGTGCTCCTCGAGGGATCGACCTTAATTTCCTTGTACTACAAAGCGACCTGTATACTTGCAGCTAACGAGGGAATTATTGAATAAAACTAAGGTGCAGAGGAAGCTCGTTAGATCCCTCGAAAAGCTCACGGATATACAAAAGATGAGATTCAAAAGAAAATTATGATACATAGATGACCTAGAAGAGGGGAATGCAATATAACGGGTACGAGAGACTAAGATTCGTAACACAATTTTCCTTCTTATAAACAGATAATAGCATGTTAAGGTTAAAAAAGTCATTGACAAGGGTTTATTTTACGTATTTTTAAGTACATTTATTAATTAATTTTGGTTTGATTATTTACTTTTATAATTTAAATAATTAAGGTTTTGGTAAAAATAGACATTTTTTGTAAAAGTGGCTAGAATTGCATTTCTATTGATTTTAATGGTAAACACTTCATTTTCATGCAGAATTAATGATTCAATCACCAAATGATATCAAATAAAATGAAAATTAGATGATTGGTGATGAATTTAAGTGGTTAGAAAAGAAATGAAGTTAAAAAACGTTTAAGTGAAAAATGCAGTTTAAGACAAGTTTTGGCACTCTTCAGTTTTTTGACCATATCTCAAGCTACGAAACTCCGATTTGGATGATTCCTGAAGCATTGGAAAGCTAACTCAAAGGAATACAACTTTTGTGTTTTACACAAAAGATAGTTCGGCCTTCATCACAAAGAAAATTGCAGTTGAATTGAGGACAAGTTGAAAACACGAGAAGACAAAACGCGAGTTGAAACCGCGTTTTGTGTAGGCGCGTTTTGTAACCGAAAGGTGCAATTTGCTCAACTATTTCTCTTGTGTTCAGACTACTTTCCACCCATAAGTTGCAAGGAAATTCGGTGCACATGTTTCAGAAGACAAAAAGGCAAAAAAGGTGGCTTATTTTCAAGTCAAAAATATTAGTTATTGACTATCCTAACAAATTTCAGATTTGGGAATCAAAGGATGGAAAATTTGACTAAGAAAAAGGAGTTTTGAACCAGCATTTATAGAGATACATTGGAGAGGTCAGAGGAGAGATACGTAGCCAGACTTTCTGATAGCAAAAAACTCCCCTTAACTAGTAAATTGCAGGAACACTTTGAAGTTCATCTTGTAATCATCTAAGTGCAAGGCAAAGCAGATTTTTGGAAGGTTTCACCATTATTTGGCTAAGCTTTTCTCTATCCTTATTGTACTTGTAATTTATGATATTTTACATAAATAAAGTAGTTAGTGTTTTATCATCCATGAGTAGCTAATTTCCTTAATCTAGGGAGTAGATGAAACTTATGGCCAAGTGATATGAATTGAATGCAATTTATATTTGTAAAATCTTGTATTAACTTGTCTATTTATGTATGCTTGAATACTTGTTGTTATTTGATCACCAACAGCAGGTTTGTAGTTGTTTTTATTCATTGAAAAATAGTAAAAGCAATGGAACAATAGAAGTAGAGCTTGATTAGTATATTCATGAGAATAGAAATACATTCAAACGGATGAAATCTGTATTTTATGCATGAAAAAACTCAGATTTAGTAATTACCAAGATATTAGGAAAAACTAAACTGTTTTAGATCAATTTTATCATGAAAATGAAGATTTGGCAATTTTAGAAATAAATCCCTGGTTAAATGAGTGAATCAACAAGTGTAAAACTCATTCATTCGGATCATCAATGCCATAAGTGAAATCTACATCTCTAGATTCAAGTATTTGGTGAATTTTTCTCTATTGGTGAGATTGCAATTGTCTAGCTAAGAAATTGTAGAAAGTAAACAAATTTGTAGTTGGATTTAATTCTGGATTTTCTGCTCAATTATATTGTGAGTTTAAATAATAGAGTAAATCAGGATCTGGTAATTATTTAAATTGCTCCTCGTGGGATCGACTCGATACATATCCTACATTACGATTTTGGCCTATATACTTGCAGTAAAACGGGTATAAATTCGGATTTAACTTGTACTTGTAGCAAAAATCCGTCAAGTTTTTGGTGCCGTTGCCGGGGAGCGGCAATATTAGAACCTAATCATCTTTATTAATTTAGACAGATCTATTTTTTTATTAGTTAAACTCACTATATTCAATCTTACTTTGTAATCAGTTTTTGGCAATTGAAGTCAAATAATTTCTCTTTTTTTGTTTGTAGTGTATGCACCGAACATTTCGAGAAGTAGCACCGTTCGATCCATAAATTGAGAGGATATTATGAAGACAAAGAAGGCATACACCACAGCAAGAATGACAAGAGATTTAGCAACCAATAGAGGAAATCCTAATAGAACTATCATTTGAGGAAAAAATGGCCGAAAATGAGGCAAATAGGAGAGCTCTACGAGATTTTGCTCTATCAGGAACACAAGGGTCTCAAACAAGTATAGCAAGACCTACGGTAAATACTAATAATTTTGAGATTAAACCATCCCTTATCCAAATGGTTCAACAATCTCAATTTGGAGGTAATGCTGTAGAAGATCCAAATTCTCACTTAGTTACATTTTTTGAAATTTGTGATACCATTAAGATGAATGGAGTTAGTGATGATGCTCTAAGGTTGAGATTGTTCCCATTTTCTTTAAGAGATAAGGCAAAAATCTGGTTGCACTCACATGCACCTAATACGTTTTTCACTTGGGATGATTTGTCAAAAACATTTCTTAATACATATTTTTCACCGGGTAAAACTGCTAAATTAAGAATGGATATTATTAGTTTTAGTCAATTAGAAGGTGAATCATTATATGAGGCATGGGAAAAGTTTAGAAATTTGTTTCGAAGATATCCACATCATGGACTACCCGATTGGCTAATCATACAAACCTTCTATAATGGCTTATCTTTCTCCACTAAAATTATGATTGATGCAGCTGCAGGTGGAGTTTTAATGGGTAAATCACTCCAAGAAACTCATAATTTGATAAAAGAAATGGCCACAAATAACTACCAATGGGCAAATGAGAGAGGTAATACAAGGCGTCACGCAGGTATGATAGAAATGGACACTCTTAATATGCTAAGTGCTCAAATGAATAATGTGATGAAAATGCTAAGTAGACAAGGTGGAGTTTGTCCAAGTTCATCTAATGTACATGTGGCTTGTTGTTCTATGTGTGGAGGTGAACATGAAACTAATGAGTGTGTTGATTCTAAACAGGTATAATTTGTCAACAACTACAATCGTAATATTCAGAATAATCCCTACTCGAATACTTATAATCTGGAATGGAGAAATCATCCAAATTTTGGATGGAAGGAGCAAGGCAATCAACCAAGACCAATCAATCCACCAGAATTTCAGCCAAGACAACCACAAGCTGAAACTAAACTTGGGTAGGAGATTGCAGTAGAAAAACTTGCTAAGATTACCTCGGACAGATTGGAGCGAGTAGAAGGAAGATTGGATCAACTCACTATGATGTACAGGAATGTAGAGGTGCAAATTGGTCAAATTGCTAATTTCTTGAATAATTGAAATCAAGGAGAATTATCTAGCAAAATTGATATCAATCCTAAAGAACATATTAAAGCCATTACTCTCCGTAGTGGTAAACAATTAGAAAATCCTCTAGTTGGGGAAGGTAAGGAAGAAGAGAGTGAAGGAAATGCTGGAAAACAGAGAAACCAAGAGGAGATTGTGGAGGAAAAGAGTCGGGAGAGTTCAAGAGAAAATCAACCATCATCCTCCACTACCATTCCAATACTTCCTGTGGTTCCATTTCCACAAAGATTAAAACAGAATAAGTTTGATAAAGATTTTGAAAATTTTGTTAAACTTTTCAAACAATTGCACATTAATATTCCTTTTGTCGATGCTATTTTGCAGATTCCATCTTATGCAAAATTTCTCAAGAAAATCATGAATAGAAAGAGGAAGTTGGAAGATTGTGAAACAATAGCATTAACCGAGGAGTGTAGTGCAATTATACAAAATAAGCTACCACCGAAATTGAAGGATTCAGAAAGTTACTCTATACCATGCACCATAGGTAACATTGATTTTTCTAAAGTATTGTGTGATCTTGGTGCTAGTGTATCATCGATTCCTCTAACGGTGGCTAGACAATTAGGTTTGCATGAGTTTAAACGTACTAATATTACTTTGCAACTAGCGGACAGGTCTATTAGATATCCATTAGGAGTGTTGGAGAATGTATTGATAAAAGTTCAAAAATTTATCATTCCAGTTGATTTTGTGGTATTAGATATGGAAGAAAATGTATTTATACCAATTATTCTTAGTAGACCATTTTTAGCTATTGCAGGTACTATTATTGATGTTAAAAATGGCAAATTTAAGTTTCAAGTAGGTGAAGAAGAAGTAGAGTTTAATTTGTATGAAATGGAAAAATACCCTTACTTTACCGACCATGCATATTCTATTGGTACAATTGAAAAACTAACTCAAGAGATGAGTCAAGTCAATTTTGACTACGATCCTCTCGAGTATTTTTTAATGAGTTTAAGTATGCAAGATGAAAATTGTGAAGAAATTGAAGAATTGGCCAAATATTTGGATTTTCAAACACCCTATAAAAGGGATAATGTGTACGAAAGTTTAGGCCTAGAAAAAGAGTTTTTACAGCCTTCGGAAGTCTAGCCTCCAAAATTAGAATTCAAATCACTTCCAACTCATCTAAGGTATGAATTTTTTGGAGAAAATAGTACTTTACCTATAATTGTGAATGCTGACCTTGATGATGAGCAGTGTACAAAGTTGTTAAGAATTCTAAGGAGGCAATGGGATGGACAATTGTAGAAATTAAAGGTATAAATCCTTCTATATGTATGCACCGAATTTTATTGGAGGAAAATTGCAAACCAGTGATGGAAACACAAAGAAGACTCAATTCAAATATGAAAGAGATGGTAAGAAATGAAATTCTTAAGTGGCTTGACGCGGGTATAGTCTTCCCTATCTCCGATAGTGTTTGGATTAGTCCAATTCATGTGGTACCAAAGAAAGGTGGAATAACTACAATTGTGGGTAAAAATGATGAAATGATTCTATCTAAACTTGTAGTAAGGTGGAGAGTGTGCATTGATTATCGTAAGTTAAATACGGTAACAAGAAATGACCATTTTTCTTTACCATTTCTTGATCAATTATTAGAGCGTATAGCCGGTTATGAATTTTATTGTTTTCTTGATGATTTTTCAGGATATAATCAAATAACTATAGCTCCGGAGGATCAAGAGAAAACCACATTTACATGTTCTTATGGCACTTTTGCCTTTAGAAGGATGCCATTTGGTCTATGCAATGTTCCTGCAACTTTTCAACGTTGCATGATGGCTATATTTTCTGATTATATTGAGAAAATTATGAAGATATTTATGGATGATTTTTCTGTTTATGGTTCATCTTTTGACCATTGTCTTCATAATTTGGAATTGATTTTACAGAGATGTGAGGAGACAAATCTTGTGCTAAATTGGGAGAAATGTCATTTTATGGTAAAAGAAGGAATTATTTTGGGACACAAGATTTCCTCTAAAGGAATTGAGGTGGATAAAGCAAAAATTGAAGTTATAGATAAATTGCCACCTCTAAACAATGTTAAAGGGATAAGGAGTTTTTTAGAACATGCCGACTTTTATGGACGTTTTATTAAAGATTTTTCTAAAATATCAAAACCGTTATGTGATTTATTATGTAAAGATACCACTTTTCAATTTAATAATAATTGTTTGGTTGCTTTTGAAGGGTTGAAGAAGGAATTGATTTCTACTCCAATTATAACTTCGCCCGATTGGTCACTATCATTTGAATTGATGTGTGATACAAGTGACTATGCGGTTGGAGCAGTTTTGGGACAAAGGAAGGAAGGAAGGTTGCACGTCATTTATTATGCTAGCAAATTATTAAATGAAGCACAGCTCAATTATGCAACAACAAAAAGAAGCTATTGACGATGATATTTGCTTTAGATAAATTTAGATCTTATTTAGTAGGATCTAAAGTTATCATATATACGGACCATTCAACTCTTAAATATTTGCTACATAAGAAAGACGCAAAACGTAGACTAATTCGGTGGATTCTTTTATTGCAGGAATTTGATGTGGAGATCAAGGATAAAAAAAGATCGGAGAATCTAGTCGCAGATCATTTATCACGATTGGAATATATTCCAATCAAAGATCAAGTCCTGATTCAAGAGAATTTTTCGAACGAGTTTGTCCTAGCAATTAGTAATTCTCCATGGTATGCAGATTTTGCTAATTATTTGGTAAGTGGAGAGATTTCACAGGGATTTAATTACCACCAAAAGGAGAAATTCTTGCATGATATCAAAAGTTACTTTTGGGAGGAACCATTACTATATAAACATTGTACCGATGGTATGGTACGTAGATGTATTTCCGAAAATGAGGTACATAATATTTTATATCATTGTCATAATCTTGAAACATGTGGTCATTTTAGCACTTCAAAAACAGTGGCAAAGGTATGGCAATCAGGGTTCTATTGGCCAACTATGTATCGGGATGCTAGGGAATATATTAAAAGTTGTGATGCATGTCAAAGAACTGAAAATATATCTCGAAAAAATGAAATGCCCCTAACTACTTTCTTGGAAGTTGAGTTATTTGATGTATGGGGTATTGATTTTAAGGGACCATTCCCTAGTTCTTTTAATAATAAGTACATTTTAGTAGCAGTGGATTATATTTCTAAATGGGTAGAAACAATCGTTTCACCCTACTAATGACTCTAAGGTGGTACTTCGATTTCTTAAAAAGAACATTTTTTGCAGATTTGGTATACCTAAAACCATAGTAAGTGATGAAGGGAAACATTTTTGTAACAAACAACTTGATTCCTTATTATTTAAATATGGCTGCAGGTACAAGACATCACTACCATATCATCCTCAATCCAATGGACAAGCAGAACTAGCTAATAGAGAAATAAAGTTTATTTTGGAAAAAACTGTGAAGAAATCACGCAAGAATTGGGTTACAAGACTAGATGATACATTACGGGCTTACCGAACGGCATTTAAGACACCTTTAGGGATGTTGTCGTATCGTTTAGTTTATGGAAACCTTGTCACTTACCTGTAGAAATTGAGCATAAAGCGTACTGGACTATTAAGGAAATTAATATGGATTTTAATCTTGCAGGTGGAAGGAGATTACTTGAATTAAGTGAATTGGAGGAATATCGACTACATGCTTATGAAAATGCCAAAATTTATAAAGAAAAATTCAAATATTGGCATGATAAGCATATTATTTCTAAACAATTCCAGGTAAGTCAAAAAATGTTTTTATTTAATTCACGCCTGAGATTATTTCCAGGAAAATTGAAGTCAAGGTGGTCGGGACCATTTGAAATTACTCAAGTATTTCCTTATGGAGCTGTTGAAGTGGTAATTCAAGAAATGAAAGGTTTAAGGTCAATGGACAACGATTAAAACCCTACTTGGCAGGTGAAATCGTTCCCAAAGGACTTTTATGTCATTTGGGCAACTTTTCTTCAAATTAAGAAAATGAAAGTGTGAGTCAAGCCAATGACTATAAACAAAAGCGCTAATTGGGAGGCAACCTAATATTTTTGTTATATGTGTTAATTTTGTGTGATTTTGTGTTTTAATTAAGTATTTTAGAAAACTTTGCGTTTCTGTGGCATAGGGTTGGAAAAGGGAAGTACAAATGACCATTTGAAATGAAAAAGGCGAACTTTGATCAAACAATTCATACCCTTGATTGACGTTAAAGATGGATTTGATCTGTTAACAAAGGGTACTATGCCAAGAGGAAGAAGAGTTATACATTCCTCATCTAGTAGTGATGAAGGGGAGGCTAATGAAGAGATGGAAGAATCTGAGGAGGAAATGTCACCTTCTTCTCCACCAGTTAGCCAACAGTCTGGTGAGGGTACCTCTCGAGGAGCGGGAAAGTCGATATATGACAGTGCTAGATTTAATACTCATAGGAATCAAGAATGGCATGAGGAGCGTGCTAATTTGGAGTTTTTGTTTGAAATGCACGTGAGTCCACCAGTTGAGATGATGTATAACATTTCGGAGGCTTTTGCTCAGTTTGGATGGGCTCCGATTCTCACCCTACTAGATTATTACTACCCTGATTTGGTGCGCGAGTTTTATGCAAATATTGAGAGTAAGGCGCGCCACAGTGGTGAAATTGTTGAGTCTTGGGTGCGTGGGAGACAAATCACCTTGTCACGTCAAGACTTGGTCGCTATTTTGGGGTGTATAGATGATGGACGTCCAGTCGACTTGAAGAAGGAGTTTGTTCCCCCAAATAGGAGGTGGGATCCATCATTGGCCATGGCACGTTTTGGTCTTGAGTATCGACCATTTCGTTCTACAAGGAAAGAGACTATATTGGCCAATGTTTTCGAATCCCACCATCGTCTCCTCATTTACATGATCGCTCACAATGTCATTCCTAAGAAGACGGGGCACACGGAGGTTCGCAAGAGTGATATCTACTTCTTGGATTACATGTTTCACAACCGGACTTCTCCGTATGCGCGCGTTTCACTACCTAATATCATTATTAGCCACATTCGATCTACGGCAAGGCGTAAGACAACTTCTTTCAAATTATCCTTTCCTCGTCTACTGACTTTGATATTTTCACATTTTGAAGTTCGTTTGGAAGGCATGAGGCGGGAGCAGGTTCCACCTAGAGCCAAAATGACTATCACTACTCTTCGTCGGCTGGGTATTGGCACAGGAGATATTCCACGACCTGTTCAAGAGTGGAGACAGAAAGCTAGACATGGTCGCGATGAAGCTGGCCCTTCTATTGCAGCTCCACCTCCTCCTCCGCCGCAGACTAATTGGCAGCGATTTTTTGATCACATGGATGACTTTGCATACCAGTTTGCGGACGTTAGGAATCGTCTCAGCCGAATTGAAAATCATTTGGGCATTCACCACCGCCAAGACATGCCGCCGAGAATGACGATGATGCCGAGGGGGATGATTGATTTGGCGCACTGCCAATGCTACCTTTTGTTGCTGGAATTGCTTTCGTGATTGTCTTAACTTGTGGAATTTCAATTGTTTAACTTCATTTTATTTTGTGTGTTTTCTATTTGGTAGGTACTTATATTTTGACAGTGGTTCGTGATTAATGGATGATAAGGATCTCAACCATTGTTTTGGGAAGTACTTTCTTTCTTTGCTTTTCTTTTATTTCTTTTCTTCCCTATACATTGAGGACAATGTGTAGTTTAAGTGTGGGGGAGGAATATGTGTGGGACTTGTGTGTTTTTTGTTGTGTTTAAGGGTGGTTATGTTATTTGGTATATTTCTTGTGCTTAAATTTTGTTTCTTATGAGTTGCTGGCAGGGAGTTTAGTTCACTTTTAAAGGGAGACTCTGTCAAAATTTTTACTCCAAAACCTTATATATATATTTCTATATAAAAAAAACTATAAATAAATAAATTTTCGTCACTTATCCTTTGAAATAAATATATATGGGTTGAAACTTCTTTTCTCTTTTAATTTGGAAATAATTATTATGTGATTATAATTTTACACTTATAGGAAAGTATATCTAATAAAGTGGAGAAAATTATGCCTACATTTTGCATATTCGATGAAAATTTTTCTTTTTTATATGATTTTTTAAGTTAAGTCATTAATATGGTCAATAAATGTCATACTTGTCTCATGATTATTTTCTAGAGGGAATTTTATTATATACTTATTAAAATATATATATATATTCTACTCCAATGGTTCTTGTACTTAGTAACCGGAAGTCTTCATCTACAAATGTCGATTTTCGCGTAAAACAGTACTTGAATTAAGAGTATAAAAAATAACTTAAGTATGTAAAGTGTTGAGTAACCGGGGATCTTCATCTAAAAATGTCGATTTTCGCGTCTTACTTAAGTAATAACTAACTCTTATAATGTATAATATATATATATATATATATGTGTATATATATATAATAATAATAATAATAATAATGATAATAATCCCTCTTTTAGAAAAATAAAGAGTGATCATGAGATTATGTTGCATCTTTATTGACTATATGAGTGCTTGCTTGTGAAATTGGGTAAAAATGAGAAATTGAGTTGAATGAGTAAAATTATGGTATACTTGGTTCTTCTTTGTTTGATATTATGAGTACTTGAAGTTAATTGAAAGATCATATAAGGGTTATTTACCTTGATTCAAGGGAATGAAGTTGAAATGCTACATATGTTATTTTCAATCTTTGGATCATTGATGGTTGGAATTTTTATTGCTTGAGGACAAGCAATGGTTCAAGTGTGGGGGTATTTGACAAGAGTTTATTTTACGTATTTTTAAGTACATTTATTAGTTAATTTTGGTTTGATTATTTCCTTTTATAATTTAAATAATTAAGATTTTGGTAAAAATATACATTTTTTGTAAAAGTGGCTAGAATTGCATTTCTATTGATTTTAATGGTAAAAACTTCATTTTCATGCAGGATTAATGATTCAATCACCAAAGGATGTCAAATAAGATGAAAATTAGATGATTGGTGATGAATTTAAGTGGTTAGAAAAGAAATGAAGTTAAAAAACGTTTAAGTGAAATATGCAGTTCAAGACAAGTTTTGGCACTCTTCAATATTTTGATCATATCTCAGGTTACGAAACTCCGATTTAGATGATTCTTGAAGCATTGGAAAGCTAACTCAAATGGCTACAACCTTTGTGTTTTGCACAAAAGCTAGTTCGGCCTTCATCACAGAGAAAATCACAGTTGAAGTGAGGACAAGTTGAAAACGCGAGAAGACAAAACGCGAGTTGAAACCGCGTTTTGTGTAGGCGCGTTTTGTAGCCGAAAAGCTGCAATTTGCTCAGCTATTTCTCTTGTGTTCAGACTACTTTGCACCCATAAGTTTCAAGGAAATTCGGTGCACATGCTTCAGAAGACAAAATGGCAAGAAATGTGGCTTATTTTCAAGTCAAAAATATTAGTTATTGACTATCCTAACAAATTTCAGATTTGGGAATCAAAGGATGAAAAATTTGACCAAGAAAAAGGAGTTTTGAACCAGCATTCATAGAGATACATTGGAGAAGTCAGAGGAGAGATACGTAGCCAGACTTTCTGATAGCAAAAAACTCCCCTTAGCTAATAAATTGCAGGAACACTTTGAAGTTCATCTTGTAATCATCTAAGTGCAAGACAAAGCAGATTTTTGGAAGGTTTCACCATTATTTGGCTAAGTTTTTCTCTATCCTTATTGTACTTGTAATTTATGATGTTTTACATAAATAAACTAGTTAGTGTTTTATCATCCATGAGTAGCTAATTTCCTTAATTTAGGGAGTAGATGAAACTTATGGCCAAGTGATATGAATTGAATGTAATTTATATTTGTAGAATCTTGTATTAATTTGTCTATTTATGTATGCTTGAATACTTGTTATTATTTGATCACCAACAGCAGGTTTGTAGTTGTTTTTACTCATTGAAAAATAGTAAAAGCAATGGAACAATAGAAGTAGAGCTTCATTAGTATATTCATGAGAATAGGAATACATTCAAGTGGATGAAATCTGTATTTTATGCATGAAAAAACTCAGATTTAGTAATTACCAAGATATTAGGAAAAACTAAACTGTTTTAGACCAATTTTATCATGAGAATGAAAATTTGGCAACTTTAGAAATAAATCCCTGGTTAAATGACTGAATCAACAAGTGTAAAACTCATTCATTCGGATCATCAGTGCCATAAGTGGAATCTACATCCCTAGATTCAAGTATTTGGTGAATTTTTCTCTATTGGTGAGATTGCAATTGTCTAGTTAAGAAATTGTAGAAAGTAAACAGATTTGTAGTTGGATTTAATTCTGGATTTTCTGCTCAATTATATTGTGAGTTTAAATAATAGAGTAAATTAGGATCTAATAATTGTTTAAATTGCTTCTTGTGGGATCGACCCGATACATACCCTACATTACGATTTTGGCCTGTATGCTTGCAGTAAAACGGGTATAAATTCGGATTTAACTTGCACTTGTAATAAAAACCCGTCAGTCATACTCGCCCATTTTTCATATTCGAAGGGTGATTTTTTTAATCTAAACAAACAAATGGATTATTTTTTTTTAATTATCTAAATGAAATATAAGTTTAAATGATATGATTTGCGCAAATAGGAATAAGGGAATAAGATGACATATCATGAAAATAACTTAAAAGAAAAAAAATGCATGAAATGTAATAAATATCACACAAAACACGAATTTAGCGTGTCAATGGCCTAAAGTGTCTAACGTTGAACTAGCCCATTTCTATAAGTTCTCACTAGCGTTGGACTAGTGAGAAATCGGGAAGAAAAGCCACAACTAACATTGAACTAATGTGGTAACGTCATATATTTATTATAAATAAATAAAGTATATAGAGTATAATTAAGTAAATAAACACATAGAGTACATAGATTACATAGCACATAGGTATAATATCCACATGCAAAATTCTAGAAAAAACAAGTAAACATGTAAGCACATAAACACACAAACATACAAGCAATAAGATCTAACTATTACATTGGGAGCCCTAACTACATTCTAAAAGGGGAATATACGATAATAAATTTATCCAATCTATCTATTACATTTGTCTAACTAAATACATTTCTTAGGCAAGAAGAGACAACCTATCTATTACAATTTAGTATTTAAATGTCTTCCCTACAAACATCAAAATTAAATAAAAAATTAAATAAAATAAATGAAAGATTAAAACGAATAAAATGAGTAAAAGAAAAAGTACATAAAACATGCAATCATACATAAAAACATATAGGAGCACATAAAAAGAGTTTAAAGAATAATAGAAAATACTTCCCTTGAAATAGTGACTAAATGAGAAAGATGGAAAGTTGTAACTTTTTTAAAAATTAATAAATGGGTCAATGCACCAATTTAATTGATAATTAAAAAAATGTAAGCATATACTAAATTTCCATTATTATTGTGAAAAATGTAAATAAAACAACCAAAATTTATAAATTAAATACATTTAAATGAAGCACAATTTGCAATTAAAGAAGAGAGACAATTGCAATTGAGAAGTAATAAAAAGTAGGGACTAGATTATAAAAATTAGAAAGTTTTTGGGGTCAAATTATAATTCTTAAAAATATTAGAGGTCAAATTTAAGTAAAATAAAGTTTAGGGATCAAAATGTAATTAAACTAAGGACTTAAGTGAAAGAAATTCAAAATTTTAGGGCCATAGTAAAATTATTTAAAAGATTAGGGCTACATTGTAAAATTTGACTTTTGATTTAGGCAAAATGTCTAGAAGCAAAAGTGGGCCAATACTTTTAATATATTAGGCCGAACAACTCTAGCCCAAAAGAAAAAACGTAGGCTAATTCCATAAAAAACAAGTCCAAAGAAAACTTGCAAAAATTCAATAGAGTGAAAATATTTAATTTAAAGAACGAAAGTCCAGTCACAAGCCTAATGAAAAATAAGCACAAGTCCACCAGAAAAAATGAAACCAGCCCAATGTTTTTTCTTTCCTTTTTTTTCTCTACTTTTTCTTCTTTTTCTTCTTCTTCTTCTTCTTCCCTTATCTCTTCTTCTTCTCCGGTGGAGTGAAAGCTTCAACGGCTAGTGATCATGGCTGATGCTGCCTCAGCCACCGGTCACTGGCAATATTTTGGTCATAAAAACTCATCAAAATGCATCTCTCCATTTGATTTTTTGCATAGAATCTGTTTCGGACTTGATTTTTCACAAAAATGCATGAAAAGTACCAAAATAAGTAATTTACAGCCGGATTTTTATTTTTCTAATTCACCCAAATCTTCACCAAAATTCACAAATTTACACCAAAACAACCCTTATGGATCCTAGAGTGCAATTATGGTCTTAAATGAACAAGAAACAACCCAACTTAATTCAGTTTTTCCCTTTGGCATTTTTCAAACACTTTATATGCATAAACAAAGCCCAAATTTCAATCGTCAAATCGACTGCTCCTTTTTCATGTTTGATTTGCAGAAGAAAATGCATAAATATTGTTGTATCTTCTCAAATTCATTAGTTCATGTATTTGGTGTACTATACTCATAAATGGATATTAAGTGAAGTTCATGTATTTTTACTCTTAGATTGCCTATAAATAGAGGTAGTCTAAACCTCTCTTGTGACAACTTGTGCTTAAAGTATCTTAGATTTGCAAAACCATTCTTGTGAAATTAAGTATAAACTTGTTATAGGCTAGTTTTCGTTTCCATTGTATCTTAGAGTTAATTTGCCATCTCAACTCAGTTAGCAAGATAGTGGGGGAAAATAACACCTTAAGGAGAGTGATTGCAGCCTTAGAAACTTTCTTGAATTCTCCAAAATTAGTTTAGTCAAGTTCTTGAAATTATTCTTGTAATAGCTTTGTAATAGATTCCATACACTTGTAATCCCCATTTCTTCCAACAATCTAAAAGTGTTATTTGATATTGGTATGGAGTTTACTCAAGAATCTGTTATCAAGGTGATGAATCAAGAATTTGCCAAGTTCAACCGCTTGGATGAAACCGGAACCAATTTCAATAGGTGGAAGGATAAGATGATCTTCCTCTTGACAGTATTGAAGGTGGCATACGTGTTGAATCCGGATCTTCCAAAAATTCCTCCTCCAAAGGATGACAATTCAGATGCTTTGAAAAGACAAAAAAGGAAAAGCATGAAGAAGATGAAGTGGTGTGTAGAGGTCATATCTGCAATACTTTGTCAAATAGTCTCCATAATTTATTCACAATTGTCAAGTCACCAAAGAAGATTTGGGCTACCTTTAAGCGCCAACATATCAATCAAAAGCAAGGCTCAGATAAGTTTCTTATCAAAAAATACTTTGAGTTCAAATTTACAAACAATTTTCCACTTCTTGATCAAATTCACAATTTGCAAGTGATTGTTCAAAACTCAAAGATTTAAGAGTTGAAATTTCAGAAGAATTTCAAATGGGAGCTATTATTGCTAAGTTACCTTCTAGTTGGAATGACTACCAAAAGAAATTGCTTCATACTTCTGAAATTTTGACTTTAAATGATGTTTTGAATTGTCTAAGGATTAAAGAAGATACTAGAAATCTTTAAAAGAAAGATGTGAATGGTGAATCTAAAGTGAAAGTGAAGGATGGGTTTAAAGTGAATTTTGTGAATGAAAGAAAATTTTCCAATTTCAAAAGAGAGAAACCCAAATATACTAATTTTAAGGATAGAAGCAATAAATGATGAAATGGATTAATTGTTATCTAACGATACTTGGATCCTAGTTGATTTATCGTCTGGTTCTAAACTTATTGATTATAAGTGAATATTTTCAAAGAAATATGCCACTGATGGATCCATACTAACCTATAAAGCTAGGTTGGTGGCCAAAGGTTTTCAACAAAATGAAGGTGTTGATTATTTCGACACATATGTACCGGTTGCAAGAATTGCATCCATTATAGTACTTTTGCTCTTGTGTACATCAAATGGATGTTAAGACAATCTTTCTAAATGATTATTTAGATGAAGAAGCATATAGGGAACAACCGGAGGGCTTTGTGCTACCCAAAAATGAGAATAAGGTGTGTAAACTTGTAAAATCATTATATGGATTGAAACAAACACCTAAACAATGGCATGAAAAATTTGAATTTATTTTACTTTCATATGGATTTAGGTCAAATAATGCTGACAAGTGCATTAATTCTAAATTTAGTGATGAGTATGGAGTGGTCATTTATTTTTACGTAGACGACATGCTAACTATTAGTATTAACTACCAAGTGGTAGCAGATACTAAGAACCATCTCTCTGTCAATTTCAAAATGAAAAATCTTGGAGAGGTAGATTCTATCTTAGGGATTAAAATTAATAAAATAATGGGCATTTGCACTTTCACAATCACATTATGTTGATAAAATTTTGAAAATGTATCAACATTTGAATGTGAAAGGGGCTAGTACTCCCTTAATTCTAACTTTAAATTATATGAAAATGTTGGTAATCCAATTACTCAGTTAGAATATGCAAGTGTAACTGGAAGTTTAATATATGCAATGAGTTGTATAAGACCAAATATTTCTTATTTAATGTGTAGACTAATTAGGTATACCAAGAATCCTAATAAATATCATTGGAAAGCAGTGACTAGAATTTTTAGTTATCTTAAAAGAACCAAAGAATTGGGTCTATTCTACAACAATTTTCCAAGTGTTCTTGAGGGGCATACAGATGCTAGTTGAGTAACTAGTATTGGTGATCAAAATCCTACTAGTGGATGGGTCTTTATGCTGGGTGGTAGAGCTATTTCTTAGGTTTGAAAGAAACAAACTGTGATTACTCATTCCACTATGGAAGCTGAATTCATAACTTTAGCTTCTGCATGTAGAGAAGCGAAGTGGTTTGGAGATTTATTACTTGATATAAATCTGTGACATTGTCCTATGCCTGCAATTGCATTGTATTGTGATAGTGAGACTACTATGTCTAGAGTATTGAACAAAGTGTACAATGGTAAATCTAAACATATAAATTTGAGGCACACCTATATTAGACAAATGCTGAATGATGACATTGTTACAGTTGTGTTTGTAAGAACTTATAATAATTTAACGGATCCGTTGACTATAACTCTTGCTAGAGACTTGGTGAATTTGACAACATCAGGAATGGGATTAAAATCTTTTGTCTAGATTCGCTTCGAATGGTAATCCAACCTTCTTCTAGTACTACCCCTAGTTGGAAATGTTTAAAGGGTAAAAACAAGTTGCTAATAAATTATTATTATTATTACAATTTTTTGTGTATACTATTCTAAGTGGTAGTACATCATGTTACTCTTAATTGAGCAGGTTGAGAAGTATTCTCTTAATAAACATATTTCTTAGTGCCTTATTTGTTAAAATTAGAAATATAGTTTACCTATATGATCATAGAATTGGTGCCACTTCTAATAAAGGTTAAAATAATCTTTTACACATGATCATGAACTAGAATGAGTACATGGTCGGTAATAGTGCTAATAATGATATGTAATTGTTGGGTGCAAATTGATTAGTTTATGTGTGTGATGATTCTATTCTAATTTCAAATCTTGGTTTAAGCAATCTAGCCACCTTAATTTGATTAGAATTTGTGAATTATTTACACTAAGAAAATGTTTAAAATGAAAATTACTTTTCTTTATGCATGATATCATAAGTGTTGATTTAACATTTCATACTACAAACTAAATAGGGGACTATTGAAAATTAGTTTGTAGTATCAAAATTGATCATGATTTGTGACTTGATCTTTCTTTTCTTGTCTAGAAGTTTGATTTATGAATTTCCTACAAAATTCATTGGTATGTTGATGTATTTTCTCAAATTCATTAGTTCATTTATGGAACCACTCAATTTATGTATTTGGTGTACTAAATTCATAAATAGATATTAAGTGAAGATACATTGATGTATCTTCTCAAGTTCATTGGTTCATGGAACTACTCAATTCATATAGTTGAAGTACTTTATTCAGGAATGGATATTAAGTGAAGATACATTGTTGTATCTTCTCAAGTTCATTAGTATTTGGTGTATTGCATTCATAAATGGACATTAAATGAAGTTCATGTACTTTTGCTCTTAGATTGCCTATAAATAAAGGTAGTCTAAACCTTCCTTGTGACAACCTATGCTTAAGGTATTTTAGATTTGCAAAACCAACTCCTTGCATCCCTTTCTTGTGAAAATTAAGTTTAAACTTGTTATAATCTAGCTTTCATTTCCATTGTATCCCGGAGGTAATTTACCATCTCAGCCCAGTTAATAAGATAGTGGGAGCAAATAACACCTTAAGGAGAGTGATTATATACCTTGAAAACTCTCTTGAATTTTCCAAACTTAGTTTAATCAAGTTCTTGAAATTACTCTTATAATAACTTTGTAGTAGGTTTCTTACACTTGTAATCCCTATTTTCTCCAACAATCTTAAGGTGTTATTTGAGATTGGTATGGAGTCTACTCAAGAACGTGTTATCAAGATGATGAATCAAGGCTTTGTCAAGTTGTATCGTTTGGATGGAATCACGACCAATTTCAATAGGTGGAAGGATAAGATGATCTTCTTCTTGACAAACTTGAAGGTGGCATACGTGTTGAATCTGGATCTTCCAGAAATTTCTCTTCCAAAGGATGACGATTCAAAGGTTTTGAAGAGACAAAGGGAAAAGTGTGAAGAAAATGAAGTGGTGTGTAAAGGTCATATCCTTAAATATTTTGTTAGATAGTTTCTATAATTTAGTCACAACCATCAAATCACCAAAGGATATTTGGGCTACCCTTGAGTATCAACATGTCAATCAAAAGCAAGACTCAGATAAGTTTCTTATCAAAACATACGTCGAGTTCAAATTTATAGACATTCCCCACTTCTTGATCAAATTCACAATTTGCAAGTGATTGTTTCGAAATTCAAAGATTTAAGTGTTGAAATTTGAGATGCATTTCAAGTGAGGGCTATTATTGCCAAGTTACCTCCTAGTTGGAATGACTAGCAAAAGAAATTGCTTCATATTTCTGAAATTTTGACTTTAAATGGTGTTTTGAAATATCTAAGGATTGAAAAAGATGCTAGAAATCTTCAAAAGAAAGATGTGAATGGTGAATCTAAAGTGAAAGTGGAGGATGGTTCTAAAGTAAATTTTGTGAATGAAAGAAAGTCTTCCAATTTCAAAAGAAAGAAACGTGAAAATACTAATTCTAAGGATAATAAAAAGAAAAATAGAAATTGCTATAATTATGGCAAGAAAGATCATTACAAATCTGAATGCTGGTATGATAAGAAACAAAAGACTAGTGGTGCTTCAACCGCAAATCTTGTTGAAGAAATTTCAGAAATCGTTGCTATGATGTCACTTGGTATGGTGACTGAAGTGAATATGACCACACCTAATTTTTTCAAGGATTGGTGGTATGATTCTGGTGCATCCATTCATGTGTGAAATGACAAGAATCAAATCAAAGATTACGAAATTCTTGAAGGACATGAAGTGGTGATGACAAATGGTGTAAGGGCTAAAGTGCATAGCAAATGTTGTATGAATATCTAATTCATTTCCGGCAAGAAATTAGTCCTCACTATTGTAATTCATGTTCCGGATATTGTAAAAAATGTTGTCCCTGCTGACATTCTTAACAAGAAAGGGTTGAAAGCTGTGCTTGAGGCCAACAAAGTGATATTATCCAAGAATGGTGCATTTGTTGAAAAAGACTACTCTTGTAATGGTATGTTTAAATTGAGTATCAATAAGAATGATGATATTTTTCCTTACTTTGTTGATTCTTTTTGTTCTTTGTGGCATGGTAGATTAGGAGATGTTAATCACAAAGTGCTATAGCATATGTATAAAAATGATCTAATTTCATTTAGTGACAATGTGAATAAGAAGTGTGAAACATGTTTAACATGTCTTCAAACCAAGATAACAAGAATATTTTTTCCTAAAGTTGAAAGAAACTCACAATTGCTTGATCTTGGGCATTTGGATGTTTATGAGTTGAATGAAATTTTAACAAGAGGTGGTAATAGATACTTCATCATTTCATTGATGATTGCTCTAAATATGTGCATGTATATTTGATGAAAACAAAAGATGAAACCTTTTATATGTTTAAAACATATAAGTCTCTTGTTGAAATCAATTAAGTAGAAAAATCAAAATATTGAGAAGTGATAGAAGTGATGAATATTTTCCTACCAAATTCTCAAAATTTTGTGAAAATAATGGTATCATATACCAAACGAGTGCTTCTTATACTCCACAACAAAATGGTTTGGCTCAGTGGAAAAATAGAGTTTTGGAAGATATAGTAAATGTCATGATTCTAAGTTCTGATATGCTACAAAATTTGTGGGGTGAACCTTTATTAACTATGTGTCATGTGCATAATCGCATTTCCTCCTTGAAGACTAAGGTGTCTCCATATGAGTTGTGGAAAGGAAGAAACAAAATTTAAGTTATCAAAAAGTTTGGGGATGTATAGCTTATTATAGAGTCCCGAAAAATTTTAAAAAAAATAAAATTGGGACTTAGAGTACTTAAAAGTGTATTCATTGGCTATGTTGAAAATTTTAAAACCTATAGGTTACTTGATCTTGGTTCTAATGTAATTGTAGAATCAAGAGATATTGAATTTTTTGAAAATAAATTTATCAATAATTTAAGAGTTGAAAATGATCCACAAAGTGAACCAAGTTCTTCCAATAATGCTGATCCTTCTAATGGTACAAAAAGAAAGGAAATTGACACTCCTTTTGAATCAAAGAGGAGTCAGAGACAAAGAAAAGAAAAGGGTCTACCCTTTGATTTTATTTCTTCACAAGCTATTGTCTTTCTTGTTGAAGGCAAAAGAGATTCTTTACTAAATAAAATTTCAATATTATTTAGTGTAGAGGATGATCCTAAAACATTTAGTGAAATTATGAAATCTAGAGATTTAGTATTTTGAAAAGAAGCGGTAAATGACAAAATAGATTCGTTGTTATCTAACGATACTTGGGTCTTACACGGTTCTAAACCTATTGATTGTAAGTGTATATTTCAAAAGAAATATGCCACGGATGGATCCATGCTAACCTATAAAGTTATGTTGGTGGTCAAAAGTTTTAGACAAAAGGAAGGTATTGATTATTTCGACACATATGCACCGGTTGCTAGAATTGCATCCATTAGAGTACTTTTAGCTCTAAATTCAATTTATAGCCTTTGTATACATCAAATGGATGTCAAGATAACCTTTCTAAATGGTGATTTAGATGAAGAGGTATATATGGAAAAATCGAAGAGCTTTGTGCTGTTCGAAAATAAAAATAAGGTGTAAACTTGTAAAATCATAATATGGATTAAAACAAGCACCTAAATAATGGCATGAAAAATTTGAATCTGTTTTACTTTCACATGATTTAGGTCAAATAATACTGACTAGTGCATTTATTCTAAATTTAGTGACAAGTATGGAGTGATCATTTGTCCTCTATATAGACGACATGCTAATTATTGATGCTAACTACCAAGTGGTAGTAGATACTAAAAAGTATCTCTCCGCCAATTTCAAATGAAAGAACTTGGAGAGGTGGATACTATCTTAAGGATTAAAGTTAAGAAACATAGTAGGGGATTTGCACTTTCACAATCACATTATGTTGATAAAATTTTTAAAAAGTATCAACATTTGAATATGAAATAGGCTAGTACTCTTTTAGATCCTAACTTTAAATTATATGAGAATGCTAGTAATCCAATTGTTCAGTTAGAATATACAAGTGTAATTGGAAGTTTAATATATGCATTGAGTTGCACAAGACTAGATATTCTTATTCAATGTGTAGACTAGTTAGGTATACCAAGAATCCTAGTAAACATCATTGGAAAGCAGTGACTAGAATCCTTGGTTATCTTAAAAGAACAAAAGATTTGGATCTATTGTACAATAATTTTTCGAGTGTTCTTGAGGGGTATACAGATGCTAGTTGAGTAACTAGTATTAGTGATCAAAATCTTATTAGTGGATAGATCTTTATACTGGATGGTGGAGCTGTTTCTTGGGTTTCAAAGAAACAAACTATGATTACTCATTCCACCATGGAAGCTAAATTCATAGCTTTAACTTCTGCATGTAGAGAGGCGGAATGGCTTGGAGATTTATTACTTGATATAAATCTGTGGCCTCATCCTATGCTTGCAATTGTATTATACTGTGATAGTGAGGCTACTATGTTTAGAGCATTGAACAAAGTGTACAATTGTAAATCTAGATATATAAGTTTGAGGCACACCTATATTAGACAAATGTTGAATGATGACATTGTCATAATTGTATTTGTAAGAACTCATAATAATTTAGCAGATCCATTGATTAAAACTCTTGTGAGAGACTTGGCGAATTCGACAACGTCAGGAATGGGATTAACACTTTTTGTCTAGAATCACTAGCAATGGTAACCCAACCTTCTTCTAGTACTAACCCTAGTTAGAAAGATTTAAAGGGTAAAAACAAGTTGCTAGTAAGTAATTCTGAGTACTACAATTTTTTGTGTATTCCATTCCAAGTGGTAGTACATCATGTTACTCTTAATTGAGCAAGTTGAGAAGTATTCTCTTAATAAACATATTTCTTAGTGCTTTATTTGTTAAAACCAGAAATATAGTTTACTTATATGATCATAGAAGTGGTGCTGCTTCTAATAAAAGTTTAAGGTAATCTTTTACATATGATCATGAACTAAGATGAGCACATGGAAGGTAATAGTGCTAATAATGATATGTGATTGTTGGGTGCAAGTTGATTAGTTCATGTGTGTGATAATTCTATTCTAATTTCAAATCTTGGTTTAAGCAATCTAACCACCTTGTTTTTATTAGAACTTGTGGATTATTTGCACTAAGAAAAAGTTAAAACGAAAGTTACTTTTCTTTATGCATGATATCATAAGTGTTGATTTAACATTTCATACTACAAACTAAGTAGGGGAATGTTGGAAATTAGTTTGTAGTATGAAAATTGATCATGACTTGTGACATGATCTTCTTTTTCATGTCTAGAAGTTTGATTTATAAATTTCCTACAAGATTCATTGGTACATTGATGTATCTTCTCAAATTCATTAGTTATTTTATGGAACCACTCAATTTATGTACTTGGTATACAACATTCATAAATGGATACTAAGTGAAGATACATTGATGTATCTTCTCAAATTCATTGGTTCATAGAACTACTCAATTCATGTATTTGAAGTACTAAATTCATGAATGGATATTAAGTGAAGATACATTGTTGTATCTTCTCAAATTCATTAGTTCATGTATTTGGTGTACTATACTCATAAATGGACATTAAGTGAAATTCATGTACTTGTGCTCTTAGATTGCTTATAAATAGAGGTAGTCTATCCCTCTCTTGTGGCAACTTATGTTTAAGGTATTTTAGATTTCTAAAACCAACTTCTTGCATTTCTTTCTTGTGAAAATTAAACTTAAACTTGCTATAGGTTAGTTTTTATTTCCATTGTATCCTATAGGTAATTTGCCATCTCAACCTAGTTAGCAAGACAGTGTGTGAGGACCCGTAATATTCCCTTATTTTATATCATTTTATTCTATTTCTTTTCATGCATTTTCTTTATTTTATTTTCCCACCTTAATTTTCTAGACATTTTATAAGTGAAAATCGCTTTTAAATTATTTTTCCAGTATAAGTTAGTTCGTGTTAATTTTGAAGTGTATTATAGACGTGGGACCCGCTAGTGCGGTAAAGTGCGGTAAATTTTGACGATTAGGTGAAATTTTGCATAAAGGGATATTATTATACAAGGTACTAGGAGATACTTAGAGGTTGGCTAGATAAATTACCATTGGAAGTTAAGAAGAAGAGATTAACCTCAAGAGGCCATGTGTCATGAAATCATTTGAAGTTGGACTTTGACCACCTTTCTTCACCTTTACTAAAACACCAATTTTGATCCAATTTTTCTTCCATTTTTCCATTGTCTTGGCCGAGCAAAGAGGGAGGAAAAAAAAACCAAAGAGAAACCTTCAACTCCAACTTCAATTTGTGCTTCAATCTTGAGTTTTAGCCAACCAAATTGAAAACCACTCCATAAAGTGCTATCTAAGGGAGATTCCAAGGTTTTGGTGGAATTATTTTGGAGGAAGAAATACTAAGCTACCATTTTCTTGAGGATACAAGGTACTTTGGACAAGAAACTTCCTTTTCTTTCATATAGGTGTAAACTAGTGGTTTAGGTTGTAGTTTTGGTAACTTTATGAGAATATTTCATGGGTTAAAGTAGCATTATGGAATTTTCGGTTTTATGATGATTTTTCTGCCTTTATGTGATGAGTAATGATTGGCTTTGGATTGATAGCTTTATTATGTGTAAAATGAAGCTTTTATATGCTAGTTTTGGTTGTCTATGGAAAATTTCAGCTTGTGGGGCTAATTTTCAGCTTTAGGGTTTCAATTTGGGGCTTTATTGTGATTGGTTTTAGAGCCACCAATTAGTTATATATGAAGGGTATTGAGACCCTAATTAGATGTGTTTAATAGCTTGTGATTTATATGTGAAATTGTGGCTAAATTGAATTGAGATTGGTGAAGACTTGTAGGGTGGAAAAGTAGAGAATTAAGGGGAGGTGCTGTCCAATTTTCTAGGCCGTTTGGTTCCTTTAAGTTGAGTTGTATTTTGGTAGAAATGAAGGGTTTTGGGGTTGTTCGTATCCCTAGGACCAACTGTTACCCTTTTACTCAAAAGTTACATTTTATCTCTTTATACGAGTAGTTAACTCGGAGAGGCATACAACTTGTAGTCGAGCCTCATTTATGTATTCCGTTTACTGGATTTGTCGATGTGGGAGCCATAATTATTTTGTCTTGGTTATTTTAGGGTTTCTTGGTGATCAAAGCCCTACTTTGGGCGAAAACTTTTGAAGTTATTTTTGCTTGAACTGGTGAGTGTACTACTTGCCTGACTTGTTGCTTACTTGATTACTTGTACCTGCAATTCATGACTTGAATGACTGTAATACCTGTTTATTTTGGACGAGACGAGGGTGTACTTTATCGCACTCGTCTCTCTTGCTTGTGTGACTGTTTACTGTATGAACTGGAATCTGTTACGGTGCATGACTTGATGTCGTTTGGAGGTATATCCAACAATCTTCCTGTTAATTATGAACTCAACCCCATGGGGAGTTAATGGAATCGAACCAGCAAGGGTTTGGTTGAGAAAAATTGACAAACCATGGGAACTATTCTTAGGGAATTTTTGGGTATTGGAAACTCTGGATTCTCGGTATACTCGAATATTACCATTCTTGTTCTTGTTTGGCGTTCGGGCCTGGCAAGGGGTATGTTTGGTGAACGGGATTTGGTGTAAGAGGGGTCTACGGACATGTTTGTTTCATTAAACGTTGACGGAGGGTCAATGAGTTTAGATCAAATACTGCAATAAGAATTTGGCTCTTGAGAGCCACCTGTATCCTTTCTATTTGAGATGTTTATTCGTTTCCCTATTTGGCGTGAATATTTAATTGATTAAAGGCAAATAAAAGTAAATCTCGATGATTCTTGATTGCTTGGATTTTGGTACCTCATTGAGCGTAAACTCACCCCTTTCCCGTTACCTTTGTTTTCCTTACAGGGTTCAACATGTTGGAAATCATGATTTTGAAGAAAAAAATAGAGCTAGTGAAAGACATCCCTTTTGAATATGCTCTTCTGTATAAGAAAAACCCTAATTGTACTTTGATCACTTGTGAATATTCCGACTTGTATTGCTAGTTAAACTTTTGAACGTTTCAATGTATATATATATATATATATATCAAAGTGTTTAACCATGTAAATTAAGTGTATTTGTTTGAGATGGTACTTTTATTTGGCTTCGGTGAACTTCTGGTATCCGTTGGGGAATTCGAACGAGTGTGAAGTTTGATCGAGAAAAGAAAAATTTTTGGCGGGAAAACTATACACAGAATCTGGCCGTATATCTGGCCGGATTAGCAGGGGAATTTGAAAAAAATTTGAAGTGCTCACTGCCTTGAATTCGACCGGCAATCCGGCCGGATTGTGACGTGGCCACAGCCTTTCTTTTAAAAATTTTCGTTTTCATTCTTCATTATTTGTTGCGTTGAAGCATTTGATCGCAGTACTATTCTTTGGAATGGTTTGAACTTCGTGAGTCCGGTTTAGTAGTCCTGACGAGAGTTGGGCAGGCGGTCCGCCAAACCTCTGGTTCACCTTAGGGGGAGGTAGGGCTGTCACACAGTAAGGGCAAATAACACCTTAAAGAGAGTGATTACATGCCTTGGAAAGTCTCTTGAATTCTCCAAAATTAGTTTAGTCAAGTTCTTGAAATTATTCTTTTAATAGTTTTGTAGTAGGTTCCATACACTTGTAATCCCCATTTTCTCCAACATGTTTTTGTGTTATGAGTTGAGAGAAAAGGGGAAAAAGAAAAAGAAAACCAAGAGGGAGAGTTAGGAGAAAGTTGGAGTGGTTGTTTTTTTTCTTGTGAAATTGAGAGGGGGAAAGGGAGATGACTGAAAGAATCCCCAAGAAGAAAAATTTGTGGGGTTCTTAACTATTTTTATGGGACAAACATTCTAAAACCTAGGATTGATGGTTAGAACAAAGTAGGATTATGTGTCTCATTCCCCTCCCTTTAATCCATTTTTGGTATGTGTTAAAGGATAGAATTTTAGGATGTGATGAGTTGTTCTTGTACCACTAAACTTGGGGAGAAAGAATTAGTGAAAAATTTTAGTTTGGGTTTTTGGTTGGGTTTTATGTATAGTTTTGGGTAGGCTTTGTGGTTGGATATAGGTTTTTCTTCTATTGGGTTTGAAATGCAAGAAAAAAGACCTCTACCAAAATCTCCAATTTTGAACATCCATCTTTCCTTTCTTTTCTCTTTCTTTTGCACAAACCTACAAAACAAAAGTTAAAGAGATTACTTAAGCAATTCAAAAATGAAAAATGAAAAATAACATAAAAATAAAAATAGACTTGAATTGAGAAAATTTTGGTGTATATAGTTTTTTTCTCGAGTGACTCGAATCACCTTTGTAACTCACCAAATTTGTGAACTTTAGGACTTCAATCAACATATTACAAGCTTGTTTCCCATCCAAAATAAAATTCATTTCCAACTTCTGCAAAAACAATTAAAACATGTAAGTGAAAGGGACAAATATCACATCTAAATACTAAGTAGCATTTACAGCTAATTCTAGCCAAAATAGACTATTTTCTTCTTATGTCATTACAAAAGTGACTAAAAGTAATATAAAATGTTGTTCAAATATAGCGCAAAATAGCCACTTATCAATAATCATGGTTAAAATATTGGTTACTTATCTTGAACCCTTCTACCAATCAAACTTTATAGATAACACTTTACCTTCCATATTAGTCTTTACTCTGAAGACTCTCGTGCACCTAATAGACTTTTATACCCTTAAATCACTACAAGAAAATCGACCTTTTGTGATAGCAAAAAGTCGTCATTATATGAATATAGTGACGACTTTTCCATTGTCACATGGTTGTCATTGATTCTATGTCACAAATAGATCTATATGACAACCTTTTGAATGTTGTCACAGAATCTTGTCATTCAATGACGAGGATGAAGTCGTTACTAACGGTTATTATTCTATAACGACTTTTATTGTCACTATTTCACGTATTTTTTATCATTAAATATAGCAAAAATCGTCACAAATTTGAAGTTTGGGCTTGTCACTATCAATCCTAGTATTCAGTGACAAGAATAGTCGTCACTTAATGAACTTACATGTTGTTGTCACCGAGCTTTGTTTTGAAGAGTTGCAATTGACCATTACAAATATAGTATTGTCATGGCATTTCTAACAATTATGGCAGAATATTCAGTTTGACAAAAGGCTTAGTGAACTTTCATGTTAGTGACAACCACTAAACTTTGTCTTGAAACTAGTCCGTATTCAAAAAAACTAAAGTATTGAGCCCATATCTGCTCAATTAGTAACTACCGTTATCCATCCAAAAAAAATAGAGTACTTAGATCTCTAAACAAAAATATAGGCTAGTCCAAAAAATAGAGTATTAGATCTCTAAACAAAAATATAGACTAGAGCAGCAATCTATGTCAAAATGCAGCCATCCTCATGAGCATATCCAAAACCCAAGCTATTGTTCATTTCCTCATGAGCATTTAATAGCACTGTACTGCAATGAACGAAAAGTAGCATGCGTCAGAGTAGATTCAATCAAAAAATATGCCATTACAAACGTACACCGTTGAATTTGAATGAATAGTCATACTAAACAAAACTCAAACTAAGTCACCCATGATAAGTGGGTAAAAGAATCATACCATCTACATGCCAATGTATCTAAACCAGATTCTAGAAAACTATGTAATTTTAATAAGACAGTGGTTGCAATAGAGAATGGAAATGCAAAGAATTTATAACCTCACCTTTCTAATAGGAATGATGTTATCACCAAAATGCATCAAATTCATCTCAATTCCCTTTTACTTCTTACACCAAATTCTGTCATGTTAAGCTGCAAGGAAAACTTTGTTTGGAATAAGTCCATGTACTGTGGTACAGTATCACTAGATACTCAGAGAAAAGGGAGTGGGGGACGGAAAAAGTCCTTGACACCAAAACCTGCTTGTTTCATCAAAAAGTTCATGCTTCATGGAAAATCCAACTTTTTACACGATCCAGCCAATTTCTTTGGCATGATATTCCTCTCCTATCTACCACAGAAATACAAGTCACATGCATTGAATCTCACATCCAAAATTCAAAAAGTGGAACATAATACCAAATTTGTTGAACAATATAATAACGACAACACAACCAAAGAAGAGAAACTTGGAATATACATTCTATGCTCCTCTAGTTTAACTATTAGGATTTAGTTTAAACTAGTGACCACCTCAATCCTTGAAGAGGTAAAACAAGTAGTCAATACCTGTTCTCGTACTATTTGAAGATAAGTCGACAGTTTATCACCAATTCTGTCAAACTCGTCAAGTAATAATAGTATTGAATCCATCTCCACATTCTTCTTTTTTACCTCTTGTAGGGATTTCTCATCAGCGAAGCCATACAAGGACTTGATTTCTTGTAAATTCAGAAACATAGCTTTTTTCAAGACAAAATTGTGGATTTTCATACCTCCCTCTAAACGAGGCATAACCTTTTCACGAACCACCAACAACAAGCCTGCTAATTCAACCAGTTCCTGCTCTTTCACATACTTAAGAAACTCAAATCCAACTTCTTTCGTCTTTTGCGCCAACAATCTCACAACTTCTAGCGCAGCTCTCTGCCCCAGGAACCAAAAAAATGAGATAATTGCTGCAAATGTCCATGGTGACACATATTGAAACTACAACCATAATCTGACTTCAATTCTTAATTGCTATTCTTATTATCTCTGTGAAACTTGCTTAAAATCGCTTAACCATGCCTTAACAAATCCCATACAAACAGTTCCATTTACTGCATATACACCTCCTAGAAAATAGAAGGGAAATTCATACACATGAATGACAGTCTTATTCAAATAAACAGATAGGAAAAGAAGCGAAAATGAATGAAACGCAGAACCATTTCCCCAATTTCTAATTTTGGAACAGACAGAAACTGTTTGCTGAAACAAAATGAGATTAATTACTAACAAATATTGAGCACCTTAACACAGATTAACGTTGCAAATTCAGATACTTGCACTAAAGCCATATGCAAAAGTTCTCAAATGGACAGAGTTGAAGGAGGGGAGAAAGGAAACAAGTCACTGGAAAAACAAATAGAACCAGAAAGAAAACAAGTCACAGGAAAGGCAAATAGAACCAGAAGGTTACGAAATGCCAGAGTAAGGGGCTGTTAATTAGTAAGGACCAAATTTCTTATAGTGAATCAGATTATGAGAATATCTAACTTTTTGATTATCAAAGTAATTGACTTAGAGGATAGGAAGAGCAAATACTTTTGTCAACTCAGAAAATAAGAAAATATTGTGTCTTTTGTTTTTAATTGAAGTATTATGCACAAATATCAGCAAAGGAATGGATAGCTAAATGAAAACAATGAATAGACCAATGCAAAAGGAGGCAACAATGAATTATAAATAAGAGAATGAACTATAGAAATAAACACAATTGCAGAATACACTGTTTAAAAATCTTGTTTAGCACATGACTAATTTCAGAATAGTAATCTAGCTTTTGTAAGCAAAGCACATGAAGCTCTTCTACCCTGTCAAAAAAAAAAGAAAAAACTTTGATGGTACTTTGGTAATAGACAAACAACGACAAACAAATTTCTCCATTTGTCGAACCTCTTTTGCTACATCAATTATATCCAGCCTATTGGTTTGCTCATGTTCTGTGCATCTAAAAGCAAGATCCAAGAAAGATGGCAACTTCTGCTCTAGCTCTGCTCTAAAAGCAAATCAAGAATTAGCTATGAGAAATAGTAATTCCAAAAAGGCCTAAAGAATTTGACCAAATTTTGCCAAAACACAAACAAGCAACTTCGGGGCACTCTAGCCAAAAATCACTAACAAAGAATCAATCCATGAAAATCCAAGAAATCTATAAGAACAGAACAAAGGGGATTCAAAACTTGTTGATGCTTAATTCAGAGACTAACAAGATTGAACCTAAAAGTTTTTCTTTTTTTTTTTAGAAAGGTTAAACAGACATTCGCATTCAAGCTATCATCTGAACTATACAATTAAACTGATTTCAAGATTCCCAAAAGAGAGTATGCAACCAAATAGGACAACAATCATAAGTAAACCAAGTACAAAATAGAATTTGAGGCAATTGGTAGTTGTAACTTTCATCTCTTAAAGAACCTGCTGCTCCTCAGCTTTCGCATCAAAGTCCAAGCCAAAGATTTTTATCCAACCGATGTTAACAATGGCACCCATCCCAGCTAATTTCAGCATGAACTTCTTGATGTCATCCTCTGCTGCTTCATCACCTTTCAAAGTCTGGCACTCAAAAGAAATTATAACCTTGTGCTTCCCCTCCTTTGGTTCAAGCATACCCACAACATCCTTTTCGCACCCATGAGCATGGTCAACATTACACATTCTGACAGCATCATGCCCCTCTGCATTCCACCACCACGTCCTTCTCCCTTCCACTATTGAAGTCTGTAACGGTGAGCTTGATCAAGCGGTAGTCCTCTCCCCTGCTGCATTCTCTTTCACAGGCTAACTCAGTGCCATGGAGGCCAAGGCAGAGAGAGTTCGGAAGCTGAATGAAGTGGCCTGAAATGGACCCACTTGGCAACAGCGCTATTGACGCTACTCCTTCCGTAAACTTCCCTCCCCTACTTCCTTCACTTTCTTCTCCTTCCATTCCTGCATCCATGAATTGGCCCAGGTCCTTCAATTTCTCTTTGCAGTTTGATGACTGAGATGTGACACTCTCTCTCTCTCTCTCTCTGTGACAACAAATAGAGAAGGTGCAACTAGCCATAGCCATGAAAATATGTACCATGCACTGCAAAATCGGACACAAAATATTGAAATTACCTCAATCTATGCCTTCAATCCCTAACTTTTTGTTTTCCCAAACTTCAAGCTCTAAACTCCAGCTTTCACCCAAATTTTGAAGTCCTAATTTCTGATTTCTTGCCACCAAGGCAATGCAACAGGTGACTTAGGGATGTTGGTGGTGCAAGCTCGATAAAGTTGCCCAAATTCAAAGTGTTCGCATTAATTGGTTCATGGATAGATTTGGTAGTGCAAGCTTGATACATAAAGAGGCCATTCTCGGTGATGTGAGGAGGACAAAATGAGAGGAAGAAGATGCCTTAAATTTTGGCTAAGTTATTAGGACATAGAATCAAACGGTGTCGTTTCCCTAAAATTCCTTCAGCCCGTCACACCACTTGAAATTTTTAGTTTGCCGCTCTTAGTTCTGTACATATAAAAAGCATTCCTTTTCCTTATTTAGATGCAATTTATATTCCTTTTCCTTATTTAGATGCAAGAAGTGCATGCTTTCTTTGTTCTTTCAGCTATCTCTCTTTTTTTTCTTTTTCTCATCTTTATGTAATTAAGTTTTTCTATTGTTTCCGGTTGTGTTAAAATAATAGAATATGACAATTTAGTGTGTTTAGAAAGATTTATTTTTTATAACAATTTTAACTCATATAGGACTTTTTCTAATTTATTATACAATAAAATAGTTCAAAAAATAAAAATGTTGTTCGAAATATGTTTATGATTCAAAAAAATAAACACTCTTTTAATTAAAATCTTTTTGGTACTCATTTTGTGGTATTATCAATTATGTATGACTTGCAATCTAACAAGACCTGACAATTGAATTAGTTAATTGAACAATCAAAATAGTTTACAAATACATGTACGAAATGCTAAATCTATTTTATTGGTATATGTACCAATTCATAAATGATAACTATGGGCTTCTACAATTAATATCAACATTTTGGGATCATGCAAATGTTAGGATTAGACTTAATTTCGTATTAAGTTTATTGTTAAATTTTACTATTGACTACCTCTATTTTTAGATTATCTAAATTATTAATTTTTCACCATGTTGTCATTTGGATATATGGGGAATGTATGAATTTTTTTACATTTATAAACAAATTATTACCTAAGTTTGGGAGAATTATAAAATGTGTATACATATATAGTTTATTAAGATACCTTATATATTTTGCTAATAAAAAAATAGTGCTAAATTGCAACACCATAGGGTGCCATAGTACAAATAATGAAATTTGTGTATTACATATAGGGCTAAATTGCAAAAGTTAGAGTGTCATAGTTGATTTAATGAAATTGGCGAATTAGATATAGGGCTTAATTGCAAAAGTTATGGTGTAATGGTAGAGTTAAAGAAATTGGTATACTACATATGGGGCAAAATTGTAAAAGTTAGGGTGTAATAGTAAAATTAAAGAAATTAGTGTACTGCATATGGGGCTAAATTACAAAAGTTATGGTGTCATAGTAAAATTAATGAATTTTTTATTACATTTGGGGCTAAATTGCAAAAGTTAGGGTGGTATAGTAGAATTAATGAAAATGATCTAGGAACAAGTACTTTAGACAATGACAACTAATGGTATAGTAGAATTGTTGTCATTGCCTCTGAATCGGTTGAGCGACAGTGACAATATTGGAAGTTGTCACTATATGGACCATTTTAGTGACAACATATTCCTAGATCGTCACACAAGTAATTTCTCGATCACTGACTTTTCATGGGTTGCCAAGAGAACTAGATAGGGAGTCCATGATATTGTTTTACCTTCATAACAAGTTACTAACTAAGTTTGGAACAATTATAAAATATGTATACATTTTTATTACTATACCTTCCCCATTTTACTAATGAAAAACATAGGCTAAATTGTAAATGATAGGGTGCCATAATAGAATTAATGAAATTGGTTTATTACACATGAGACTAAATTGCAAAAGATAAGGTGTCATGGTAGAATTAATGCAATTAGTTTACCATGTACGGGGCTAAAATGTAAAAGATAGGGTGCCATAATAGAATTAATAAAATTTATTTACAACATATTGGGCAATATTGAAAAAATTAGGGTGGCATAGTAGAATTAATGAAAGTGAGTTAGGAACAATTACTTTAGATAGTGACGACTAATTGTTGTTACTAACTTTGAACCCGTAACACATTATGATAACATTGTAAGTAGTCACTATAGGGCCCATTTCAATAATAA
Organism: Coffea humblotiana; assembly: GCA_023065735.1. Taxonomy (NCBI): domain Eukaryota; kingdom Viridiplantae; phylum Streptophyta; class Magnoliopsida; order Gentianales; family Rubiaceae; genus Coffea; species Coffea humblotiana. The sequence goes on along the minus strand of CM041210.1, from coordinate 12,781,988 downwards.
CATTTTTTCAAGTCATCACAATGGTGACTTCCCGCCACACAGGTCATTTGCGCGCCACCCATATTGTGACGATTAATCCCATGTTGTCACTAATGATGAGTCTACCCTCTGTCAACTATGATAACATCAAATGTCGTCACTAAATTTGCTCAACTGTGACAACTTTTTCTGTTGTCACTGAGAATGTTGTCATAAAAGGTCAAATTTCTTGTAGTGAGTGAATTGACTAAGGTCAATACCTTTTGTCGAATATGAAATTCATTTTAGATTTGTGATTCTTAACCATCTATATAAGTTATAAAACTATTGATAACTTATTTGGGACTTCATGATCATCCATAAGAAATCTATATTTCTAAAACTTATGAAAACCTTGATTTAGAAGTTTTCATTGTGCCTCATTATCATGAAATGCAAGTGCCAATTTCATGGCATTTGTCTAACTTCCATTTGTAGTATTTAAACTCTTTCAAATTTTAAATTCTATTTTACTCCCACTACATTATCTAAAATAAGCCATTAATCTAGAAATTTATAGTTTTAGAGATAAAACATGTTTACTCTTGGTAAATGATAGAAATTGTATTCTTGGAGAACATGAGAAAACTTCAACTTATAAGTTGGAAAAAATCAAACCAATAAAGTAGAGAGAACCAATTTGCTCTTCTGTTTTTGGCCAATTTATAAGTTGGAAAAAATCAAACCAATAAAGTAGAGAGAACCAATTTGCTCTTCTTTTTTTGGCCAATTTTCCTTTCCTTTTATATCTCAAAGAACACTCTACTAAAGTTTTTTATCGGATTTTAGTTTCAACTTGTCTAATTATACCTAGTTCATAAGTAGGGTAACCCAATCTTTCACAAAGATTTAAATTTTTTAACACTCCATATCTCATATAGTATACTTTGACCAAATGCATACATGGAACAAGATTTATTGTATAGGATGCAATTTATCTAGAACAAACCCCAAAACTATTTTGGTAAACTTACATAATGTACCTTATCTCATAAGATATAATTCCTTATCTAAACTACTCGACAATAATCGAGACATTTAGAAAGAATTATTTTGCTTGAGATTCTTATTCTTCATTAGACAATTCTGAAACCCTTGAACTAAGTATTCTCTACCTTGATCACATCTTGGTATTCTAATACTTCATCATGCATCAAGTATTATTCACCTTGATCATATCTTAGTGTTATAATAGATTCACCTTTTTATTTCTCTACTTTAACCTCAAACCCCTTAACTTCCAAAATACATTGAATTTTTACCCAAAAAGCATGCGTATCCATTCTTTGAGTAGTTATTAGTTAAAATAGTAAAGTATAAGACATAATTACCTCTACTATGAATTGTTAACCTTCCATGTACGTCATATTGTATGAATTTAACAATTCTTTAAACCTTTTCATATAAAAGGCCAACTTGGTCTTCTATCAATGGATAAGATCCATGTATCTCAAATGATTCACCATCAGTTGAGTCAAATTGTCATATACTTTGAAAATCTATTTCTTATTCATAAGACTAAATTCAAAAATGTCAAATATAAGATGATTTTAAGTCATCTAACATTATATTGAGAAATTGAATTTTTAGAAATTAATATGGAGTAACACTAAAATAAGTCCATTAGATTAAGAAAGATAATTTGTCACTACATTTTAATAAAGTAACTTTTACTGCATAAAAGTCTATCCTTATTATCTTTCTTTTTTCAATTTACTTCTTTTAAATCCTAATATACTGAAAATCTGGTACCTCATACCTAAGGAACTTAAGTTGGAAGTAAATATGCTAGTTATTCTCAATTATAAACTTAACTTAAAATGAAACTTTCATAAAGTTACATTTTATTCAAATTAAAACCATGCAATTAAAGTTTGTAGCATAAGGCTTATTCTTTAAAATCTTTTAACTTACCAACTCTTGATAATTGATTCACCTTATCAACTATTTGATAAGTGATATCCTTTTAGTCAACACTTGACTTATAGTCCATGACAAAACTTGATTGACCTAATTTTTTATTATAGCCAATCATTCTTTAATAAATCAATATTTATTTAGAGAAAATTTGTTTTCTAGTGATGGAATTATTTTTCAAAGATTTCATGTCTTAAACATTGATTATCCATCATTCAACTCTTGAGATGTCTAATCATGGTAAAAGAAAGTAAATCCTTGTAATATAGGAGTTTTAAGAAGCATTTAGGATAACTTATCGTCATCTCCTTTATACTTAACATAAGCATATACTATTAATTCCGTTCCATCTGTCATGATTGAAAGTATTAAGGTTTTAAAAAATATAGCCAAATTTACTTGAGAACTTTTCTCAATTCTCTTTGCCAGTCCAAGAAAGTGGAAATATTAATTATATTGAGAATAATATACAATTACTCATAATTTCTACAATAGGTAGTAAAGATAAAAGAGAATTACTATTTATGTGAAAACAAAATCAAGTAAAAATAACATAAAAATAAGTTTGGCTTTACTTCCACCATTTTATTGAAATCTATAACTCTCTTGTATAGATTCAGGAATTTCTAAAATTCCTAGTAGGGCAGAATTCCATTTAAGATATTTTTATCTTGACTGTGGTCAACAAACCAAAATAATTTCAACAGATAGGTACTTATTATTACAACTCTTGTAATTTCTAGATAGTTGAATTATCAAATCTTGAAAAGTCACATCACATGTGTTTCTCAACCTTTGCCTCTACAACTTTATGACCTTAAGTGTACTCAACAAGTTACAAGTTTTAGTTAAGTCCAAACCCATTATTTCGATGTCTCATCTCATAGTTAAAATTCCTCATGCATGATAGAATAACCTTGAGTGTACTCAACAAGTTAACTCGAATATAATTTCATTTTAACTATAATAATAGAAGTCAACTTAAGTCTTGACTTAATATTTGAGTAGTAGGATTTTAAACATAATGTATCCAAGTTGGTCTCATCAAGTATATAGCATGAATATCCATTCATCAACAAAAATAAATAAACATACTATAATTAAATATGGATGATTATGAACTTTAGTTCTAAACTAGTTTCCTTGAACCAAAAGGAAACTAGATGGTCAAACTAAGGGACAAATGACATCTCCATTCCCTGTATGCCTTTTGTACGTCTGCCATAGCAGAATTGATGCCATCTCCATCTCTTTTGTTCATTACAAATGTAAATCTAATCTAAACATTTTTATTCTCACATTCTCCCTATCTCTAATATAGTACATTACATGAAATTGAGAGAAATCTTGAGTTATATTCAAAAAGAGTGAGATGAAAAGAGCATTTACATTAAGAACGTAGGACACATAGGCCCTATTTCAAAAATACCAAAACCAAACCATGCATACATTCAATCATTCACAATCACATATAGGTAAACAAAATTTTTTTCAAATACTACAAGTAGAGAGAGAGAGAGAGAAAGAAATAGTTGCCGTCTAGGGTTCTGATTGAGGTTAAGGACATGGCGGCTTCGATGCCGTCTGAGTCCTTCTCAGCGGTCTCACTCGTCCTCCTGGGAAGACCTTCGCAGATGTGGTGAATGGCGGAACTACAATAGCTTCCGCAAACCTTGGCTCATTAGGAAAGTATCAAGGGAAACCAGTCTTGGTCTTATCTAAGCAGGACATGGCTGTGATAGCCGAAGCTTATAAGAACATGTTGATAGGAAGATTCACATTTGGTAGGCCCTCTATAGAGATTATTTGGAAGTTTTTTATTTCATTGGGTCTAAAGGGTGAGTGCACTGTGGGTTTGCTTGATCCCAAACATGTGCTTATTCGTCCAACGTTAGAGAAGGACTACACCAGAATTTTTGTTAGGCGTGCATGATTTGTGTAGAACTTACCTATGATAGTCACAAAGTGGATGATGGATTTTAGGGTGAACTAGGAGTCTTCAATTGCACTAGTATGGGTCTTTACCGAGATTGCCATTGCCTTTCTTCGAGAAGAAATTGTTATTCAAGATAGGCTCCTTGATTGATAGGCCTTTATAGATGGACTCTGCGAACATATCACTTCAATGACCTTCGGCAGCATGCCTTTTGATTGAAGTAGACGTGGCCAAGGTACCAGTTAAGAGACTATGGCTTGGGGATGATGAGTTTGGCAATGGAGAGGGTTGAGTATGAGGATTGGCCAAATTTTTGTGGATTCTATGAACGAATAGGGCATCTTGAGGAACATTGTTTTAAGAAAAATCCTTCACTTCAGCAGAGTCGACTGCATGGGAAAAGGGAGAAGAACGCTTAGGTTTATGTGCCAAAGTCAAGGGTTGATAAAGGGAAGGATATCGTGGATTCTGAGAAGGATAATTTGCAAGCAAAATGTTCAGAGAGTGATGCATCGTTGGGGCAAAATAGCTTGAAGGAGTTGGGGACAGGACCGAGTCATGCTTAGGACTCTCCGTTGGTGTTGAGCTTAGGCAGAAGGGCAAAAATCCAAGCGTTTCCCATCAGGAAGTACCCACAGTGGCTGGGTCTGTTGGGAAAGACTTCACAATAGTTCAGCATTCACTCAAACGACTTTCGGTATCACCAGCTGGCAAGAAACTTGCTTCAGAATTGGTCCTTGAACCAAATTTGGTTTCCAACTCTTTCGCAGTCTTGGGAGAGTTAAATGGCAGACTGGAGAACGGGGATGCTAAAGCAATTAAGGGGGTGCTTTCCGTTGGTAGTTCACCCCCTTCCTCCCCTAGACGAGCTAAGCCTATACGCAAAAGCAAATCGTTGGACCAGGTGCAAGTAGAGGGGGATTGGTGCAAGGAGCCGAGGAAGCTCCAAGATCTTTGGAGTTGTCAGCTGTGCAACGTGACATGGTGTGATTCAGAGCTGCCGCATAGTGCGGTGATTGACTCAAAAGATATGGAGCTACTCAACAATCTATCCAGAAATCAGGTCGACCAATCAATTACAATAAGAAGCTAAAGCAGTTTCTTTCTCAAATTAAAGCGTCTATCGTTTCTTATGATTGGTCCAATAATTTTTATAGTATGGAATATTAGGGGCATTTCCCGAGCTGATTCGCAAAGATATCTTCATAAATTATGTTCTCAAAATCGTATTCGGCTACTAGTGTTGTTGGAACCCATGATGACTATAGACTCCTTACCTTTAATTTGCCGTCGATTACAATTCTCCAAAGCTCAATCTTTCCTAGACTATAAAGTTTGGGTTCTTTGAAAGGGCGAATTGTCATTGCAATATCATGAAGTTAGTACTCAATTAATGCACATGGTAGTTTCATGGGTGGGGTTTTCTTTCAATTTTTCGGCTGTCTATGCCAAATGTACAAGAGTGGGAAGTCGGGACCTTTAGAAGGAAATGGAGGACGTTCAAGAACGGCTCCCAGGGCCATGGTTGGTGGCTGGAGATTTCAATGTGATCTCTACTGTAGCTGAGTGCTCTAGGGGTGCTACCCCAATAGCCGTAATATGGATGAATTTAATGAGGCTGTTTTCAAATGTAATCTATCAGATATTGGTTTTGATGGTCCGCTATTTACTTAGACTAATGGCAGTCTGTGGCAATGGCTGGATAGAGCACTAGTAAATGAAGTTGGACAAATCTTTTTGAGGTGACAAAGGTGTCTCATATGCTACGTGGCAGATCTGATCATGCCCGCTGTTAATCAAGTATGGTCTGCTAGGCAACGCGAGTCTTCTTTTCGTTTCATTAATGCTTGGGCTAAACATTCAAGCTTCATGGAGATGGTTTGGGAAGCTTGTGTATGGCTGCAGTTTTTTGGGAAATTGTTGCATGTTAAAGCCAAACTTCGACTTTGGAACAAACAGTCTTTTGGGGATATATTTCGAGCAGTGAGAGATGCAGAAGTTAACTTGTAGTTTTGTCAGTTGGAGTTTGATTTGGTCCGAAACGAGGTTTCCAAGTCGCAGTTGGGGGAAGTTCGGGCAAAATATGCCCATGCACTAGCTGCAGAGTGTGAGTACTGGAAACAAAAGTCAATCATTAAATGGATCCAGCAGGGGGATGCCAATACCAAGTTCTTCCACTCGATTGTTAAGAAGCGGCAAAGGACTAATTTTATAGCAAGAATCCAGAGGGATACAGGCCAATGAATTGAAGATGAGGAGATTAAAAATTCAGCCGAAGTTTTTTTCTTTGTCATTGTTCACATCAGAACGAGAAGGCCGAGATAATCTGACCCTGAGTTTTACACTTCCATCACTGAGTCATGAGGATCATGAATTGTTTAAAAAAACTGCCAACTATGGAGGAATTGAAAGAAGCGGTTTTTTTGATGTCACCAGACAGTGCCCCAGGCCCAGATGATTTTGGGGTGGGTTTTTACCAAAAATGTTGGGCGATCATACAAAAGGATTTATTAGAAGCGGTTCAGGAGTTTTTGAGGGCGCTCAACTTCCTCAAGGTTTTTTCTAGCGCTCTGATAGTCTTAATTCCAAAAGTCTCGAGGGCAACAAAATGGCGAGAATTCAGGCCTATTAGCCTATGCAATCTTAGCTTGAAAATTATCTCAAAAATTTTGGCGAAGTGACTTAATTTGTCGCACTCGAAGTTGTTCTGCCTTGGCAATCAGGATTTGTGCCTGGCAGGAGCATAACTGATAATATTTTGCTGGCACAGGAGTTGGCATTAGATTTAGATCGTCGATTGCGTTGCCCAAATTAATGTTGAAACTAGACATGGAAAAGGCATATGACAGGGTGGAATGGAGTTTACTAACAGGGTGGGTGGTAGATCTAATTTTACTTGATGCAATGAGCTGCCGATGGGTTTCTTTAAAGTAACAAGGGGAGTTAGGCAAGGGGATCCTCTTTCCCCGGCTCTATTTTTACTAGTGGCGGAGTTTTTAGGACGAGGTTTGAATCATTTTTTTTTTGGCAGGATGAAAGCAAGTTTTTTGTTTCGGCGGGGTCGCGGGTCCCTTATTTGGCATTCACGAAGGATATCTTGATTTTTATTCACTGCTCAAAGGATTGTTTGGATGCCTTGCAGCCATTTCTTGTTGCTTGTTAGTTTTACTCTGGTCAAAAAATTAATGCATGTAAAAGTGCATATGTGCTATCTATCCGAGCTTCTGATAAGCATCATGCAATGGTGGTTTCAAGGCTGCAATTTCAGCAACAACTTCTTCCTTTTACATATCTAGGGGCACCGATATCCCAGGGGAAGAGTCACATGTGCCTTATTCGATCCTCTAGTAGCCAAGATGAGAGAACGATTATTCCATTGGAGCTCGCGAATGTTATCGGTTGGGGGTAAATTGGTGCTGATACGTCATGTTCTTGCCTCAATGCCTATGTATTGCTACAAGTCCTAGAACCACCTAAGGCGGTGCTAGTCCAAGCTGGGGAGAATCTGCAATGCTTTCTTGTGGGACAAGGCTGGGGGGTCGAAGGGCATCCACTGGACATCTTGGGAGTGCCTTTGCTATTCTATTGAAGAGGGCAGGTTGGGTTTTCGACATTTCACTGCATGGGCTTAGCTTTCGCTTGTTAAGCTTTGGGTGGCATTTGAGGAAAAGGGACTCAATCTAGGCAAACTTTATGCATGTCAAATACATTAAAGGATGTCATCCTCTACAAGTCAAAGTAGAAAAATCCCCTTTATCTTGGAGACGGTTGGAGAATATTCAAACTACTACAAAAGCAACATTAGATGGTGGCGTGGGCAAAGGCTTTTGTGGATTTTTGGTATGACCATTGGCTTTTTTGATTTACCCCGGGTGGATTTGATCTCCATTCAAGACCCATCCCATATGCTGTTGGCAGAGTTCTATGGGTGCCACGGGCTGAAAAGTTGAGAATTGATGGTTTGGTTGCCGCCCCACCTGGTTCTGCAAATACAGGATATTCATTTATTCCCAGAACAAGACGATTGTATGGTTTGGATGAGGTCACCCTCTCGTGAATTCTCGATCAAGGCCGCTTGGGAGGTTGTCCGTAAGAGACGGAGTTATTCTTTGGTGGATAGGTTTCTTTGGAATAACATAGTGCCCGTTAAAGATGTCATTTTGAGCATGGAGAGTTGTACGAAACTTGGTTTGGCTGGATACGAATTTGAAGAATCGTAAGATCCCAATGGCATCTAGGTGCTCTTGCTGTTCTTTGCAGGAAGAGTCTGTAATGCATTTGTTTGTCACAGGACAATAGCTACGGAGGTTTGGCTACATTTCAGAAGAAGATTTGGGATACTGGAATCCCACACCTCTTCGGTCTCGGCGATGTTGTTATCTTGGTTCTGTTCGACCTCCTTAGTAACGTAGGAGCATATAAGGACTGTTATACCTTTGTCAGTGCTGTCGTTTCTATGGAAGACTAGGAATAGGGCACGCTTTGATGGGGAGGGGGTATGAGATGCACGGGATTATTTCCCTTGTCGATGGATTTGTGGAACAGTTGAGGCTGGCAAAAAAGCCGCGGTGAGTCATTTTAGGGGTGATCCTGATGATCCATGGGCACAATTTGCTGTTCGACGATCGAGGGGCGAAGAGGAGTGTGGCTGTATCAATGGAAGCACCCGCCATATCTCTATGTAAAACTAAACACTGATGCCAGTGTCTATCAGGGCAGGGTGCAGGGGGTGGTCTGCTCAGAGACTCGGAGGGGCGACTGATTTTTGCATTTTACAAGGAATTTGGGAGAAGCATGTCTTGAGGACGGAAAGCTCATCACTGCTGTAAGGTCTTCAATTATACCAACAGATCTCCACGAGACCTTTGCTTGTGGGAGTAGACTCGGAGTGCCTGGAGCGACTAATTTCTACTGGGGTAGTGTCCAAGTGGCCTTTGTGCAACACATTGAAGAAAATCAGACACATATTATCTTCTTTAACTGCATCTCTCTCACATGTGCTTAGAGAGGTGAATTCCACGTCAGATAAACTAGCAGGTTTGCGTTTGTCAACAGAATTTTACTGTACTGTGTTACATCATCTCTCGGGAGAGGTTAGGGCCTCTCTACAATTAGATAGTAGGGAATTCCCCCATCTACGTATGCAATCTAACAAGGCTTAGACTAGTGGCATTGTATCATGGAGTTATGACCATTACGCTCTTTGCATTTGTTGGTTAATTCTAATAAAACGTGGGGCTGGCATCCCCATCCTGTGTACATGGTTTTGCCAATAAAAAAAAAAACAATCACATTAGTTTTAGTCCATAACTATCCATCATGCATTCACACCAATACAATATTAAATAAAAGCATAATAAAGTGATTGTTTAATTCTAATCAAGAATCATTATATGCTCAAACTTTAAACCATTTAAAGTTTCAATTCTTGAAGTTTTTCTTTCTATTAATTTTAAATTTATGAAAAAACTTTCTAATCTCATTAGAACAATTTTCAATTTTGAAGACGATGAATAAAAGTCTTTCATAATCCGATTATGAGACCAAGTCTAAATTAAGGATTTTCCAGTCCAACTAGAATTTTTCTAATTCACTTGATTTTGGAAATTTACCTTTAAACCACTTTAGAAATTCAAACGCTAATTTTAGATCACTTTCCTAAATTTGATATCATCATATTAGGTAGTTTCTAAAAAAAGTATTTGAACACTTACCATGTTTAATCTCATCAAATTTAGAAGTTTCTAAAGTTGGTTAAAACTTTCTTAATTTTAGTCTCACTAAAATTAGTAAAGTTTCCAAACTCAATTGAAACAATTTCTTTACCAATTGGATTTCTAAATTTTCAGAAAAATACCATAATTCTAATCACATTAGAAATAGGATTAATCTTTCCTACAACGACAGTGTAATACATTATCAGTATTGGATGAATGACAAACTATGTAAAATTTGAATTTGAAATTCAATTTTTGCACACATGTCATGAATCCAATGATGATAGTGTATACACTATCAGTATAGGAAAGATTTACTCTTAGAAATATAGGTACTTTTCATATTAGTTTAAAAACCAATTATAAAAGGAAATCAATGACCAAATCCTATTTGTCCATTGGTAACTAACTTGTTTCTTGAATTTCCTTTTTCTAGAAAATTTCCAGCAACAATTAACCAATCAAAGCCTTCATCTTCATCACTATCTTAGGCTCGAATTTGAAGTAACGAAGAGTGGAAAACGCAACAAAACATCCGCTGAAAACAATTACTGTAAAACCCGCTGCAAATCAGAATTTTTAATGCAATTTCCAGCAGCATATTCTCGCTGCTTTTTCCTGACTTTAATAGGCTGATCATAACCAACCAGTCATGTTTCTTCTTATTATTTGATGGTTAAACAGCAACCAGTACATAGGAAACCCATGCAACAATCTAATTGATGCAAGGGGAAAAAAATACATAGTTTTACTTGACCGTGATAAACCGTGATTAATCACCATCAAAGTGACTAATCCGTGGTCTTCACGATCAGCCAGAACAACGTATTTCTTTTATTGATTAGTTTCCAATTTGATCCACAAGATCTCGACCGCGAGACTGGTTATGTGGGGGAAGAATAAACATAGCATTTAACTCGGCCACATTATATACATAAAACCCAAGGGTGATCACAAAGTTTTACGCCATTGACATGCAATTGCTATCCTACGTGATTTATTATGACCAATCAAGATGCCACCTTATGTTTTTCATTTTCCGTTTCTGTTTTTATTTTTCCTTTTAGTGATCATAGCACAACAAGAAAACAGCAACGGGAACTTTGTTCAATTGTTTGACGACTATGAAAATATTCATGAACAATTCTAGAATATTTTTGCAACCAACTTCATTTATATAAAAACCAAAACTAACTTCAAGAACAGCATATAATCGTGATCTAATCACCATCCATGACAATTAAGTAAATTTGTCACATGAGTTAATCAAAATTAACTCTACTACCAATGTAAGGAATCATAGAGACATGTACAATGAAAAATTTTAAATTTAAGGATCACTCACACAAATGTCACTTACCTTCTTAACTCTTTTGCTAGAACCTTCTTAGGTCAAATTAGTTTAAACTAGACTAGTGCTAGCTATTGTTAAAACATCTCCTACAAATTGATTGAAAAAAAAAACCCTAATTTTTCACCATGAAAAACTTGCCGTAATAAGAGAAATAAGAGATGTGATTTTTTTTCTTATTTTCTTTTATTTCTCTTGGATTAATTTTGGGTATCTTTCTCTCAAGATATTTCTCAAAAATCTTACAAGACAATTTATGTGTCGATTAATCTTGCTAGCAAAAGTTTATTGAGTATTTATAGAAAAATAAGTTGTCCATATCCTTATCGAAACTTAAAGTCTATTTCCAATAGGATTCAAATTCCTTATTCTAATATAATACTTGTATTTGGAAGACTTAAACTTATTTGTACTATAAGTCCCTCAAATTTAATTTGTGTCACAAACTAAATTATAAGTTATAAAAACTCATCTGTCAAGTCCCTACTTGAAATTCATTTAATCCAACTAAAAAGTTCTTAATATGTGTGGCCCATTAGATTCTCATATACGTTGACAATAAATATGAGTTTTAATTCTTAACAAACAAGAGTTAGATATCATGTATATATCTTTTTCTAGCAAGAATTCTTTTGTTGTAGGTGTCCTAAACCTAAATTGTACTTTTAGACTAAATTAACTCAGCCACCACTTTTGTTAAATGTGATTCTTAACATACATTTTGAAAAAGTCATAAAAAGGTTACCTTCTAGTACAATAGTTAACCTATCCTAACCGGCCAATACTACATTCATATGAAATATATTTATTCTTCAAACTTTAACTCATAGACTATATTTATTCTACAAACTTTAACTCAAAGAATGCGTCCGTGACAATACAATTTCATTGTCATTTTGACAAAACAATTGATGTTTATAAAGGTCATACCAGGTGACAAAAATAGTACTTATTAAATTGTACTTTAAAACATCAACATCGAGTATTCAACGCATAAAGCCCAATGACAAAGCAACACAAAGGGCAGGAGAAGCTGAAAAAGGAAAAGACATATAAAGGGCCGTCGGTTTAGCTGACCAATTCTGAAGTTCTTATTTTAGTGTTCATCTTTTTTTTTTCTAGCTCTAGTTCATTCTTTAATACATTTATTATTATCCACTCCACTGGATTTTTCACATGCATTTCTGACGTACCATTTTTATATTCGAAATATATATTACAATACTAGCATCAAAAATTAAGAGGCACCCAACCTTGTGTTTTACTCTTATGTTATTATGATGAGACTAATTTTTTATATTTGTGGTATACAAAGATGACTGATGACTACTAAAATAGCTCTAATCTAATAGAAACTTGCAGGGGCATGAGAATCTCTATGTGGTAATGTGTATGTGACGTGCTCTTTCCATTCATATGCATTTGTATATGATACATGACTCGTGTGTTGTAATGCCCCACACCGCTGGGCTGGCCCAATAGCCTTCGAACAGAAATCACGGATTCAAAAATAATTAAATCAAAATTATTACTAATTTGACGGACTGGACATTATATACAATTCTTTTTCTTCTCTTGGGTTTATTGTAAAATATCACACTCTCATCACCTTTGGAACTTTGTGTCCTTGCAAAGTCCGTTACAATTTAAACTGTTCACTTAATCATGCGTCTGTCCACTTATAAACTATTCACTTAGTCATGCGCGAATTCTAGAGGTGGATTTAGTCATGCGCGAATTCTAGAGGTGGATCAACTGTCCACTTAGTCATGCGCCTATCCACTTGTAAACTGTCCACTTTCATGCGTAAATTCTAGAGATGGATTTAGTCATGTACGAATTCTAGAGTTGGATCGTATGAGTTCTAGAAGAGGCCCCTATCGAACATGCACTTAGCCCCACACAACAATCAGTTCCTTGCACTTCTTTGTATAGTCAAAACCATAACACCACGTGAGATTCACTCTGAAACCATGAGTTCAAAATGATTAACTCAAAATTACTAGTTATCGAATGGATCGGACGTTATATACAATTATTTTCTTCTCCTAGGTTCGATGGGGGATGTCACATGCGTCATGTACCAGAAAATATATCTCGAGAAGGCAAACTTTAATATACATAAATTTAAATGTATAATCTAAATATTTTTAGGTTTTTTCAAGAGCAAGATTGTTTAATTTGACAATATCTAATTTTGTAAGGGCAGAAAATTGAATTCTGTAAAACTTCAGCCCTAATCCCCTAGTTTTGTCCCTGTTCACGAGTATCTCATGCAGTGGTAAGGGCCAAAAAAAAAATTGTTACCATCTAAATAATTGAAATGGTATACTTTTGGCTACTCAATATGTTTTGTTTAATCTTTTCTACACTAACAGTTTATATAATGTCAATCTCAAATAAATGACAAACTATACAAAATTTAAATTTAAAATTCAACTTTTGAACATGTGTCATGAATTCAACAGTAATAATATATACATTGTAAGTATATATAAAATTTACTCATCAAAGAAACCTAACTATATTATTTACTGATATGCTCCTCTTTCACATTTTTCTTTTTCCTTTACATTTACAGCAGTTGGCTTCTCCATTTTTTCCCTCTCTCTCTCTCTCTTTCTCAATTTCCATTTTGTGTAAAAAGGTATAGGGAAGCTATTTGTGAATTGACATAAATAATCCAAAGCTAATGGAAAATAATTATTTTAATGGTAAAATTCAATGGAATGACTACTAATATATCAATTTTGCGATTTGAGTTTAAGACCAACAAATAATATAGTGGCCTTAACTATACTACTTGGATAGTTTAGTTATTATTTAAGTTTTAAATAGTAATAAATTAGATTAAGTTACTTGTGAGAGGCATCGAAGGAAGCCAAGGTGGACCATTTACTTCATCATCAATTTTTTTAATAATAATAAATTAGATTGAGTAACTTGTGAGAGGCATTGAAGGAAGCCAAGTTGGACTATTTACTCCACCATCAATTTTCTATCCTTAAAAGTTTGAAGTCATTAATCTTTTTCACAAACTATCTATAATAAAAAAAAATTCAGACTATATGATGCATAGGCGATTCAAAATGAAAACTACATTAGATAAATTTTCAAGAACGATTCAAGAAATCAAGGTAAACCTTTGAACACATTCAAGAAAATTGCAATAAACCAATAATAGTTGAATAATGATTAATTAAAAGTCTACTAACAAAAGTCCTAATGACACCTATTTATAGGCTAAAAACATCTGAAACCGAAAAGGAAAGAAATACTAAGAAAATGAGAAGACAGCCAAAAAATCATGTTGTTGGCCAAGGTTGGATCCAACGCCAGATCAGAGGCCCTCCAAGCCGGATCCGGGGACAGCTCCAAAATGCCTGCTATTCCAACCGATGCTGGATCCTTAGGAATTGTCCCAGCGAACACCTTTCGTTGTCCTTCCTTCGTGCGATTCCTCGAAGCTATAATTTCGTCTACAATCTATTCGACGCTAGTCCTCCCAACTGGGAAGAACCCGTCTTTGAGTTGTCTTGGAAATGAAGACACAATTGGTCGTCTAAAAACTACAAAGAAAGATCTGCCACATTGAAAGTTCACAAAATTCCTAAGAATCAGGCAAATCAACTATATACGTACAAAAGCATTTTCTTGGTTGCAGTTACGGTATTTGCAAATAGAGATGTCAAAATGGATGACATGAGCGGATTTTCGATGGTCATAATTAGATAATGGGTATAATTGAATCAACTCATTTATATCTATTTATAAATGGGTATAAATATACCAATTACCATTTATGAGTCAATTATAATTCTAATTATTTTTTTATTTCTTCGCATGTTGTTTGGCAAGAAATAACTGTATTTTTTTGTCATTAGATTAATAATAAATTCAAATTTATTTACTTCACACTCATTAAAAATTGAATTTAAATGTATAACTATTTTTAAATAGGTGAGTCGAGTCAGTCCACTACCCACCAATTAAATGAATTTAATTGGGTACCTATTTAGACCCATTCAAAATTAACGGGGCAAGTTTGGGTGGGTTATTGGTGGGCGGATTTGGGTGAGTCAACACAATTGAGTTGTAATTGACGCCTCTATTTGCAAACAGGATATCTTTCACTATGTAGGAAAAAGCGATTATTATATCAAAAACTATAGTGAATCTTCCTATTGTTGTAATACCCGCGCACATTAATGTATATTCTATATCAATAACAAGGTTAAGTCTACTTTGAAAACTTAAACTAAGTTAAAGATTCATTAAGATCTTGAGAATATGCAAATCACCCTTTAAGTGCTAATCGCACTTTCATAAGTTACAACTTAAAGTTTACAAATAACCAGGCACCAAATGACCTACAAATAACCAGTGAAAACTAATCAATTCAGGGTGCCACATAGGATAGAGAAAAAGTCTGATTAAATTAACAACTTTGACATATTCTAAGTCCTTGCTTTTGAAAGGATAAAAAAACCAATTCATGAAAACCATAAAAGTACAATGATGGCAATTGATGTATGTGGATCTATTAAGAATTCAAATTGGGCTTGTATGGTTTTGTAGAAAATGAAAAATCCTTGCTCAGGTCAAACATGCTATGGTTCAAGCAGATTTTGATCTTTATAATAACTATTAAACCCCATTGCTTTAAGAGGAATGTGAGCACATATAACTGTCTAGCATTTTATTTATTTATTTATTTTTGGTTAAATAACTAGTAAATAATCCAGTACTGGAATGACATATAGGGCAACCTATAATGAGTAAGGATGTAGAGCATAATCAAAAGCATTATGTTTAAAGTAATATTATTTTAAGACGAGGCTTTTTTTAAAAAAAATTTTAGATTGTCCATAGGACTATAGATGAACAATTGCGACCAAAAAAAAAAACTAGGCGTGGAGTTTTTTGCCTAAGAACAAAAGAAATTTACTTTTAGCTTTAGATTGTCTTGTTCGTCATTTCCATCCATATGACTTTGAAATCTGAATTCAAGTTGATCAGTTTCTTTTTATCTCCGCATTTTAGTCAAAAACATAGTTGGAGTTAGGTTCGGATCCAAATCTGACCCAACCAACAAGCCTATACAGGGAAAGAGATCATGCTCAAAGCTGTGGCCATGGCCATGCCTACCTACACAATGTCCTGCTTCAGATTACACTCAAAGTTGTGCAGAGAAATATGCTCGAAAATGGCAGACTACTGGTGGGGTGAGACTGATGGGAAGAAAAAGATACACTGGATAAGTTGGAAGAAGATGACAGAGAAGAGAAGCAATGGGGGGATGGGTTTTAAGGATTTGCAGTTGTTTAACAAAGCTCTACTGGCTAAACATGTTTGGAAGTTGATCACACAACCAAACTTGTTAGTCAGTAAAGTTTTAAAAGAGAAGTACTACCCAAGGCAATCAATCTTCAATTGTAAGGTGCCACAGAATGCATCTTGGATCTGGCAGAGTTTATCGGGGGTCAGAAAGGAAATGCAAGAAGGAATTAGGAGGAAAATTGGTAATGGGAAAGGAACTAGAATTTGGGATGATAATTGGATCCCAGATAGACCAGAGGGGAAAGCAACATCTGTTAAACCTCAGGGCTGTCAACTGGAACTCGTATCTGAACTGATCAGAAACAACAGATGGAATAGGGTGCTTGTTTTCAAAACATTCAATGCACAAGATGCTGAGAGAATCCTGAGCATACCAATAAGTATGACAGGAATAGAGGATAGCTACTATTGGGTGGATTCTCAAAATGGAAAATACACGGTCCAATCTGGATACAAGACTTGGATGAAGAAAAAAGAAATGGAGAAGTTAAGAAGGAGGGAGGAAGCTGGAACAAGCTATGAAGGAACCACTCCTAAGACTTGGAACTCACTGTGGCAGCAAAATGTAAGTCAGAAACTGAAGGTTTTTGTTTGGAAATGCCTGCATGGTGGACTCCCAGTCAGAGAGGCAATCTATACTAGAACAAGACAAGGGAATCCCATATGTGCTGGATGTGGAGAAAAGGAAGAAACAATCGAACACATGCTACTCCAATGCAACAAGGTGAAGGAAATCTGGAAAATGGCACCAGTGCAGTGGGATGGAATAGAATATCTGTCAGACTGCTTCAACAAATGGTGGTCAGCAATTCAGGAAGCTCAAGATAGCAGAGGAGTGGAGGACCAGGTCAATCTTACCATCAATATACTCTGGCAGATATGGAGCTAGGAATGACAGAGAGTTTAACCATAAGGAGAAGGAGCCTTTTAAGATAATAGAGAAAGCTCTAAGAGAATGGACAGAACTTGATGAAGTTAACAAAGGAAAGGATTCTAGAAAGAGCACTCAAGAAACAGAACTACAGCAAAGGACTGATCACGATCAAAATGAGAGTCACTCTGGACTGATTCTAAAGATCCACACTCATCAGGATAAAGGACAAGGAGCAGTGGGAATTGGAGTCTCAGCAACAGACAACTTGGGAAGAATGCAAGCAGCCTGGGCACTTAGAGAATATTCATCAGGCGACATATTACAAGACCAAGCTGTGGCTGTTAGATTAGCTCTACTGAAAGCTGGAAGTCAAGGCTGGAGGAACATCAAAGTGGAACTGGACAACCGCAAGCTGGTAGAAGCCATACAGGAATCAAGGTATAACAATCAGCTGATGGCTACCTTGATAGAGGACATTAGATCATTTGTACTTTGTTTCATCAGTGCTCTATCTTTTTTGCCAATTCTAGGAAACTAGAATGTATTAAGTTGAGCATTCATGCTCTAAACATCTGGTTAGATGAAGAATGGGTGAATCCCACTCTTAGATGCTAGGCATCAGTGAATCTTGTAGGACAGTTTGTATTTTGATTGGACCTTTGTCCAAATACTGTAAAGATTAAGGTTATATTATATATAAAGCTAACGTTTCGACAAAAAAAAAAAAATACAAGCCTATACATAGCCCTAGCTTTGATGTTTCTACTTTAGCAACCAAGAGAACTTTTGAAACATATGCAAATGCCCCACACTAAATAAACACATGGTTTTCACAAAAAAAAAAGAAAAGGAAAAAGGAAAAAAATAAAAGAGAACACAACAGTATAAAGCTCATAAAGGCACACTCTATGACTCATACACCTTTTCTGTAACTCAACCAGATTATACACTGTTATAGTTGGATTCACGATATATATAAAAATTGAATTTCAAATTCAATTTTTGTATAATTATCATATATTCAAAATTGATGTTGTATATAAAAGATTAATACATATTAGTTACTCATTTACACTAAACCTCATCATCTACGGACAAAGGGTCTAGAAGTTGTCACATCTTTAGGTTTCTGGCCATAATTGGACTGCTAATACAAAAATTTCATATACAAGACTCAAATCATGCCGTGTAAACAATGCATTAATACAAGATCTATTTTTGATGAATTATAATCTGTATAAAATAATGTACATTGTTTCAAAGGGACGACCTTTATTGCCCCTCATCTGCATTACTCTACTATTGATCCACGATAAGTAAAGAGGTAGATACAACCATAAATTAAATTTACACATAGGATTTACGTCTGGAACATTAATAACATTAAAGTATGGATAAATTATTTATACATTTATAGTGTATACAGTAGAATACATGTCACATATATGACATGTATCCAGATCTACTAATGCATAGAATGTCATAATAGAAAGGATAAAATACAGAAAACCTCTTTATGATTTGGGATTTGGTCATGATACCTCCTTATTATTTAAAAACTTCCATGTAACCCCTTTATATTTTGGGGGTTATGTGAGAGTTTTTCAACAACGAGGAGATAGCATGACCAAACTCCAAACCACAAGAGGGGTTTTTGGTATTTTATCCTAAAAAAAAATGAATTCTTTTAAAGTAAATGGACTGAAACTCAGAAAAATTATAAACATACAAGGTCGGGAATAATAATTTATTAAACACGTTGATAATGCAACGACTATTTGACACCTTGAAGAAATTAAGGCACAGAGTTTGAGAGAACAATATCTTCGTTAGGACCAAACTTAGATATAGCAAACCTTGTGACTAATTATGCGCGCCGACCAAATTGCAGTTGTCTGACGTAGCCAGCATATTCTTTCAAGTCAATAATAAGAATAATAAATAATAGAAATTGGAAAGGATATCATCAAACAAACAAACGATTGTAGTAGAAAATGGTAAGGATATATTATCAAATAAACTATGTCGAAGCAAAAGAAATAGACAGGCAAGAACTTGCTGACTTTTCTTTTTTTCTCACACTTTCCTTTTTCAAACTATTTTTTTTAACCACCAAATCTTTTTGCAATATGATTAGAATTCCTGGATGAAATTGTGCACACTTCATTCTTTTTTTTCTTTTTTTGGTTGTTGTTCTTGGCTATAGAGCTTGGTTGGCACATCAAGCTATACTGAGTTGATAACGACCAATATAGTTCTTAGCCCAAAAAAAAAAAAAAAAACCAAGGTAGTGAGGTTATTAGTTGTAATATATGATTTGTAAAACTAATGACGTACAAATTAACATGCCTACCCATTATACACCAATTAATAACCTTCATTTATTAACTTCTGCATCCCATTCATAGCTTTTTCCTCTTCAATGTTTTACCTAATTACCACGTTACACACACGTATATTGAAATTGCACACACGTAGGGTTTTCTTGTGTAACTAGTCTGAACTAAGGGTTTATAAGTTGACAAACAAGAAAGTAACACATTGAATTTTTAGAGCTGACAAAGCTTTGGTGGTTAGTCCACTGAATTGTAGATATTTTGTACCTGACATGCATTGGCTACCTCAAAAGCTTTCCACAAGAAAGTTTCAGTTTCCTTTCGTTTTTCAACCGTTCTTTAATATTGCAAAATTTACCATTGTACTATTCTTGACATTTCGAGATGATTTGGAGAAAAAGTGGCATTTGGTAACTTATCCTCCAACTGCATCCGACATTATTGCTTTGGAGGGTATTAGCAAAAGGACCACACATAGATTTATTCAATAAAGTCAGAAATTACATCAACCATACCTTATGATAAAAAAAGAATAATTACTAGATATTATGGATCTGAAAAATTAATAATTATTATAAAGAAATGTTATTTACTCTATATTTTTTGTTATTTGCACTCCCATTATATATTTTATCGTATAGTCTTATACATGAACTATATAATTAAAATGATAGTGAGAATATAATTAACAAAAATGGGAGTGCAAATAATATTTTTTTTAGTTATATTGTGAACCTTTAAAAATATTCAAAAAATAAAAAACTTATCGCCCCAAAACCATATGTGCATACTTCCACCGACCGGAATTGTAGAGCTATTAACAGCTCTGTACTTGAGTCTGATTTATCATTGACTAAACTCCACACTTGCCCGATTGTAACGTTTAGAAGAGTTGTTATACTTTTAAGATTTACCACCATTGATATATCTATACACAGACACACACACACACCTTCTAGCTTGTAACCAAAGTACTTAGGCAGATTGCTCAACCCAAAAAAAAAAAAAGTAATTAGGGAGATTTGATCTGTAGGCCGGCTTATATACTATTTGGTATATTCATGGGCTATATTTCAATTGGTTATAGTGAGTTATGATGACATAGGGATTTACAATTTTGATATTATATATATATATGTATATATGTAGACGTATGTATGTATGTATAATTTCATTTTGAATTTTACGACATGATCTATAAGTAGTTTCCATTGGGATTATACCCTCAATATCCCTACCCATATACATGCGGTAATATTCTAGATATATTGTAAGAAAAGCTACTTGAAATGAATGAGCAACTCCAAATGCATTCTTTTTTATTAGTTTTTTCATGTTGGTAAGCATCTCAAAAAAGCATAATCCAAAGAGAAATTTCTCAATCCAAGCCACAAAGTTCCAATCTTGATTGCATAAACTTACTTTTAAACGAAATAAATGACATTGTAACACTTTTTATAATATAATATATGATATATAAAAATTATTATAAAAATAAAAAGACGATCTCAAAATACGTTTACATATGACGAGACATCTAAATACGTCGGATGCAACATAAATTTTGAATACTTCTCTCAAAATGCGTTTACATATGACGAGACATTTAAACACGTCCAATGTAACATAAATTTTGAATTCTTCTCTCCTCCAAAATTGTGACGCTAGCGGGCTGTCATCACATCTAGGGTTCTCAAGATTCACGTTGAGAATCACCCAAATACAAAAAACAGTGATGAGCTAATCATATCTGCTCAAAATTCATTGTCACTGTTTGTGTATCATTCTTTGTCAGTACGCATGTCCACATTATTTATTCAGACTATAATCCCCAAAAAAAGGACAAAAATTCTAAATCGGTTGAGCTGTCCTCCCCCATATGTTGTCCTCCCGCGCTTTCAACTCTTAGCGTCAAACAGTTGACTTCGACTTCTAATTAATATTAAAACAAAGCCCCTGCTCATTTCTATCACAGCCGCAATATAAATCAATAAACAATTCCAACTTATACTCAACCGACCACATAATCAAATCCTTAATCCCAGATTTGAAAAGTCAAATTACTCGCCAAATAACATTAAACAAGTTTAGTCTTACTTTAGATACTTTAGATCCTCACCATATATATAAGACCCCACTGCCTCTAGTCATACTGAATCTAGTCATCCACAAACTCTTGGTTGGAGCTTCTTTTTTTTCCTTTTTTGTACTCTCCACCCTTTTCCTTTTTTTTTTCTTCTCTTGATCCAAGCTATGGCAACCTGTATGCACAGAATGCATAATGCATATACCAACTTTAGTGCATTTTCTGGAAATGTTTTTTCTGAAAACATATCTGGAAAATGTTTATCTTCGCGAAGTAGTACTCCATCGTTTAAAACTAATGGAGTGCAATTAGGGAAGCAGCCAGTAATAATGTCTGCTTCCCTAATTGCACCATCTATGGTGAAGAAAGTCGTGGCTACAGGTTCGAGATTGGCTCGTGTTTGGAGAGAGATACAAGGGATGAACAACTGGGAAAACCTAGTGGAACCCTTGGATTCTCTTCTCCGGGAGGAGATTATTCGGTATGGAGAGTTCGTTGTTGCATGTTACAAGGCTTTCGAGCTTGATCCCAACTCGAAAAGATACTTGAATTGCAAGTATGGGAAGAGGAATCTCCTGAATGAAGTTGGATTGGAAAACTCTGGCTATGAGGTAACGAAATACATTTATGCTACTCCTGACATTAATGTTCCCATCCAAAACAGCCCCAGTTGCGGCAGATGGGTAGGATATGTTGCAGTATCCAGTGATCATGAAAGTGCTAAGCTGGGAAGAAGAGATTTGCTGATCACATTTCGCGGTACAGTTACTAATCCCGAATGGATAGCAAATCTGATGAGCTCATTGACAGAAGCACGTCTTGATCCTCATAATCCTCGGCCTGAAGTGAAAGTGGAATCTGGATTTCTAAGTTTGTATACTGCAGATGAAAGCCAAAGCAAATTCGGGCTCCCCAGTTGCCGGGAGCAGCTTCTTTCGGAGGTTTCTAGGGAACTGAATAAGTACCAAGGAGAGGAAATGAGCATCACCATTGCTGGACATAGCATGGGGAGCTCGCTTGCTCTTCTACTTGCATATGACATTTCTGAGCTTGGATTGAACAAGGAAGTTTCGACTAATGATCATGTACCGGTTACGGTTTTTTTCGTTGGAGGGCCTAGAGTTGGGAACTCCGGCTTCAAAGAACGTTGTGAGGAGCTAGGAGTTAAGGTTTTGAGGATGTGAATGTTAATGATCCAATCACGAAGCTTCCAGGGGTTTTTTTCAATGAGAGTTTGAAGGTTTTGGCCGAGCGGTACGATCTTCCTTGGAGCTGCTCGTGCTAATGCTCATGTGGGAGTTGAATTGCTGCTTGATTTCTTCAAGATGCATAACCCTTCTTGTGTTCATGATCTAGAAACATATATCAACTTGCTAAAAGGTCCCAACAATTTGGAGATTCAAAGTGAAGGTTTCAATTTTGTACAGAAAGCAAAGAAGATGGCTTTGAGTGCTTCAAAGTTCAAGGGATTAACTTGGAGAAACGCAAGCTTCAATATGGCCGGACTAGTTCAATCACAAAGGACGTGACAAAAGTTGATCTTCTTGGAAGGTAGACTGCCTTGGTTCCGTAAATTGATTTTCCAAAGGCGACATAAAACCATATAATCAACCTTGGAAACCTTTGGTTTGTGAGTACAATTCGAGAGTTTATGCATGTTGTATATGAATCAAATTTGAAAGACAATTTGAACAAAAGGGACTTAGGCTAGTTTACTTGTGACCTGTGAAATGCGTCCAATGGTTGTATTTGTTAAATTTTTAGTGTACGATCATACTATATTCTTATCTCTGAATATATACGACATTTTTATTATCGTACATTAATCTCTTTCTATAGTACCAAAACAAATAATACAACAAAACAGAATAAGGTAAAAACACAACTGTGTTGTGTTAGCCCTAAGGAAGTACATTCTCAAAGATGGATCCTATTTTATATGCTTTATTGTAAAGTCTATTTGCACTAATTCTCAGACAGAATCCATATGTTCATTCTAACTAATGATATCAATTCAGTCTGCAATCTAACTAATTAATTAAATCTTCTGCAACCCGTTGTTGATTTTGCAGACAAAGAGAATCTATTCATCTCTCATAAACCCAATAATCAGAGTTTTGATCTCCTTGCTTAGGTTTTCCGTGTTTCTTGTTCATGTTTTGCCAGCAGTCTGAGTTTTGGCTGGCAACATCTCAATCAAACTTGGGATTTCCAAGGACATGTTCAGACCATTTACCAATACCTCTGGAATTGAAGCAAAAGCATTGGGATAGTTGAATACATCAATGAGAAGTATAACTTCAGAATTGGGAAATCGTAGCATCTTCATGAAAATTAGTAGCCCTCTGACAATCACAAAATCATTCAATTTGTATACGTAAACACTCACTAATGAATTTAGAGCCTTTTCTCAATCGTTTTTTGACTTGGTAAATGATTTTGTAAAAGTACAAAATTAATTGAAATTTCTTGATACAAAGTAAGATAATATAGATGTTGATTTGCATCTTCCCTAACTTCCTCAAGAATTTTGCAGCATTCTTTTGCTTTCACTGCAACACATGCCTTGTACATGATGAAGATTGAAAAGGCAACTAGAGTAACCAAAAGAAAAATGGCAACAATTCATGATCTTTTTTTTTTTCAAAATTTTATTGTTCTACACCATCAATTAGCAACTACCATCAGACTCTTGGAATGAGATCGTACGGTTTTAAGATAGCATCTGCATGTAATTGTGGATACGAGAAACATGGGATCAACTCATTCGTCCCATTGGTCGGTGGGGATGAGAATGAGAAACGTGCAAGGATAGGAAATGACTGATCTAACCATTGGTCAGTGGAGCACGTGTCCACAATAACGAATTCTAGAAATGGAAAGCTTTGAAAATATTTATATTTGTCCTACTAATTCATCAATGTACCCCCATTGATCAAAAGAAAATTATATATTTTAAAATATTGAGTTGTCCAAAAAATTGTTTTTACCTTGATAATTGGCAATGATCCAATGTAGATATGTGTCCATGAGCGATTTAATAACAATTAGTAATAAAAAAAATGAAAGAACATACATAATCTATGGCTTTAATAATGACTACGTACCAAACTCAGTATTTTAAGGAGTTTACTTTACTGGTAAGTTTTTGCATACGCAGAAAATTTATACTTTCATGAGTTGTTGATTATGGATGGGTTCCTCATTGTATCATTTTGTCTTATTTATTAATTATGTATATCGTCCCTATATCATTATTGTCCAATACTATTTAGAAAACTAAAATAATTTTTTTCTAATTGTGCTTACACTAAAATTCTTGTCAAGCAAGCCAGCTGAGGGAGCTAATGGTATCCAAAACGCAGATGTGCTAAACAGGGAATAGTAAAAATTTTGAATGTGTTTAGATAGTAGATTATTTGGTATAATTTTTTGAAAAAAGATACTGTGCACTTTTTGATGTGATGTATGTGAGATAAAAAGATAGTTGAAAAATATGTTGATGAAGCAAATAAATGTTTTTATAGTTACAGCCCTAGATCCTTTTTTTTTCATTTTTCTTTTAGTGTAAGTAGAAGGCATCAAAACCGAAACCTTTCACTTACACTTCTTCCCTCGAACCACCCAACTCATCTCTCTGCCCATAGCTCTAAACTTGATAACCAAGTAATCATAATAACTAAATTTTGGATTCAGACAAAATAATGTATATTCAGCTGATCTAACCTGGTCAATTTGAGCTGATGCACGCAATGAAGGAATAAAACAGATAAGGTAAGTTAATTAATAGAATATTACTTGGGAAAAAATGTTGGAAACTCACATATTTACTTCATCAACCTTTTGAAAGGGTGGTACATTAATTGCATGAAATAACCATAAATAAACAACTTATCATTTAACAATATAGGTCCTAAATCAATTTCACCGGTTGATAAGAAAGATTGGTTGAACCGATGCATAAATGATAGGGCAAATGACCTTTTTCATCTCTCAATTTCGCAAAAATATTCTTTTCATCCCTCACTTTTAAAACAAAGTAAATTCATCGCTAACATTTAAAAATTGAAGTTATTACATCCATAAATCCAACTTTTAATCTGAATCAAACTATCCAATAACCCAATAATAATTTTCGGGGATAAAATTGATAGATCATTCGGTCAACTCCATCACATTCACATGATATTTATTGAACCAAAAGAGAAAAAATATTAAAAATTATAACATAAAAGGTTGTTCTTTGTCTTGAAATAGTAGGATTCGTTTTTGGATAAATTCTTTTCATGCACTGTTTATATATATACGCTTGCGAGTCTAGATGCATACCATACATACAAAATTTGGTGTTTAACTTTAAATTGAAATGATGTGGTAGGTATTTAGACCCATAACTATATACAATAACAATGTAAGAAAGATTAATTCCTTCTTTTTTATGTGTTATAAGTTTTTCCATTTTTCATTTTTTGGATTCATTAAATTTCACATGATATCAAGTTGAGTTGAATTCAGTGATTCTATCAATTAGTATCCCCCAAAATTGTAATTCAGGTTGATTAGGTGGTTTAATTTCCAAATGGAAAGTTGGGATTCAGGGGATATAATATGCTTTAGTTTTTAAATGTCCAAGATGAATTTGCATCGTTTTAAAAGTAAGAGGACCAAAAAAAATATTTTTATGACAATATGAGGGATGAAACTTGTTATTTTTCTAAATGATAAACCATAAAATGGGGGTGCCAAATTATCTTACAAGTGACCCTTGATTGGATTTCACTTGAATCACCACATGTACTTCAATTAAAATGAGAAACACGCCAAAAAAGAGAATCTTACTATTGTGAACAAGAAATAAGTTAACTTCTAGTCGTTACCTATATGCCTATAAAGTTAAAATGATCATATCAGACATTTGAGCAGAGGAAATCCATTTCACGTACTAGAAAGGAGTGGATTCAAATGTGAATATCATAATACTTTTTGCCAAGAAAATGACATTAGGTCGAATCATGTTTTTGTGGTTGTTCTTTACGGAACAATACTAGTTGTTCATAGCTGTCTATAGAATCAAAGTGATTAACCAAATGATTTATAATGATTCTTATTTCTTTTCGTGACAAGGTTCACCTTCAATACTATTCTATTTGGTACAAAATTAATGTATTCGATACTTGTTAATCAAATGTCAATTAATACACTAAATTCTTAAAAGTAATTAATTGGGTCTTTTCATCTATTTGCTCAATTAAAAAAAGATGGAAATCATGGCAAGTTGGACGCACACTATGGGGTGCTTGTTTCACAGATTAGAATCGGAAATGAAAATGGAATCATAGACTCTGGTCTTGAAATTAAACTTTTCATTCCAATATCTAGCTTGGTTCACACATTGGAATTAGCATCATTCCAATTTCTGATGCCTTGGTTTGATGAGTGTTTCGGAATTAAATGTAATTAAATTCCAAATTTACCCCTGATATAACAATTCTTATAAAACAAAAGAATTACACATACGACAAATTAACATCTCCATAATTGTAACTACAATAGTTATTAAATTTTTGATAAAACATAAGAAAATCATAAACCATAAAAAAAGTTAATACCAGAAAATAAATATAGTGGCTGCATTAACAAGAAGTAAATTCCCAAAAAGAGAGAGTTTTTAAACTAACTTCCCAAAGGTGGCGATTTTTGAGTCTCTTCCCAAAGGGTAAAAACGCATCCAAGGAATGCGTTCTTCCAAATAAAACGTAACTTTTAAATACGTTATTTTAATTTTCATAAATTTGTTTAAAATATGAAAAATTGGTTAAATAGCACATAACATACCAGCTCTTTATTGCGAAACGGACAGGTTTTGTAGTATGTTTTGTACCAGCTCTTTATGGGAAACATACCAGCTCTTTATGGAAAAATTGGTTAAATAGCGCTCAAAGGAAAACTAGTATGTTTTGTATTTAAAATAAAATTAAATATGTGAAAGTTAAAAAAAAAAAAAGAAATTGCCCATAATCTACCAGTTCTTTATGAGAAACTGGCAGGTTTCGTATTTAATGCACATAACTATGAAACTGAAAGGTATTCAGGCAAACAATTTTACAAACAGGCACAAGGCAACCAGAAACCCACCCAAACTATACTAGTATTCACGGATCAAATAACAAAAAGATCAAGAATCGAAGACTTTTTTTTTTTAATTTCTCATTGCATTTTGTGACAAAAGAATATGAATTCATGGAAGAAAGACTTTTTTTAAAATCTTTGTGTTGTGTAGCATGAGTGGAATAAAAGTGAGAAGGTGATGGGTCCAGAGCATAGCATTTTGGTCCAATTAGTATTATTGTGTCAGATTCCTTTCTTTCCTTTTTTATTTTTAGCTAGCCAGTGAGTAGCCTGAGAAAACAGAGAAGAAGGAAGAGAAAGCTTGCGTACGGAGAAGAAAAATTGCAGAGGCAACGGAGAAGAAAATTGCAGAGGCAACGGAGAAGAAATTTTGGATAAGAGATGAAGACTATATGATGAAGAAGAAGAACAGAAGGTGCGGCGTGTGATGGAGAGAAAGAGATGGTAGATCTGTCATAAATGTTGTCTGAGGGAATAAGTTGAGGGTTTTGTCCAAAACCTCCCAATTTTGCTCTGGAACGAAGGAAGTCCGATTTTTTAGAAAATGATTCCAAAAATTGCATTCCAATAGGCTTAACCCAAGCAACAACTAAGGGTTTATTCCATTCTGTGATTCCCAAACCCTTTAACCAAGCAGCCCCTATATTTCCAAGGACATTTTGTCACTTTACAGGAAAAAAATAGTGGTTAAATGAGAGACTTCATAAAAGGAAGTGGTTTGGTAAAAAATACTATGAAACTAAAGAAGAATAAAAAAATATTTTTTGGTAAAAGGTTAGGACAAAATGATCCTTTCATAACTAAATCTTTTGGGATAACAATAGAAGTATTTTAGGAAAAAAATAACTAGATTTACATTTCAAAAACAAAAAAGAAAAACTACAAAACAGAAGTCACATCATACCGTTCATGGACCATATTGTATTGGTGAGCAGATAAAGAGGAACATTAAGAAAATAGTTTTTATTAGAAAAATAATGAATTTCTTTTAATGCTTCATTACCTATTGGTTAATACAATATTAATAAAGGTTTTGATATGATCTTTTGTAGTCATATTGTAGTGTTTCTTTCTCTTTTTTTCTTGCTAAAGTATTTCTTCTTCTTTTTTTCAAAAGATTGAGGAATATAAGAATCACTTGTATTATAAATTCTGTTAAGAAATTTCTTTTTATAATTCTTTTAGTTTCCAAAGAGTTTGGACAAGATACACTTTACCCCCTTGTGGTATAGCTATTTGTCACGTAAACCCCTATAGTTTTTAAAAACTATATATAACCCCCTCATAATTTGAATTAAAGTGTCAAAGTGACAGAAATTATCATTCATTATGGACCCATGGAAAATGCTAAAATTACACTTGTTTAAAAACGAAAATGATTGAAGGGATCAAAATATATAAACATTGATATGCATGACACTCTAATTTCGTATGTGATTTTATATTTTATGATACAATCCCCTTATGAATTTTCAAATATATACATAACCCCATATGGTTATTAAATAATTTTTCAACTTTACATAGGGATATTTTTTATATTTTAATTGACTCCGTATGAATTGCAAATTTTGTTATTTTGACACTTTAATACAAATCATAAGGGAATTATGTATAGTTTTTGAAACCATAGGAGGATAATGTAAAAAAAGCACTAAACCATAGGGGAGGGGGGTAAAGTATAATTTGCCCAAAAAGTTTTCCAACCAAGTGCATGATCAATGGTCACTAAACTTTCTAAAATATGATTTAAACCCTATTAATTTTTCGTCTTGAGGTGACAAAGATGCTCTCGCAATCTAGTGTGCTGTGCTGCTCACGTGTCATGAATTTTGTCTCCTTTTAGTTGAAAAGATGGTTGGAATTGGCCCTTTGAGAAATTTAATGTGTCAATCACAGGAAAAGTAGTATAATGTTGCTAAATGAAATTTTAAGAAAAGCCGATGTCAATTTATGGTGCACTTTATCCTTGAAATTATTAATTCCTTCAAGCCACAAATACTGCTTTTTCTTTAAAAGTAACAGCTATCAATGTTCCAAAGTAGATTCCAGCCATATCACTGGATAATTATGGCAAAACTCAAATACGTTTGTGATTCACGTGAATAATATCTTTGATGATATCAGTAGAAAGGAAAATGTTTAATTCATGGAGAGAGAAAAGAAACCAAGATAGATAAGACAAAATAATTCACTGAACAAAATGTGGGCTGCTCACACATTAGAAACCTTTTTTTTTTCCTCCACCCCGTTAGAAAACTTGCTTTCCTCCTCCCGCAAGAAACTTTCAAGGAGCACCTTTTTTCAGGTCGAACTGCACAATCAAGTGTATCACATTAGCTTGTCTAATTTATTGGGAGTCAAAGTAAACCATTGAGATCTTATCTAAACAACTTTTCAAAAGGGAATTACCCTTAGATTTAAAAACTTGTTGAGTGTGTTTTAAGATCATTATAGAAACTTGTTCTTACAAGATTAACTGGGAATTCTATTTCACGTTTTATTTCATGTAAGGCAAACATATAGACGGCATTCTTTTCCATATCTTATGGTTGTCTCATGTGTAAGGATCCAAAACATTCATTCGTGTTCCTTAGTTAACAATGTTGAATGGGTAGAATTTACTAAGATTCAATACTATGCTCTCTAATGTTTCTTGAATCCATATTTCGACCTTAACTGCCTATTTGATTGTAATTATTGGCTGGATTTTATCTGCTCATATCTCTTTGTTTATTTGACTGATTTCACCTTGTAGATCAGTTTTATTGTACTGATTGTAGCATACATTTTACTGTTTCAAAATAAATTCTAACTTACTCGAAAAAAATGTTTGTTGAATCATGTTGGTTTTTAAATGCACCGTTAGCGCTCACCTTAGAGTTGTCGAAGACATCCCTCTTAGCTATTGAGTAGCGAAATTGATAACGTGCATGGATGAAGCTCCTAAAATGCGAGGTTCCTTAATTACTTCTTTGACCAATGTGCTAAAAGTAATTGACAGTCAAAATGCCGACATCTCCAGTAAAATTATTGGGTAGGAAATCATTTCATTTTTGTCTGATTGATTTGGTGATTGGACGGTGGCCAGTGTAGTAAATGCCTTTGCTTCGGAAGTTAGTGACCACATGCATAAATTCAATGTGTTAATAGTTTTTTTTTTTTTTACAATGATAACAATTGTATAATCTATTCTATTCTAATCTAAAGAAAAGAGAAAAATTATTGGGTAGAAAATCATTTCATTTTTGTCTGATTGATTTGGTGATTGGACGGTGGCCAGTGTAGTAAATGCCTTAGCTTCGGAGGTTAGTGACTCATGCATAAATTCATGTGTTAATAGTATTTTTTTTTTTTGATAACGATAACAATTGTATAACTTATTTTATCCTAATCTAGAGGGGAGTGGGAGGTTAAAGAGACTTGTATTAAGAGTTAGTAAGTATACAGACCTTACTAGATCAAAAGGGTATTTTAACACCATTCTTGGATTTTTTTTCGCTGTAGATGGTATTTAAACCCTTATTTACAGTCACAAAAAAAGATTTAAATCCCTCCTTAGTGGCCGCAGGAGTATCTAACAAATGAAAATTTTATTGACCGCGCGGTCGGCTCAAGAAGAAGGGTAAAAATGCCTACATCGTAAGGATAAAGAAGGATAATATTATTGTGAGGTTAAACAAGATAAGTAGTCGTACTTTTACCTTTCAAGCCCTTGTTATTTTCCTTTGATGATACTTTATGTTAATCAAACTTAAGAAAAATATCAAGATTAGAGACAGTGTAACTCGACGTCTATAAACCATTGATAGTGTTTTAATATAAATCAATCTCTTAATAGATTGACATGTCAAGAAATAGAAGTTTTTGGATTCAAATCCCTCTTTCTCTTTCCACTTTTTAAATCCCACCTACTACAAAATTTTAAAAGAAAATATCAATATCTCAATCTAATCCAAACCCTATCCATAAATTTTAAATATACCTACCCCTAAAACGTCCAATTTCTTTAAACATTAGGCGCTTGCATTGTGTCAAATCACAAAATTATAGCGTATGTGTTGCAACTTTTGTCCTAAACTTAATTTCTCTTCAATGCAATCATCTTGTGCAAGTGATTAATTAACATATATTTGTGGGAGAGTACTAAAGTATGGCCAATACCCTTTGTCAGAAGTTGACCCACAAATTGATGTGCAAGTTCGAGTTTTTGAAAACATAGAGATAGAATTTGTCGACTATACCATGGAAGTTATTAAACATATACATGGGTGCAACAATCTTGCAAGTGTTTCACGGGATCAGTTCATGAAGATCAGAACTGCGGAAGGCCTGGTCAATCACAAATACATATTTTTACTAAAGATAGGATTGTTCCTTAACATGGATTAATTTTGATATAGCCAGTATAGTTTTTAAAGATTTGACACGTAAAATAACCAACATTTTCATGATCTGAAATTGCTAAATCACCTAAAGAACAAATGCGACAAAAGAATGTCTTTTTAACATTAGCTTCTCTGGCTTTGTAGGGGATATTTGTCACCTCGATCGAAATCAAGGTTTTTATTTTGGTTAATGGCGAATTCATTATCGAACTTCAACCTTTCAGAAAGCAAAGTAACTTAACCATAGTACACATTAGTGCTTGCATTATTCATGCCTTCGTTTTGAGAAATAACCCTCCAATTATAAGACTACCTAAACACATTTTCGAATCTTGAAAATCTAGTTACAAACAATTTGACTATTCCCTTCAATATAAATTTCTTTGCACATGTTCCATGACTTTTGGCATCAAACATGAAACATGGTAATGAGGAAGGTAGAAAATTTAAGAGTAGAACTAGGCATTTAGTCATCATAATGCCTAACAATGGCCAAAACAATTAAGCTTGGTCTAAATGTAGGCAACACGTAACTTCTACAATTTTGACAGATTGAGCATAAAAACTATAGAAGATGCCCTATTTGGCACTTGAGTTTTTTGTCAGGTTTGTCTGCTACAATTTTTTTAAAAAATTTTAACTACAGTATCCTCCAAAAAATTTTCAAAATTTTTAAACTATACACTTAAAAATATTCAAAATTTTATACATTTAAAAAATTTTTTTAAAAACTTCTACAGTAAAATTTTAGACAAACACCCAAAAAACTCACTTGTCAAACGGGTTTAGAAGCCATTTTTTTCACTTATCTAGTATGAAAGACATATATAAGTGCATTAAGAAACCTATAATCTTCAGTTACCAGCAAACTTATTAGCATGCGTCTGATTAAGAATTGCATTAATTCATATATGCATGCTCTAAATCCAGGTCATAAATAAAATTGGTCCATAAATTATAAATATCGCTTACGATTTGTTAAACAAAGAAGTTACTCTCAACATTTAGAGGGCTAGGGTTCAAATCCCTCTTCCCCTTGTCTGCTTCTTAAACCTTATCATCGTCTCCAAGAAAAAATAAAGAAATTGCTCAAAAATGAATATAAAATTTTTAAAAGATTGAAATGATCCATATTATTTGAGCGATTGCGTGCCAATATAGAATTACGTAACTTCTAGAGTTACTGCTACTTTTTAAACAAGAAGAATAAGGAAAAGACATGAAGAGTTCATGTTTCATACAAAACTAATTAACAAGCTTGGTAAAACATTCTAACCTTGTCAATGAACAGAGTTGTGTCCCTTCCTTTAAAAAACCGGGTTCTGAAGGGTCAAATTCAAAGCACTTTTGTGCCCAAAAAAGGATTGGCAACGTCAAAGTTATTACGATTCTCTTCATACTTTTCATGGAACTCATGTCCCATGCAGATCAAAGCTAGTGGGAGTGCTTTTCACTCATATAATATTGCATTTTTACTCGACGCGGTTTGGTGACTCAACAAAGACAATAAGACTATGCAAATTTTTTAACCAGATGAACTAATTTATGGGACAGTTGATTTTGACCCCCACTTTCTTTGTTTATCTTAGTTCAATCCTTCTAAAGAATTAAAGATTATTCTAAACATATTAGTGATTATAATAAAATATTAAAACAGAGAATATGTCACTTTTGCATCACAATTGGCATCACTGCATAAGTCAGCTTATTGCTGCATACCATCATCAAACTCTTACCCTTTTTTTTAATTTTTTTCCCTTTTTGCAAATCAAACTAATTCATGTTCTAGCTTATGTAAAAGTTATCCAGAAGAAAAAGAAAATAAAAAAAATTGAAAGAAAGACATTTCCATGGAAAAATATCTAACCAGGGGCGCAGGAAATCTTGAACCTGGAAAATCTGCCAAACCAAATAAGTCATAGGGACGAACTAATCTCTGATTTGCTATGTTCAGAGTAGGAATAGCCATTTGTATACATGACAAGAAATAGCAAAAGAAACCATCTGTGGCTGTATAAATGCTACAACTATATTTTTCCATTTCTAAAAATATTAAACCAATAAGAAATAAACATTTTTTTTAACTTTCACAAATGTAGTATCTTAATCGACTTGAGTTCTTTTTTTTTTTTTAAGTCAATAGCCATGCAACATATGACTACTATCGTATATAATAAAGTGACTGATTAGGTTTCGTAAGTTCCATGCTATCTCAGAAGAAATTAATTACTTCAAGAAAGAGTAGTAGAAGAGAAAGATTTACACCCTCACATATGCAATTTAAAACTTTGTTTGTACGATTACCAATCATACCAAAAGTAATATATCGAAACCTCAGTTTAAACATATAAGTCCTAATTTATCAGACTTAAAAAAAAAGGCTATTTTATTGATATCTCAAAACCTCAGTTTAAATTAGACACATCCCATATGAGAATAATATTAAACAGACTCTTCTGATCTACTTATAAAATCAACCTGATTACACCATTCAAAGAAAAATACTTTGATC
The DNA here is from genome assembly GCA_023065735.1 of Coffea humblotiana. Lineage (NCBI taxonomy): Eukaryota > Viridiplantae > Streptophyta > Magnoliopsida > Gentianales > Rubiaceae > Coffea > Coffea humblotiana. Next base: position 12,747,384 of record CM041210.1, on the reverse strand, counting down.
TAAAATCCAAGCTATTGACAGCTCCCAATTCTCCTTACTTCTTCTTACTTGTTCCCAATTTGCCACCGTTGCTTGGACACTAGTAATAATAATCTTCTTCTTCACAATTGTTGCTTAACAATTTTCTTCCAAATGATGTATGCAGATGTAGCCAGTGCAAGTCTACTAAGCTAACCTCTAAATGAATTACCCAAAGAATATTAGCAGCGCCATTGAAGCCCATAATTAAGACCAACAATGTGATCCACGGTATACTGAGTTCAAAGCGTGGATCTGCCTCTATACATTATAAGTAAATGGACACTCAAAGAATAAATGATCTCTAATTTCAATTAAAATTTTGGCAGAAAGCACAAAAGTCATCATTAATGATACCCCAATTCTTCATTCTACTCTTGGTACTCAACGTGCCTCGACAAACAAGCCACACAAATGGTCTCATCCAAACCAACTTATATCAAGAAGTTTTGCTTTTGAGACGAATGAAGAGCGTTACATGTATCTTTCGCTGTAAAATGTCCAGATTGAGCTGGAATCCAGATAATAGTGTTCTTGTAGGAATAATCAAGTTTCAAGTCATCTGGAATGATATTCACGATAGATTTAACCTCACCATTGACTCTTTTGTTACAATGCCAACCCCACTTTCCATCGCGAACAACACTACTAATTTTTGCATAACACAAACTATGATAATATAATCTGAAGATCGATCTAGTAATTCCCCTCAAGGATACCAGGGATCGAACCAAGGAAATGTGCCATTACCGTCATCAATTTGGCATTTCATCAGAGGATTAGCAAGATGTCTCACATGCAGAATTTTCCTCCAACTAGTTTATAATATTTGCTAAGTCAAGTAGGCTAGGAAGCCGTAACATTTGATCACTTAGCTATATTTCAATCATGAATCGTAGCGCTGAAATAGGTTTTTTTTTTTTCAATCAACACTTAAATAGCTTATTAATTTTTAGCTTAATAATTATAATGTCCTAAGCAATAGGGTTAGTACGCTTTCAAGAAGATTATAAAAGGTCTTGTTAATTACTGATACTCATCAAGAGAAATTAAAAAAGAAACCTTGTTAGTCATAATTCTATTTATTTTAGTGAGAAAAACCAACTTCAAAACCAAAATGGAGATTCAGTGATTTGCTTGTTTTAATAAGATCAGATTTTTGGGGGAAAAAAAAACCAAAATGGAGACAAGTCTATATCCCGGAGATGAAAATCTACTTGTTCATGTACAACTTTAGTGGACTGTATCATAGAAATATAAACATGAAGAAATGCAAATTAAAGATAAGCACCATAAAATTCCATTAGGCTGGAGAAGCTATGACCATCATAAATGTTAGGTTGGTATTATGAATTGGATCTGAATCCTTAGCATCCTCCTCTTTAATTGCTGAAGACAATATTCATACTAAGAACGACTATGTGAACTCTGAAAATATCAATGAAAATATATACAACAATATTGTGTAATCTTCCCATTTTCAATCTTCAAGATGTGTACAAAATTTAAATGGTTAAAATATCCACCATATATAAGTTGCATTAATTAGTTCATTATGTAAGGCCCTCAAATAAAAATTTTATTTTTGCTGCTGTCCAAGTGCAAACTGAAATAGACGGTTTTTCTGCGTTTGAGGTAAGATTTTGACCGGGTCACCATATTATGTTCAAAGTTCAAACTGTGACTTTTTATGTTAACCGACCATTAATAGTCACATCAATCAATTACATGAAAGGTCACGATTCAGTCTTTGCTTAGTTAGGGAGGTTTCTCTGGAGGTATCAAGGTATGTGTGTGTTGTACGTGTAGTGTATACTTAGATTTATGATTTCTTGCAGTTGAAAGCATGTCGTGAACACAAGTAACACGATATTTCTTCTTGAGCAATTTTCCCTAGGAATTTTGTTAGTCAAATACAAGAAAAAAAGGGTAAGAAAATATACGAACAAGACCATTTTGAGCATATCCAATGTTCATGCTATTGAGCTTCCATTCTATAAATTAGTCTTTTTAGAGTGCAGTTTCTTTAAAAAAAAGTTTTTACATTTTTATTAATACATTTTTTAATTATTTTTTATTTCACATACATCCAATTATTATAATATATTTTTTAGAAAAATTTCAAAAAAATAGCAATTCAAACCACGTTATTGGACATATTTATGTACATGGTTAAATATCCACGCAGTCAGACGGTCAAGGGTTCATCTTTTCTCGTTTTACATAAAGGTTTGAATTATACTGCCCTTGTTCTTTCTTTTCCTGTTTGCCATTCTAGTACTCAAAATCATTAGAGGAGAAGAACAATTTAAATGTGTCAAATTAATGAAACAGAATCCTGGGGACCAACGTGGAATTGTGTGTTGCTGGCATGTAACTTACCTGCGCTCAACAATGCTATCATTTTCTTGGCACCATCTTCTCCTCATTGAATGGAAAATCGGCAATGGAAAGTACTTGTGCCCCACAAAGCTATCAGCTCCTCATTTGTTGGAAATTGATGAATCGAGACAAAAGAATCCGATATTGTTCATCATTTTTCAATCTAATCACAGCTAGGGAGTAGGCAGTACTTTAAGGTATCTGTGGGCTTACAGTGCCCAAACACGTAGCATACTTCCATGAATTTGTCTTCCTTTGCTGTAGACGCAAACTTTGACTATGTAATTTATTGTCTGCCCAATCTACAAAGGTGCTAGAAGCACATTAAAGTGCGTCAAGAGCAGTCCTCACATCCTAGTATCCTGCTCCCCAATTGAGTGTTTACTTAAACTCAAAATGGGGATTAAGAATAATACAGTAGAAATTAAATGTTAATTGAGTTTTTCATTTAGTAAGAGTGTAAATTACTTCAGAACGGACTAGAATAACAAGAAGAACATTTAATTGAGGAAAATTGGAGTATTTATTCCTTGTGTAACAGGTAGATTTAGAAAAAAAAATATTATATGTGTGTGTATATGTACATATATTGTTTGCATGTGTTTCTTTGAAATTTTGGGAGCTTTCTATTTTACTTGTCTTCCCTCACTTTTAAGAGCCCATCCTTACGCTAGGCTTCTACTTCCCTAAGAGTTACCTTTCTTCTCTCTTCATTTGAACTTATGGTCCTACAAAGCCAGCCTGAGATCTTAAAGACACACCCCTAATAATGGAATTTATCAATAGGTCAGCCTAAAACGTACTAGAAATAACATTGGATTAAATTGCGAATTGCCTTATTGAACTAAACTTAATATCACCTAATCCCTCCATACAAAAATGAAGGCAGATACTGTTGAATTTCTATGTTGCAATCATTATGAAAATGAAAACTAGCCAATTCAAACAAGAAAATCCTTTCCGTTCAAATCATTAACTTTGCTAATGACCAAAATATTATGTTTAGGCCAACAAGCCACGTGAAACAGGATTAAGGAAAGGTCTACACTTTAGATTAGATGTTTGAATGCAAGAAATATCCCATATACACTGAAAAATGAAGTCAAAAGAAGTAATTGCATTCAAAATATGAATCTTAAATTAAACCTCAGCAAGTTGATTGAGAGTAATTAGGTTGAGATTTTGGTACATTTCTACCACAAATGCAACCTGTTTTGAGTTTTCTTAGTCCCTTTTCATAATTAAGTTCGCCATGCAGATGTTTTTGACTGGTATGCTCACTCTCCTGAAATTGGACTACTCAATATTCGCTGATACACACAAAATATTATCAAATGAAGTACTTGATTTGACGTTCTTTGGGTAATTATATTTTGAATGCCTTTACGCTTTACATTGTCACCTCAATAAATGACAAGAACTCTATTCGTATCCTTCTTCAGAAGCTCAAGTTGAAGCACTCTTAATTGTCCTTCGGTTACCAAATCTTGTAAGATCCAGTCTGTTACCAATCCTGTGGACCAATACGTGTGGAATAGTATGTAAAGAAACTACCCGCTTTTTACCCATTCATGTGTGCATGTGAACCTTTTTCTCTATCTAGTGACCGTAATCCCTCCCTAGTAACCAAAAAATGGAAAATAAAATCTATGGGATTGGGACAATTGATAAACGGGTTATTAATGCAAATAGAAGGTTGCAAGTTCGATTTCTGCATGTGATGCTTTGAAAAATTTTGAACTAGACCTTCACCTCCAAGTAAGAGTCGGACTCTGCGGGTGCTCCTCAACCGAATGGAATTAGTCTCATTGAAGATAGAGATACGGGATATTCAAAGTCAAAAAAAAAAAAGGGAAAAAAACTTTTTTCTTTTCCTTCCATCACTAATATATCATACATCAATCCAGACAATTAATTTCGTGGACCACTGATTGGTGGATTAAAGTAAACCAATCTGAATGCATGAAAGTTAAAGTCGAGAGGCAACTTAACTAGCAATATTAAAGTGCAGATGCTGTTTGATTTCCAACTTCTTTTCAGAGCTTGCACGGATGACTTTACTTTGATTCCTTCCTATCTTGTCATGAATACCGTGCACAAATAATTATTTTCCTTCATTCACACTTTTAAGTTCTTTAAGACACATACAAAACAAATTTGTACGAAAATCCAGACTGCTTATATATGAAGATGTTCCAAGCACTGTTCATTTGATGGCTAAAAGGCAAATTTTGAAATAAGACGGAATGACTCGTTACTGTTGATTGTGGCGATAAACTTATCTAAAAAGTCATTCAAACGGCTCATCATTTAGCCGAATTCCTTTTCTTGATTTGATTCACAATCATCCTGATAGGGACTTCCACAGCTAAAAATATGATTCCAATATCCATGCAATTAATTAAGTTGATTCTTGATTTGACATGTCCCTTTCTTATGTTACATGAGTAGCGTCGGGAAGAAATGGTCTCAAGGAAGGCAAATTTCCCCCATCTACTTTATTGTTGGAGTGGCAACTAAGTAGATTTATTATGACTAGCCATTGTTTATATTAATCTTAAACAATCATGATCATCTGATTAATTAGACATTTCTGTCACATTACATCCTGACCCCGCTTAGGCATGACCAACTGAAAATTTTGGGGCAAAATATACTTTACCTCCTGTGGTTTAATGTTTTGTCACACAATCCCCCTATGGTTTCAAAAGTAATACATAACTCCCTCATAATTTGGATTAAAGTGTCAAAATGACAAAAATAATCATTTGTAATGGAACCAATTAAAATGTCGAAATTACCCTTGTTTAAAAACTAAAATGACTAAAGTGATTAATATATATAAACTTAATATGCATGACACTCTAATCCCATATGATTTTATGTTTTACCATATAACCCCTTATAACTTAATACTTTACCATATAACCCCCTTATAGTTTTCAAAATATATACATAACTCTCCTGTAGTTAATAAATAATTTTCAACTTTATATAAGAGTACTTTTGACATTTTAGTTGATTCCATTATAGAAAGCAAATTCCATCATTTTAATACTTTAATCCAAACCATAAGAGAGTTATTATAGTTTTTGAAATCATAGGAGGATTGTGTGATAAAGCGCTAAAATCACAGAAGGGTAAAGTGGTATTTTACCCAAAAATTTGACATGTAGAATGGATTGTAGAAATTAAATTAAGAAAAAAAAAGATGTAGAACTTTCTAATTATAATTGGATTTCTTAAATATTATTTTAAACTACCGACTGGACAGTGTAAAAAATGAAAAAGTTTTTCTGAGAGTACGCTGTCATATTAGAAGTAAGACGAAGGAAATCAAGACCGACATAATTTCTCTAAGGCCTCAAATATTTAAAAGGCTTCTAGTGGATCCCCAACTTAAAAACTTGAATTCCCACAATCAATATGAGATGAACCGATGTTTTCATGAACTAAAGTTGGCCTTGAGTCTTATAGAACTGTTAATTACTGTGCGCCATTGTGCGTTGAGGTGCTCTCCGGCTGTTGAAACAATGCAAGTTGAATATAATTTATAAGATCGAGATTCTACTTATGATCATTTCGGGCAGCAGGTTGGAATCGTAAGATCATAAGATTCTACTAAAAATTGTAAATTGCAAATGTTACTTTTCAATTATTAGTTTACCTAATTTTATTGAATACATGCACATTTAATTAAAAAAAAACATGATCTTAACACTAGTATAGTGACTATTGACATGGTTAGTGCACATTTCAAGGCTCATGTTAGCTTCTCAGAGGCCATATTTAAGTTCTATGGGAGAAGAAAACCCTATTTCTTAACTTTCCTACATTACAATTTCATGAATTTTACTGAAGATATAAACTGAATAATGATCCATTGCACCACCAAGTTCCTAAGTGGCATAAAACACGCTTCAAATACTCTGTTCCAAAATTACCTTTTGTCTCGTATTTATACAGCTATCACTTGTATTGATGCATTAATAGCTCAAACAAACTGTAACTGACTAAGTCAACAAGTCAAAGATTTGTTTGAATTATCAATGCATCAATACACGTGGCAGCTATATAGACATGACAGAACAAACGGAATAAAAGGCAATTTTAGGATAGAGGATTTAAAGTGCATAAAACAATACAAAATGTTTTCCTTTTCCAACAAATCAAACTTAAGTTCTCATTGCATGATCAGATTTGATGCTAATAGTCTAATAGTAGACTAATAGCTTTTAGAAAAAACAATCAATTACCAAACCACAAGATGTTAAATACATTCCATCTACAGTTATTTACTAAATTATTCCTCATGGCTGTAGTGAAGTTGAACAGAAACAGGTAAGGAAATGCTTAAAATGTGGGCTGCACCACTTGCATGTTGCAAGTCAAATTTTGTACAATTCTGAGTAAAAAGATTTGTACAGTCCTGCAAAGATTTTTACGATTTCAAGCACGAACCAAATCCAATTTTATCACTAAAGCAATTCTAGTGCTGACCTGGAATGATAGCTCCATTCCCAATAATAGGATCGTAGAATCCTACAATCCAAATTGCAATTTTAATAATACTAAACTCGAGTCGAGTTTTGAAACTTATAATTCAGAGAGATGAAGGGCCCAAAAATGCAAGTACTTGTTCCAAATTTTCCATACAAAAGAGTAAGTTAACAACTCCATGTAAAATAACTCTTCCCTTTTTAGTTCTATGACAAAGTCAATTGAACTGGCAAATGAAGAATAAGAGGAGAGCAAATGGTACATGTGGGAGCCGGCACAAAGAAGTTGCAGAGTAGAACTCGCCTAAGATCATTCCCCCGGTCCCTGTTGGGCCGAAACACAGGAGTGTTTTCAACCCAAGTGTCAAAAATATTGGACTCCAGTCCCTATATTAACTTCGTTATCTTCATCTTACAATCCCAAAAGGCCACAACTATGAGGCTCGAACCTAAATACTATAATTCAAAATTCAAATATATTGAACAGATGAGTTGCTTAACGGAGAATGAATATAAGAAAGAGACCATACTTTTTTTCCTTAGGTAGTTTGAAAACACAATTGCATGAAATTTTTTTTTTTTTGGTGGTTCATATGATTATGTACACAGCATTTCCAACCTTTCGCAAAAGCAAACGTACGAATCAAATCACTATGAGATTTTTAAAAATTAGAAGAAGAAAAAAGCACACTAGTAATTATACCATAAATTTAGTAATGACATGATTTTATTTGGAGAGAGGAAAATAAGAAGATTAAAGGCATTGTAAGTCTGTGTTACCAAGTTTAATCATTAATTGTGTTCTAATACAACTAGGTTTTTTTTTTTTTTTGACAATTCCCGTACACGGATTGGAATGTCAACTATCTGATTAACCGTCCAACTAATACTGTTCTTGTATCCCTATCTATATATGTTAAGTAATTTCAACCCCAATAAAAGAAGAACTCATGCAGATTCTCTAGGCCTCACTCTTTTTTTTTTATAGATAACTGGAAAATTTTATTAAGAGGTCTCAGTCTCAATCATTAGGAAGTAATAATTTGACTTTACCTTGCATTTGTAATTTTCAAAATCAGTGTGTTTATGATGCTACTAAAATCCTCAAGATATTGATAACATAAATTATAAAGAATGAATCACAAAATTCGGCTTAATGGAAAGGATCACGGTAGTGGGTAGGAAGTGATGGAACTAGCAACACAGCATTCACTTAATTATGGTCAATAAAAGAAAATTCGTAAGTCAAAGATGATTTGCCTTTTGCTTCAAAACTTTGGATTTCTTTGCGTAGTTTGACTATAAATTCAGCATTTGGGACCCTTGAAGTCCAAATCATATATCTTTCCGGCAGATTTGGCATCCGCACTCGACATAGAAGTTAAAGTTTCATTAAGTACTAAAAAAACATGGGCCGAAGTCCAACGCCTAGGTGAGGAGGTATAATAAAATATACATATGTATGTAAGGACATATCTATGAACTTGTTAGGATTTTACATAAAGTCTTGAATGTTTAACCCCAAAAAAAAAAAAGGAAAAACGAAAAACACGAGTAGAAGAAAAAAAGAGAGTGAAATATTTGACCAAAATAGTATTTCGGTAGCATCTTTCTACGAGTACAAGAACAAAAAGAGAGCGAAATATTTGACCAAAACAGTATCTAGATAACATCTTTCTCCCAGTAATCAAAGAAAGACTCTTAAAATTTTTCTGCCGTTAGATTCAGGATTTGAATCTATATCTGATAGTTAGGGGTAGAAAAAGCCTAGGGAAGGGTGAGAGGGAAAAAAATGTAACATCTTTCAACTCTTTATCTATTATGATGAACTTAACCAAATCTTGAGCAAGTCAAAATCATTAACATGTGGAAATGACCGGTGACTGAAAAAGAAATCGGAAATATATCAAATGCCATCTAGAAAAAATTCGGGCTTGTTTGGATATTATTTGTTAAAAAAATTCATTGCATCACAAATATGTTTTCCAATCTTTTTTTTATCTTCTCAAATATCTGTTAATTTTACATTTATTATATCACAAAAAGTGATTTAATATTTTTCAAATAATCTCTTATCCTATTAAATAGGCACACTATGTTTCATCCAAGTTCTGATGATATAAGATCAATCACTTTGTTTTGCAATTTAGAAAGACCTTACAAATCACTCTTAATGCAGTTAATAATTTCCAAAGAAGACAATGATCTGATTATCGTGAAGAATTGAGTATAAGGTTCTGATCTGATTCTGAAAACTTTATAACCTTGTTACAATTCACAAGATGCAAAATCTCCAAAAGTATAACATCTATGCACTTCAACGAAAAATTTTGCTTGCATAGATGCTAATCTACTACGTCTATACAAGTAATAAACCTGTTTATGCTATGCAAGGAATTTAAGAGAACAGACACTAACAAGTTTCAATGAGTGAAAAAACAGCAAAGAAAGCTAAAGGAATTTCCTGATTTTCAATCCGTTGATATTTTTCGGCCCACATCAAACCGCAATTTATAGGTTTGAGCTGCATATGTATCTAATCTAACTATTATATAAGAACCATTTGGTTCTTACGGTAGCTACTTCTGATGCTGCCACGTGGTACGCTAAAACGAGAGCTTCAATGTTTTGTTTGCCTTCAAATCGCTATGCAAGTTGAATTCCTCTCCATTATATTTAATTCCAAATTTGGCCCATATGAATTTTTTTGGATCATGGACTGTAATGACAATGACTTCGGCTATGGGCTTCAAAGTTCCTCAAATAGGCTGGCCATCATATGAGCGTAGCATTGTAAGAATTTGTGCTTTAGTTTTTTCTTTAAATTTTCGTATTGTTTGGGATTTAGAGAACAAGAAAAAAATACCGGGAAATTATATCTGCATAATCACAAAAGAGATCCTATATTAAAGATAACTTATATCCTGCTATCATATACATATATATATATATATATATATATATGCAAAAACAATAGCAAGAAATGTAAAGATTTTCTTCACTAGCTTATAAAAAACTTTATCACCAAGCAAATTTATATATTACTCACAATTTAATAATTCTACAATTACCCATCTATATATATGTATAGAAGAAAAAACATAAAAAAAAATCATTTTTGATGATTTTATCTTTTTCTTCATGTAACTACATTAATCTATTAAAAACATAATCTTCTGATTATTTCATTTCTTCACAATACAATCCAATAGTGCAACCTCATAAAACAAAAAGGAATATATTATTCCAACTTAACAGAAAAAAAAAAATTTATCGTCCCATTGAATAATTTATACTATATAAAAATTATATAGCTTAACAATCAATAAGTACTTCTTCAAAGATTAATAAAAACAGTTTTCATTTTTTAAAACAACCATGCACATTTTTCCTTTTAACTACTAAAAACTAACAAAAATAGAATACTTATGAAAAGATATACACATTGTTCATTTTACTTTTAAACATGACTACATTATCAACTCCAAAATTATAAAACCATTTGTACGCTAGATGTAAAAGTAAAAAGGCACACATAATTCATTATATTTTTCCAAAAATATGATTGCAGTTAAAATGCTTTCAGGTGAGCATTGGCTGTGCATAGCACGGCCAATCTCAGTTTGTATGGATAGGTAACTAATAATGCATTGTCTTGTTGGTCTTGTGCACCTGAAAAATGGTTTACAATGAATAATGGCTGAAAAACCAATTCAATTATTTTTGACGTGTTAGGCCCAAGAACAGATTGAATCATCTGTCCATGACAAAACACTAAGGCCGAGGCCTAATAACTAGATAAGTTCAACTAGTCTCTAGACTCTTGAAGGACTAGACAAGATCAGTCTGCAACTACTGGTTTTCGCTATTGTTTTAAAATCCAGATCGGACTAGTTGAATTGCCAACTGGTCTCCTTATCTATATCCGTTAGGGGCAACAAGCCATTTTTTTCATTTTATTTTTCATAAACACTGAAAAACTGATCGGTTCAACGACCAACCTATTCAACAAGACAGGTTTTTAATAAATCCAATGATTTCATAAGCAAATACAAGTATGACTAGATTTTTTGGATTTTGGCAACTACTTTTTAATAAATGCAAGACCCAAGTTTAAATGATTTTTAACTTAGCAATTAATCTTTGTCTCTCCACTTAATATACACATGTAATTACTTAATTTGACCAATTCTTTTTATCCTCTTCATTTTTCCATAAATTATGCAAATATTTATACATGTTTTTGAAAACTCAAGTCATTCATTGACTCAGAAAAATTACTAGCTCAATGGTCACTGGTTCCACACTGGGGCTGATCGTAATTAGATGTGATGTCATAAAAATGTTTTACATTATTTATAAGTATTACTTGTCTAAATTGAAGTACTTATAAAGCCTTTTCTTAAAAAAAAAAATACTTGTAGGCCCTTTTCCAACCAAATAAGTGATATTTTAAAGTTGTGTCAATTAAATCATTGAAACATAAGTCTAAAACTATTAATATTTAAGAGGCAGTAATTTCTCATATGAATTAAATTTTTAATGCATTTTAACTTTTCTAAGATTATAATATCATTGTCAAATAATGATAATATTGTACAAATAAAGGTCAACATTTGTAGAAAGAATACAAGGACAAAGAGAAGAATTACTTTGATAAATGAAAAAAATTGTAAAATTCAAATACTTGGTATTTGGAAAGAAAATTGAATTAGAGAAGAAAGAAGAGAGAAATAAAAAGATAAATACAAATGTTGACATAATTCATGGGAAAATGGAGAGAATAAAGGGAATTAGTCAAATGAAGTAATTAAATGTGTATATTAAGCACAGAGAAAGCGTTAGTTACTAAACTAAAGAATTCAAACTTGGTCTTGCATTTTGTAAGAAATAGTTGGCCAAAGATAAAAAATGTGGTCATGAATTGCAATTTGCTTTATCAAACTAACCGATTGATTAAAACCCATCAGATTCAATGGATTGGAGTTTGAACTAGTTGGTACTTTGGAATTTATGAAAAACATATGTTCAACCCTATGTAATCGTACTACATATACACTACTACAATTTTTCTAGCTGTGCCCAATCTGTTGTCTAAAAAATATAGTTCAAAGTATTTAAATTATAAATGAGAAATGACAGTTCATATTTGGATATATATATATATATATATATATATATATATATATATATAATGTAGTAAGATGCTTTCTAGACACATCATTGTAGTAGGAAATAGTTATAATTATTAGCATCCATTGTTTTATCAAAACATATTGAAATAAGGGATGCTAATATGGTAATAAAGCTGTTTACTTTAAATGATACATTAAGGTTGCTAACCAAAGTTCTATTACATCTAGGCATTAGAATGCATTACGGACAAGTGTCGAACTTGTGCAATAATAAATTTCTACTTACAAAAATATATAAATGAGTACAATGGCAAAAAGAGTCGTCTCCACAGGGGTTAGAGGGAAAATTTGTTTCCTTCCAAGTAAAAGCCAATTGGGGGGTTTTGGAAAATTAAAATAAATACTCAACGCAAATAAAAATAATTAAACAGAAGCAAATTAAATTTAAATCAAGAATAAACAAGCTCTAGCCAAGGATATAACTCCGGAAGTGGTTCATACAACTACTCATTGATGCAATAATTATTTCATCTATTCGTTAATAAATAGGTTATAATTGTCAAACACACGATGACAATCATCTTTTCCTTATTGTCTCGATAGTTAATGTATGCCCATTAACTACTTCCCATAGTTATTAAACCCGACCCCATAAAGAATCCAGCAAAGGAAATGGGTCAATGAGTCACTAGTTGAACCGGTGAGTATTAATTTAATATTTATAAATATAAAATAGTAATTTTAATATACATAAAATATATAATAAAGTGCTTTTAGATACTAATTATTATACTTAAAAAGATATATAATAATTATATAGATATTAATAGAAGATTTAACTTCATTTTATCATACTTTTAAATAAATAAATAATATAGTCAAGTGTAAAACAAAATTTATATCGCTTGTTTTAAAAAGTATAGCATTATTTTTTCATTATTTTATTTTTTTATTTAAAATCAAAGTAATTTTCTAGCTAATCAAATATTGTCAGTTTAAAAGTTAAAAGGACTAATTTTATAATAAAAAAATAAACAAGGTTATTAAAAAAATATTTAGTTATCAAATAAAAACTAAGCAAGTGGTAAAGTCTTATACATATTTAAATGAAGATCCAATGTACAAAACTTATCAAAAGCATATATACATTTTGTTTCAAAAACAAAGACCCATAATTATTAAAAAAAAAAAAGGTAAACCTGATCAATTGAAAAATCAGGCGTAATTTCAGTTGAACCACTAGGTCAAACGGATTTGTTCGGGTTTGATCGAGTCAATTGGTTGTCCGGTCAAACTAGAGACCTGACCCGATCTGATGCCCGGTGACCGGTTCAACTGCTGGGCTGGGTTAGGTGTAATAACTATGTTACTTCCCTAACCAAGAAACAACTCTGGATACGTCCATAAAATTTAATTTCTTGATTGCATTAGAAACTAGAAAAGTCCTATTCTAATCAATAAACACACTACCAAGATTTATTTAAATTAGATCATATATTTTCTTAATATGAAACCAATCACGCTAGTCACAACTAATTTAAGACAATTAAATAATTATGGATTTAACTGTTTTAACTAGCAATAGTTTGTTAAGTTCAATTAAATATCGGGTGCACTTGATATTCAAACAACCAAACAACCATGAAAAATTAAATCAAAAAACATACGAACACTAACGAATAAAAGAAATTAATAAAAACAATTCGATCTCATAGTTGTAGTTGAACCAAATCTTCATTACTCTTGACTAAAAAAGAAAATTAATTGTTCATCAAGTGGAAAATCTCCAACGCAAGAGTATGGAAAAGAGCAAAAGACATGCAGCTAAGAGAGAAAAAAACACGAAAAAAGTCTGCAGTTTCCCTCTCTTTTTAAGCAAAAGAGTCACGACCCCTCCAAAATCTTTTTTTCGGAAGTACTAGTCAAGCGAGAAAACTAGCCGACCCAATTCCTCGTCTTTTGCCAACTTTTTAGCTATGAAAAATAAACTCCTAAGTGGAAAAGGAAACTACAAAAGATAATGTCCTAGTTTCCTAATTAGTTCCAATAATTAATAAGGATAACTTCTAATTCTTCAGCCAATGTCTTTTCGGAGTTCGATTCGAACTAGGAAACCTCTGCGTGCAGACAATTCTCGAGTCTTTTGAACTTGGAAAGTAGGTCCTGATCATGCCACCACCAAATTAGCTCATAGCATGTTGGAAATTGTCCCTTCAACTACTTTTTTGCCTCCACTTTCCTACAATTAACATTAATCACCAAATATAAGTAGACATCTACCCAATAACGCAAATATTTGGCAAATATCAAGGAAAATATTCACAAATTTAATAACAATTATGCATTATATCCAATTACTCTATCAAAACATATTGAAGTAATGGATTCTAACGCTGCATTCAAAATATGATTAGAATTATATATTTAAGTGGCATAGTGTTCTATACCAATAACAAAATATTCTAGCTAGATTTGGTAGGAGTTTAACTGTCTTCCTTTTGTTGCAGGCTTCTTTGCTGGGCATGTGCTGGTTTTTGTTGAGCAAAGGACTCTTGGAGAAAGGTATGGATAGCAGCCTCTTCAAGTATTTTATTGTTTTGTGATGTAGCTTCTATGAGGGACACCTGCTCAATTTTTTTTTAAGTAAACTTGAGAGTACTTTTGCACTGCTTGGTTCCCAGTTATCAAAGTTTGTTTCTCAACAGTGGACTCAAACTATCTTTTCAATGACGCAATTTTGCAGTTAGTGTAAACATTTGTTCTTCTGGTAGCTGTTTCTATTTGCTGGTTGATGGTGGATAACCTATGTGATTTGCACAGTGGTTGCTGGATCTGATAGAGGCAATGGTATCCCTAAGGAGCTCATTCGTGGTGTAGGTTTTGATGATTGTGTTTCTCCATTGAAGCTGTCGTTGGAAACTTGTCTCATATGTTTTGAAAAAGCAGACCAATCTGTACTTTCTCAAGGTGGCGGAAATTCTTGATTCATTGTGATTCCTTAATGTCAAAATAATCAATTTGATTGCTAATATATTCATCTTTGTACGTGTGTGTGTATGTACATATAAAAGAATGAAAAATTACTTTAAAAATTAGTTTAGAGTTGTACATGCTTCTCTAATTGCTTGAGCTATGGAGCAGTAAATTCTAAACTCTATTCAATCTTTTTGCTTTGTTTCCAAATATATGGCACTGAATGCTTCCTATTTAGGAATGGCAATGGGGGCGGGTGCCCGCGGGGTAGAAATGGGCGGGGGCGAGGCCAAAATATTCCCCCCCGCCTTAAACGAGGCGGGGGTGGGGCAATATACACCCGCCCCATCCCCGCCCCGTCCCCCGCATAGAATAAAAAAATTATATATATATATATATATATATATATATATATATAGATACACACAAGACAACCCTAAATTTCCTGCACCCTCACTTACAATTTACAAACGCCAAAGACTCAGCCTCCCCGTCCCTTTGCCATCTTCCTTCTTTTTCTTAAACCAGCTCACCGACTTCTTTCCTAGACAAGCCAACCGGGTTCCCATTGAAATATCAAAGCATTGGAAAGGGAGTGGTGTGACCAGTCTTCCCACTGAAAACTTGCGAAACCAGAATAGGCTGTGTATGCAATCTCGGCAGGCCTAATGGTGTTTCAGAACACAAAAGGTTTGCCTGTTGCTGATAGGTTTATGATGCTTTTCTTCTTTATCTTTCGTGTGTTGTATGATTCAATGAAAATTTTTTTGGCAAATTGTACCGTAAGCCTCTGAATGGTCTGTTTTGAAATCTTTCGCGGGGGACCGCGGGGGAAACGGACGGGGGGTGGGGGGCAAGGGGCGGGGGACGGGGGGAGTTATTTGACAACGGGGCGGGGGACAGGGGAAGGATCCCCCGCCCCATTGCCACCCCTATTCCTATTGAATCAGTTATTGTGATTCCGATTTGGCACCTTAAATAAGATACAACAACTTTATTTTTGTAATAGTATACAAATTCTAAAGAAAGAAATAGTATACAACAACTTTAGTTTTGTAATAGTATACAAATTCTAAAGAAATATTGTTTTAGTAGCTTATATATAGAATAATACATCAACTCAAGTTTAGCTTCTTGTTTGCATGATGGACACTTCATAATCCAATCTATTCTATATTGACAGTTTTAAAATAATTTGAACAGGCAAGTACCAGAAACGAGTTTGACTAAATGTTAATTCCACACTTCCACTTATCCAAGCTGTTTTTTGCTTGAAATAAAACAAAAAATTAGTACATTAGTGTTGTATTTTCTAGAAATTGAAAGCTCAAAGAATGCACTGGCTATTGAGATGCAATAGTTGGATCATTCCAAGAATTCCAAATGAAATCTATACATCATGAATGACAATAGACCTTTGTCTTTGAATTTGATGTAAGCTCATCATGGCTTGATTTAGGAAGAATCCTAAAAGTCGGAGCCATGTGGTTCTAGGGTTAGGTGTAACACAGATTGAGAAAGGATGGTGAAGAGCAACCTCAATTGCATCAATAGAAGTTCCATGATTCTCTGTAGTCATGCTACCAATTTGCTCTCTCACAAAATTGATGGTGAGTCGACTTATATAAATATCGTTCCTTGGAACTTTAGTTTCAAGACATGTACTTTTAGAGTCTACGTTCATTGGACTAATAAAATATTCATTTAGAAAGCACCAAAATTTATTAATAGCTCTTTACCACTGTTTCAGTGTATGAGAGCTATTTGTTTTCTCTTTTAATAAAACTTGATCACTATAATTTCCATCAAAGAACTCATCTATCAAACAAAAATTCTACCTTGTCTTTCTTATTCTTTTCATACTAATCAAAGTGACAATAAATACTTCTAACTAATAACAAACAACCAAAAGGATAAATTTAAACTATATAGATGACATCCAACCTAATTGAAAACCAAGCAACAGATAATGAATGTAAAAGCAAAAGCTGAATACTGAAAGCATCCATATTGAAATAATTAGAATGCTTGGGAGGTTAAAAACCAGTTGTTCAAATACAGTCACATAAGAAATAGAATCAACTAATAAATATAAATGCAAAACTTAAAATAGTGGAAACACTAACATTCAAATAATCACAATCATTTGAGCACCTACAATCAGCTGCTCCAATAGTCTAACATTTATCTCATAATCAAACATACAAAACAAACATTATAACTAAACTTAACCTAAACCAAGCAGCTATTTAAAGAATATGACTAAAAAGAAAAGAAAAAACTGAAATTATGCTGCATCAACATATAGTCAAATTCACTGAAAAAGATGAATGAACTCCTCAAATTAATTCACATAAAAAACGAATATATTTTATCAAGATATTAGAATCAAGGGATAATTTCAAAAACCTCCCTTGAGGTTTCTGACAATTTTACTCGACTCCCCTTAGGCTTAATAAATTTATACTTACCTCTCTTGACATAATAAAAATATCTCTAATGCCCTCCACTTAGTAGACAATTTTAAATTTAAGGCAATAAAATATACAAAACCTTTAAAAAATCTATTTTCTATCTGTTGTCTATTTTCTAGTTAATATAATCTCTTTTTATTATCTTCAATTTTGTGGATATTAGCAAATTGAAATGATAAAATCTACAAAGGGAGTAGATTATGTGTCAAACTAGAAAAAAATGAAGAGACTTGCAGTGATAGAGAAATAAACAATGAAATTGATAATTGAAATAAGAAGAAGAACTAAAGATGTGGAATTTATCATATTTATTTTTTGTTAAGAAAAACTTTTTTAAATGTCAATAATTACATAATGATTTCTTTCATTGGATTAGAAATTTTTTTATTATGATTTGTTGTGGAGGTAGAATTTATTCTCTACTTTTGAGATATTAATATTTTTAAAGCCGTAGGAGAGTTGTAATGGTGGTTCTAGGTCAAATTAACTTATATTGAAAAGGTATTTGAGCATTGATATTTAATTTGGGGGTTATAAAATTGGTTGTCAATGGGGTTTGTATTTTTTTTTATCATGGCAAGTATTGATACTGTATATGTAATTTAAGGATCTTTTGGATGGCTACTTGATTTTAGAACTTATGCTTGAATGGTGTTAGAGATTGGCTTGTTGATTTATGCAAAGTGTGGAAGAAAATGTTTGAGTATACCATATTTTTCTTTCTTAATTTGTACAAAAGGGCAATTTAGGATTTTGAAAGAAAATTTAAGTTTTTTGGACCTACATTGTTACTAAACAGTAAAAGTATGGGAGGTATATGTAATTTTAAAACCTGAGAGGATATCTCTGTAATTGTGAAAAATCTCAGGGGAGATTTGTGAAATTATCCCTAGAATCAATCACAACACAAGTTAGTTGGCCAAATTGCTTATATATTGAAGAAATACAAGAAATGACCTATAAGTGAAACGATTCCTTTGCAAGCCTTCCCAACCGTAAGTAAACTCTAAAAAAATTTGTCAACCAAAATAAAATTCAAAAAGAAATTATCAACAGTAGCATATGTACATTAATTTCTTTATTTGTCTACTATTGTTATATAAAAAAAATGAATGAACAAAAGAGAAAAAATTAGTCTTAACAAAGAAGACTCCACAGAAGAAACCATGAAAGCAAGATCGATTTTCGTTGTAGCTATTTTCTTCCAATCGCAAAACTTAGATTGTAAGACAAAAGAAGCAACTTTATGCACCGGAAAATATCTCTATTCCCTTTTTATTTCGTATTTCCCCCAAAAAGCAAAGGTCCAAATTGCTAGCGACACAGATTGCACCTAACCCGCGTGCGACCGTGCCATCCGCGCGCGCACCCACGAGTGACTGTGCCTAACCGTGCACGCGACCATGGCCCAATTAACCAAGTTTCGCAGCACTGTACATAGTAGTTCTAGCACCAAAGTTGGGACCGTTAGTAGACCCACACCTCAATTCCCCAACTAAGTGCCAAATCTCGTGGGCTTGACCAAGGCAGGGAGGTTGTGCCACAAGTTGCTAGAATTGTATAGCACATGCTAGAATCTTGTGGAACGTTCTACGCTATCCAAGAGCCTTGTAGAATAGTCTAGGACTTCATGGATAAGATGAGACTTGTGTAGAATCTTCTAGGGTCCAAGTATACATACAGTTGGTGTAAAGATTTCTAGAGAACCGCTTAGGTGTACACTTTGTAGAATTTTCTAGAGTTGTGTAGTGTTTTTGGCTTGCCTATAAATAGGCCAAACCCTTTCTATTTATAGTAACCTTTGTACAAGAAGTTTGAGTGTAATATAAGTTTTCTTTTGCCACACATACTTCTATTTTTGCGTACTACTCTTACGCTTAAATTTATGCACAACTTTTGCATATTTTGTGTTTAGGATGAATTAGCCAACCGTTCATAGTTTAACACTTGAACGTTCGCTAGTACCGCACGGCGTGCTGGCTTGTAGGAAAACAAGCAACTCGTGACAAGTGATATCAGAACTTGATACCGTCTCTAAGTTTTGGTAGCGATGGCCACAAGTTCGAACGTCACTAAATAACTACAAGAGGAGCAAGTCACGAGGGAGCTGAAGAGGACCGTGCCTACTCGCGATAAAGGCAAATGAGACAAGTCGTCCGCATTAAATCCAATGGAGGCCCTGGAGACAAGGTTGGCACGAGTAGAGCTGACCGTAGCCGATCATCATAACCGTTGGGACGAGCTAGACCAACGCATGGTGCAGCTTGACGGTGTCGAGCTACGCGATGACATGCAAGGTGTGCTTAATGAGACCGTGGATTAGCTGTTAAAGGGAAACAACGCCATACGAGAGTTGGTCAAGTCTTTACGTGTAGAAGTCGTTCAACTCAAGGGGGAGTTAGAGGCTTGTAAGGTCTAGCTAGCACAGCGTGCTAGCGTGACCGTCGGAGAACCATCAGCCGTTCAGAAGGAGCTTGCAAAGTTCAGGACCGAAAGTGATGCGTTACGGACATAAGGGGCAAGTGGTGCGACTATGACTGTACCTAGAGTAGAGGTTCCATATCCGAAAGGCTACGGTGGTGCAAGGAAAGTAAGGAAAATTGAGAATTTCCTTTGCGGGCTCGAACGGTATTTCGATGCCCTTGGTATCGCAATTGACGATACTCGCTTGCGAACGGTTCCGCTATATTTTAAGGATTCTGTCTTGATATAGTGGAGACGGAAGTGTGATGAAGGATGACATGGCGAGGATACCATTACCACTTGGACCGCATTTAAGGCCGAATTTGAGCCGGCCAATATCGAGCATGAGGCAAGGGCCAAGTTCCGCCGTCTCCAACACAAAGACGACCACATGAAGGAGTACATACATGAATTCTCCAACTTGTTGTTGGAGATACCAAATATGGCACCCGAAGATGCATTATTCACATTTTTGACGGTCTACGACCATACGCTAAGCAACGAGTGGAGGATAAAGACTCGCAAAATGTCTCTTAAGTAATGAAAGCTACCCAACGACTAATTGAGTTCCAATGGAAGGAGCCTGCAAAGGACAAGGGAAAAAACCAGGCAATGGAAAGAGTAGGGGAGACTGGTCGAAACAAACCTAGCGATCGGAGACCGACAAGAAGCAGCAGAAGGGTAAAGGCCCGAGTGATCGCAAGTCAGACAAAAACTTTGAGGGGTGCTATATTTGTAAGAGTAAAGAGTATTATGCTCGTGACTGCCCAAATCATGGCATTCTTGTTGCGGTCGTACAACAAGCTAGCCCGACGGAGGAGCGGAAGGTCGCGTACGTATGACTCCTTGAGATTGTACAAGAAACAAATGACTGGAGTCACATGTATGTCGACACCAACATTAACGGGTATCAAGTGATGGTGTTACTAGACACCAGGACGGATGCCAACTACATGAGTCAAGACACCACGTGCAAGATGGGGCTTGCATAGGTGCCAGCATCGGGGGGTTTCAAGGGTGTCAACAGTGAATGGATGCAACTGGTAGAAAAGGCCAAGGAGGTACCTGTAAGCTTGGGTCAGTAGACGAGTACAACTAGTTTCTCCGTTGTCTCGATCGACGACTACGAAATATTCTTTGACATGTGCTTTCTCGATCATCTGTAGGCTTGTCAACGGTCTGGGTCGGACCCGGACCCGGACCGGATCCGTCAAATTTTTACGAGTCCAGGTAGTAATATAATTCCGTTATCCGGACTCGGATTCAGATCCGTTTTGTCAAACAAAAAATGGATCAGATACGGAATACAGCATCCCGACCCGTATCCGGATATAAAATAGATTAATAATTAAAAATATATATTTATCAATAATATATTCCAAATTTACTTCTATGCCCCAAACAACAAAATATTATCCAAACCATAATACACTCTTTAGACTTTAGCCGCTGCACCTCCCCCACGTCTAGAAGCTCTTTACTCTCTTTACTATTTAGTTTTTACTTCTCTTTTGCTCCTCCACCTCCAAGCTCCAGACTTTGGTGACGATTGATGAAATCTGAGCATCGACGTCGTCCCTTTTCCAAACTTCAAAGAGGACCAAGACGAAATCAGAGCTTCCAGACTTCCAATTGCCAAGCCGACATCTACTCTTGATAGTCTCCATTCTGCCGACTGCCACTCTTCCTCTTCTGTTACTGACCAAGCCTCCATCCATTGTCAAGCCGCATCTCTCCATCATCAAGGTAGCTTACATAATTCTTTCGTGTTTGATTTAATTTCATTTATAGATTCTACAAATTCAAGCCACAAAATTATCAAAGAAATCTTTGAAAAAAAAAAAGAAATCAGTCCTGTTACTAAAATTGCTTTGCTACGGCAGCTGCTAGGAACAATTTATTTGTAGCAGACACCAACGAAATGCATAATCCCCTCATATTTTTATGTATTTATGGTTGGAATCTAATTAAGCCTTCCATAATATTTCGTATTTAAAAAAAAAAAAACCAAAACTACTGCAATTGGTTTAGCAAATTAATACTAATTATTTAGCAAAAGTAATTTAGTAGAAAAGACTCCACCAGGGAGTAATTATAATTACTTGGGTAAGTAAATGGAAATGTAAAGCATATTCTTTTCATAATACATGCACATAGTTGCAATAAAAGTCTCATTGGTTTAGACAAGACCTTATGATTGGGACACTAACTTTTAGGTCAATTGTGTAGGTTGACGTTTACCATTCCATGTTGAAATTTCTGATAACTAAGATGATTAGAATGGGAGACAGAAGAAATTGGTATTTAACTTGAGCTATCGTTGAACTTATTGTGAAAATAGTTTCACTACTTTTTCAATTGCTATTTTTTGAAGTTTTCGATTGAGCTTATTGGGACTTTCGGACTTGATCCGCCATTTAATTCAGTGGTTTCTTTTTTTAATCTTTGTCAAAGATGGTGGCACAATGTAAAGCAATTAATATCTTATTATCTTAACAGTAGTGTAGTATAATATGTTAAACATAGATGGATTACAAGTCAATTCTCTTGTAATTAAACTGATTTAGATCTAGCTAAACTATATTTGAAATTCTCTTGTTAACTAATTGTAAGATGTCATCTTTGTCAAGTAATCCAATACCAAGTAGCACAGCTGATGAAAATGAGGTTGCTATTTTGGATTTAGAAGAGGAGACTATGAAGGAAGATTATTCATGTAAGAGAAATTAACATCTAAAGTATGGTTTGATATGGATAGAATTAAGACTGCTACTGGTATTATTACCATATGTAAACATTGCAAAAAAAAATTGCAAGGGATAGATCAAGCAGGACAAGCCACTTGAAAAAATACATAGATAATTGTATCGCTAGAAAATATAGGAGTGGAGGGCAGCAAGTACTTTGATTGGCTAAAAATGTTTTGAATGATAAAGTTAAAGTTGAAACTTTCAAATTTGATCAAGACAAAAGTAGAATGGATTGGGTTAGAGCTGTAGCAAAACACAACTATCCTTTTAACATGGTTGAGCATGAGTGCTTTGAGATTTTTCTGAATAATTTGCAGCCAGATTTTAAACGGATTTCTCGAAATACAACCTGGGCAGATGTGATTAGTGTTTATAAAGAAGAAAAGGAAAAATTGTATAAGTGTTTGGATGATTTTGACGGCAAGATAAGTCTCACTACTGATATTTGGACATCAGATCACCAAAATTTTGCCTATGCCTATTTGACAGCTCATTATGTCAATGAACATTGAGAATTAAAAAAGAAAATTCTTGCATTTAAATTATTCCATATTCTCATGATAGTGAAACATTATTTAGATATATTTCTGATATCATCTTGGAATGGAACATTGACAAGAAGTTGACTTCTATTGTTGGTGACAATGCATCTTCAAATGATTCAATAGTTAAATATTTGAAATCATGACTCTTGGATAAGTCATTACTCAATTTAGGAGGTGAACTTTTTTATATTCAATGTAGTGCACATATTCTTAATCTGAGTGTGCAAGATGGGTTAGCTATTGTTGGGCGTTTGCTTCATAAAATTCGGGAGACTTTAAAATACTTGAAAAATTATTCTTCTTCTTATCAAAAGTTTGAGAATGCAATTAATCAATGCAAGTTGAAAAATAAAAAAAAATGTAGATATGGATGTTCAAAATAGATGGAATTCTACATTCTTGATGCTTGAGACTGCTTTGCCTTTAAAGGATGTTTTTTGTCATTTAGAACAAATAGACAGAAATTATAAGTTCAATCCTTCAGAAGATGATTGGAAAATGGCTAGTGTTGTTCATGGTTGTTTGAAAAAATTTTATGAAGCCACATGTTATTTAGTGGTACTAATTTTCCCACAGCAAATGTTTTCTTTCCTAATATATGTAATGTTCGTCTTAAGTTGAGCCAATGGGAGCTTAGCGAGCACGATTTTATTTCAAAAATGGCTATTCCAATGAGAGCTAAATTTGAGAAATATTGGGAAGAATGGTGTTGGCTATGGCTGTAGTGTTTGATTCTAGATTTAATTTGGTTTTGGTAGAGTATTATTATATAATTTTTATGGAGAGAGTGGTCAAAGATATGTGAATAGAGTTCGTAATGCTATTGCCGATCTATTTGTTGAATATGGAGGTGACTTTGTTCATTCATTGAGTTATGTTAGAGATAACATAGGAGAAGGGACTTATAATTCTAGTAAAAAAAATATGAATGTAGAAGATGATGATGATGATAAGTTATCTGATTTTAACAAATGGTATCATCAATTTTGTTCTTCAACAATCCTTACCAACCAAAAATCTGAATTGGAATCATACTTGGAGGAGTCTGTATTTCCAAGAAAGGATGATTTTGACATACTAGGTTGGTGAAAGGCGAACAGCCCAAAACTTCCTGTTCTTAGGAAGATGGTTCGTGATATTCTTGTAATTTCGACTACTATTGAGACATCTGAATTAGCATTTAGTGTTGGCGAAAGGGTAATCAATGAGACGCACGCTTTTTTGCTTCCTGATATGGTCGAGGCTTTGATAACAACTGGAGATTGGTTACCTTTGAAAAAGAAAAGAAGTCCTTCATGTTTATATTTTATAATTTGATTTTTTGTTTCATTTGTTGTTTTTTCTTTTAAATCCATATTACAAGTTTTTTCTCATTTTTTTGCAAAAAATTGTGAAACTTAAGAGTCATGAAGAGTGTTAAAATTTACGAGACAGTAGTACTTCATTTGTTGGATGATATATTTGATATTTAATGTTTGATTAGATCTTGAAGAAATTGTAATTTGTTGAATGTCATATTGGCTTTTGTCGCTTTGGAATGACTTGATTGGCTTTGTAATTTGTGATTTAGACTTGTGATTGGTTTTGTAATTTGTTATTTAGATTTGTGATTGGTTTTGAATGTCAAATTTGCTGCAAGACATGTTTCATTTTTAATTCTTGGCAAAATAGGTTTTGTTTTTTATTTTACTGTAAAATAGGTTTGAGAATTTTTTCGGGTTGATCCAACCCTAATCCGGGACCCGTCGTATCCGGATCCTGGACATAACTTCTAATACTCGCCTGATAAACGGATTGGGTCTTGTCCGAAATAATGAATTTCGACCCGGATTCGACCCCGTTGATAGGCCTAATCATCTGAGGTCGATCATGGTGTTACACGAAGACATCATATTCATTTCACAAGGAAACAAGCTTTGTGTAGTGAATGTATGTCAAAAACAGAACTTAGTCCCCTTCAGTTGGAGAAGGGACTACGAAAGGGTGAGTCGACGTTTGCGACCATCCTTAATGAAGAAAACCCACCGTTGTGCAAGTCTATGGAGTCAGTACCAATTTCGTACGAGATTGAGATAGTCTTGGCAGAGTTCAAAAATATGTTGTCGGAAGAACTACTAAAGGAGTTTCCCCCTAGATGTGCCGTTGATCATGCCATAGAACTGGTGGAAGGAGCTAAACCAGTCTCTCGACCGCCATACCGAATGTCATCCGAAAAAATGGAGGAGTTGCGGAAGCAACTTGGGGAGCTTTTGAAGTCGAAATCTATCTATTCCTCCAAGAGTTCTTTTGGTGCGCCCGTGCTCTTTCAATGCAAGAAGGACGGTACCTTGCACATGTGCAACGACTATCGTATGCTCAACAAGATAACGGTCAAGAACAAGTATCTCGTACCTTTTATCACGGACTTGTTCGACCAACTACAACCAGCAAAATTACTATCTAAGCTTGATTTACGCAAGGATTACTATTAAATGAGAATCAAGGCGGGAGACGAGATCAAAACGGCCATTATGACAAGGTATGGATCATACGAGTTTAATGTGATGTCATTTGGGTTGACAAATGCACCAACCATATGTTGTACTTTGATGCAAGAAGTATTAAACATGGATGAATACGTTCGAGCACTTAAGGCAGGTGTTCGCTACTTTGAGAGCCAACAATTGTACGTTTGGAAGGAGAAGTGTGAGTTTGGCTTACGTGAAATCTCCTTCTTAGGCCATATCGTAGGGAGCAGCGAGATCTGTATAGATCCGCAAAAGACTAAAATTATTGTAGAGTGGTCGGCGCCGATTTCACTCACGAAATTGAGGTCATTTCTTGGGTTAATTAATTACTATTGTCGTTTTATCGCAGAGCATTCAGCTATCACTACTTCGCTAACGAATTTGCTGTGTAAAAGTAAAACATGGACATGGATGACCCTTTGCTAAGCAGCGTTTGAGACAGTGAATAATGCAATAACTAAAAAGCCGGTCTTGACATTGCCTGACTTTGCCAAGCCATTTGAAATATACGTTGACACATCCGACATTGCCATTAGTGGTGTTTTAATGCAAGACGGCCATCCAATTACTTATGAAGTCATAAGTTAAGCGACGTTGAAAAACGGTGGCGGAAACACAAGAAGGAGATGCTAGCGGTCGTGCATTGCTGGCGGGTTTGAGAGCATTATCTCAAAATTGCCAGCAATCGCAGAAAAAGTTGTCAAGCAAGGAAACACGATGGTTGGATTACTTGGCTGAGTTCAACTACAAGCTTGAATACAGCTCAGGCAAGACGAACGTTATAGCCGATACTTTTAATCGCAAAAACATCGTCGCGCCTGTGTACACAACGGAGGGGCTGCTCGTGGAGCAAATCAAAGAAGGACTATAGCACGATGACAGAGTACCAGCGCTCATGGAGCTAGCCACTGAAGGGAAGATGAAATGATTTTATCTCGAGGACGGTGTCCTCTATGCTAAGGGTCAGCGAATTTATATGCCTGACTGGAGACACCTGAGGAGAGACATTTTTAAAGAATATCACGACAGCCGTTACGGTGGCCATCTTAGCACGCATCGTACATTGTCTCTCGTACGAAAACACTACTACTAACCGAATTTAAGAGATGATGTCGATGATTACGTGTGGACTTGTCTTGTGTGTCAGCAAGACAAAGTGGAACATGAACCGTCCGTTGGACTGCTGCAACCATTGCAAATATCGGGATGTGTCTGGGAGAGGTCTCAATGAATTTTATATTTGGGTTGCTTAAATCTGAGGGATGCACGAGCATCTTTGCTGTGGTGGATCGATTGTCCAAATATATTACGTTCATCCCAACCCTAAAGGAGTGTATCACAGAGGTGACAGTCAAGTTCTTTATAAGCCATGTCCTCAAATATTGGGAGTTATTAGCAATGATCGTGAGCGATCGTGACTCACGATTCACGAGCAGGTTCTAACAGGAGTTATTTTGTTTGCTTGATTTGGGGTTTAACATGTCAATAATCATGCACCCGCAAATCAATAGACAAATAGAACGAGTCAATTATGTGCTAAAAGTGTATTTTCGATACTATGTTGCGGTGAACTAGCGAGATTGGGCAAAGTTACTGGATGTCACATTTGCTTCAATCTCCAGAAGAATGAAAGTACAAGCAAGAGTCAGTTCGAGATCGTTCTTGGATTCTAGTCGACGTCCTCGAAAGACATTGTTGGGGGATACAGAGGAGCAAGTCCTCCTACGTACCGTTTTGCCAAGGATTGGCAAGAAAGGACGGAAACGGCCAAACTATACTTGGAGAAGGTCCAGCAACGGATGAAGAAGTGGGCCGACCGCAAATGGTCGTTTCAGGAATTTAAGGAGGGGGACCAAGTGTTGGTGAAAATTTACCAATACGAACGTATCCGTAGAGTGCACAAGAAACTTATGCGTCGATATAAAGGGTCATTTACCATACTTAAGAAGATAGGCAACGTAACGTACAAGGTGGAGTTGCCCGAAACTTTGTCCCAACTCCACCCGATCTTTCATGTCAGTTTACTCAAGTCATTTTATCAAGACCTGCACAATCCGTTAAGGAACGTGTCAACAAGAGCACCTGCGGGTATTAGGAATGAGTACAACAAGGTTGCGAAGGAGATCGTGGCCTACCATACCGTCAGACACAGAAATCGCGCACCATCAAAGGAGTACTTGGTGCGTTGGCGTGGACTACCTGAAGCATTAGTTGGGAACTGATCAAGAAATTGTGGCAGTTTGAAAATCTCATACGTGCATATGAGGTAAGTTAAGGCATCGAGTCGATGCCTTGTTCAAGTGGGTGAGGATGACACAGATCGCACCTAACTCGCTTGCGACCGAGAACTTCCGCAGGCAACTGCGTACGATCGCGCGACCGTGCCCAATCGACCAAGTAGAATTCTTTAGAATTGTGTAGTGTTCTTGACTTACCTATAAATAAACCAAGTTCTTTCCATTTGTAGTAACTTTTGTTCAAGAAATTTGAGTGTAATATAAACTTTCCTTTGCCACACATACTTCTATCTTTGCCTACTACTTTTACGCTTACGCTTCCGCATAACTTCCGCACATTTTGTGTTTAGGCTGAACTAATCAACCGTTCATAACTTAAGACTTGAACATTCGCTAGTACCGCATTGTGTGCTGGCTTGTAGGAAAACAAGCAATCCGTGACCAAGAACCCTATTTCTCATCAAAATTGGAAAATCCAAAAAATCAAATTTAGAAATATATTTTTTATGTAATAATCGGATGATTGAGAGATGAGATATTGTAAGGTAAGATGAATTAGAAAACCAAACATAATTTTGGGGGAAAATCATTAATTTTTTGGTCAAAACGTACAACCTAATCTAGGCAGAAGTCCCCGATTTTTCATCTTTTAAATACAATTATCACGTGGGTAACCAAAATCTACAACAAAAATTCAAAGAAAAATGGGTTGATTTGACAATCAAAGAAGAGGAAGAGATGAACGACCATCTGCAAGCAATCCAACTACTGCTTCTTTATTTCTGAGAGAAAAAGGAAGAAACGAAAAAGAAATAGAAAGAAAAGAGAAGAATAGTATGCCAAATGGTAGAAACAACCCTCAACAATTAGCTACTATTTCGAGGGGCTATCATATCTTGCAAGGTAAAGTAGTAATTAGAAGCAAAAAGACAGAAAAACTCCTCAATAGTTATGCACTATTCGAATGAGAGGTCAAAATTTTGAGGACATTAATGGCAAAACATGCATTTACACAGTAGCCTCTCTCCCAAATGCTGTCACGTGGCTCAATATGGGAGTAGAAAGGTTGGATTTTTATATACAGGAAGATAAGTGACGAATTTTAATATAAATACAAATTTAGTTCCGAAATATACCCGTTTTGACTGCAAGTATATAGGTCAAATTAGTAGTTTAATACAAATATCGGGTCGATCCCACAGAGAGCAATTATGCAAGTACTAGATCCTTACTTACTCTATTATTTAGACTAATGATCTATTTAAACAAGAAAAGTAGTGATTGCTATTACCTAACTAATTTTAACTAGATATTTGCAAGATAACAATGGAGAAAATTCACCAAATACTTAGAGTTTAGGAAAATAGATTCCACTTATGGCATAAAAGATACAAATAAATAGATTTACCTCTTGTTACAACTCTTATTTAACTAAGGATTCATTTCCAATATTACCAAATCTCATTCTCATGATAAAATAGTTTAGAATAGACTAGTTTTCCCTATTCTCATGGTGAATAACTAGATCTACTTTTATTTCCTTCATGAAATGCAAGTTCAATCCACTTAAGTGTACCTCTATTCTCATGAGTCTACTACTCAAACTCTATTCATGTTGTTCCATCATTATTACCAACTTTCATTGAATAAGAACAACTAAAAACTTCTTATTAGTGATCAAGCAACAACAAGTGATAAGCATGCATAAATAGACAAGTTAATATAAGGTGTAACACATGTAACCCATATTCACTTCATATCATGTAGTCATAAGTTTCATCTACTCCCTAGATCTAGAATTTAGCTACTCATATAAAATATAACAAGAAAGAATAAGATATAACAGGAAAGAATATGGCTTCATTGTAAGAACACATATTGAATCACAAGTAAAGATAGATAAAGAAAGCTTAGTCAAGATTAATGAAGAAACTCCCAATGATCTTCTATTTCTTCAACAAAAGAGTTGTACAATGAAATCTCCAATTGTTCTCACAAAAGTTCTAGATAGAGAGAACAAAACAAGACTAACAACTAAGCTCCTAAAGCTAAAATCTGATAAGAACTATCTCTACTATGTTCTACTCTTCTCTTCTAATGATTCTAACATCTAAAGTGTTAAGAGAGTCAAAAGGTGATTTTTGGACAAGACATAAAGTCCTTTTTTTCTTCCAAAAGGTTCCTTGAACATGTGCAACTGAAATTCTTATCTGGAGTTGAGCTGGAAAGTAGTGTGAAAGTAGAGCAAGTGGCTGAGCAATTTGCATAAATCATACTCCAATACGCGATTAGGGAATACGCGACTACAACCAACGTATTGCCAAGTCGTGTATTCAATTCTGTGTACTTAACTTCATTTATACTGCTATTCTCTCAATGATAGAGGCCGAACTAACTCTTGGGCAAAACATAAAAGTTGTAGCCCTTTCAGTTAGCTTTCCAATGCTTTAAGAATCATCCAATTTGGAGCTCCATAGACCGAGATATAATCAAAATACTATCCCTTAGTCAGAGCTCAGCTCCAGCACTCGACCATGCACATGTGCTTCTGTATTTTGACTTTTTGATAAGGAAGACGATTGAACTGGATTTCGATGTTTTCATACCAAATATAGATCTATTTCTTAGCTTCAAAATGGTATAAGAATCACCTCAATCTGATGTGTGTAGTTCAAGATATATCCAAAATATTAAGATGTATCAAAACTGTCTTCACTTGCATTTCTTCATTGAATGTTTTGCATTTCATGTCTTCTTTAAATCTCTTCAAATCATCAATAATCATCCAATTCTCTTCTTAATTCACTCCCTTTGATCCTTGAATCATTAAACCTACAAAAACATGAAGTTTTTACCATTAAAATCCATAGAAATGCAATTTTTGCCATTTAAACCACAAAAAATAGATTTTTACCAAAATCCTGGTTAATTAGTTATAAAACTAGATAAAACACACCAAAACTCACTAATAAAACACACTAAAAACACGTAAAATATATACTTATCAATAAGTTTCACTTCATATTGAAGGATGACTATTTTTAAGTACCACAAGTTGACACTCCATCAATATACCTGATTCTAGAAGTCAATCCTCTTCATCTCCGATCCTTTTTCACTTTTTTCTTTTTTTTCTTTGATCATTTAACAACATGCCTATCATAAGTGGAAAGATTATAATCCTTAACCTTGTGGCTACAGGAGGGAAAGATGGGTTAGGTAATTCAAGGGGAGGAGTGTAAGTGAGAGATTCTGGATTTGAACCTTCCCACTTACACAACAAAAAAAAAAGAAAAAACCTTTTGTGGCTGCAAGAACTACTGGTTGCTCTCTGTATTTCTTCTTTAGCTCAAATTGTAGTGATCTTAATCTTTAGATCTCATAGTTTCTTAGTTCACTAAAAGCTAATTCTTGTATTCTCGTAACATGATCAAACTAAATGCAATAAAGCATTTCAATTAAGTCTATTTGGTAGATTGGTAAATTTAAAACTACTCATGAAAAACTACGATGCTTACTAGAACTAAACACCCAAATTCTTGAAGCTTAGCTTGTAAAAATGTTCCCTTAAACAAGACTAGAGTTTTTATAATCTCTAACCAAACAAATGTGGGATAACCGGTTTTAATGCTTGCCTCAACTACAAACTTGCCAACCTATCCTGTTCTTCTACCGTGGAGGTCCTGATTTAGTAACTAAAGTTAAAACTCTAGCACTTAGAGGTTCTGAGTTCAAATTCCTTTTTTCCTTCTCCACTTCTTAAATTTCACCCTTCCCCAACCAGAAAAAACTTAAACAAAAAGTTCCTCCAATGATCAAAATCTTATTTTTTATGTTATTCATGAATATTCTGAAATGTCGAAGAAGAGAAAGGTTATAAAAGGTAATTAATATTGATGCACCGGAACTGAGAAAAGAGGTTTGAGAACGATTTATTTAATGAATTATAACTTAAGCATTAAACATAACATATAGGGCATATAAATCAAAATATGGAATCACATACATTATCTAGTAGTTTTCTAGAAGGACACTTTCCCCAAAAAGAGTTCAACCAATTTGACAAATATACTAATTTAAAATTACAAAAATAGATTATTTTTATTGATTAAGTTTTGCTTTGTACCCTATATTGATTTTAAAGTTTCAATATTGATTATTATACCATTCAAGTATAAGATCTTCTAATTCATTGAGAGATATTGGTTAGAGTCTGTTACTTGAGCCATGATCTTGTCACCTAGATCAATGAAAGAATTTGCAAAAAAATTAGCAGGCCTATCAACTCCAAAAATAAAATTTTTCTTTGGTAAAAATATATAAAAGTATGCATAACATCAAAATGAGAAGAGAACTCTTTACTGTCATCAATCGATATAAGATCCCCAACATTGGAAGTTTAATAGATTTTTTTTTCAAATTTATGATTTTCTATTATGCTTACACGAGTTTATATGTTATTTTCTCTTAGCATATTTAAGTTGCTATGGGATGTTTTGGTTTTCTAATGGATTTTTATTGTATATATAACCTCTAATTTTTAGTGCTTTGTTCATTGCACTTTTTTGTTCTAATAACTTATTTGACTGTGTAACACAAATATTGCATATCTAGAAATTATAGATACCTTATTTTGAATATAACCTCTTTACAAAATCTAGATATTTAATATTTGTGTATAAAACAATGCATGAGAAATAATTACAAATTCATACTATTTAAATAAGGATTAATCTTGTATATACTATTAGTGAATACACTATCACGGTTAGATATATTACACATGTATAAAATTTGAATTTAAAAGTCAAATTTTGTTTACGGGTCATTCATCCAACCGTGATAGTGTATACATTGATAGTGTATATTAAATTACTTATTAAATAAACCAACATTACTTAACGAAAACATGTATCAAACAGTTGTTAGAATTTTTCTGCAAACACAAAACTTTAAAACTACAAGGATGAAGTGTAATCAAGCAATGTATCAACCAATTAATTACCAAATCCTAAAACAATTTACACAAACACAAATCATAATTTCCCATCAATTGAGTATTAAAAAGAAATTTATTAAAAACTACTTAAGCCATGCTAATACAATATAGATTCCTTGATGTTAAAGAAATATTATGATCTTATGATGTATTTTCAAATACTATGAACTAGTTAAGAGAAATATCAGTTGATCAGTCTTTTTTTCTATTACAATATCTTATTTGATAACACTTTCCAATAAACTCTGAAATCTATATGATAGTATGCCAAAGGTAAAATTAGCATGGCAAGATTATAAGGATTTCATAATCTAACTAAAATTTGATCAATTTTGCACTAAACATCCAAGAGTATTGGCAGAGTCACATAGCTCCAAATGGAGTCAATTAACTCCATTTGATTTAGAAAAACTGTATACATGTAATGTGCTGCTATTATTTGATAACATAAAAAAATACATATTAGTGTCAAAAGCTAATTAATAAGTTTTGAGAAACTAAAAGTTAATTATAGGTTAGAACTCAAATGACAACCTAGGAGAACAAGCACAGCTACATCACTCCAACAAATCAACTAAAGTGGTCTTAAACAACTAGAATAAACTAAAAAAATTTTATAAGTACGGATCAAAATCAAGAAACATGATGTTATCCCGTAAATTTTCAATTCCAAATCTTCAAATCAAGTCTTTACTAAATTTGATTTGAACATTAGACAAGTTACTTTTAAATTTACAAATAATTTGATTTCTTTAGTTTTTTCCTATATTAGCTTTTCACATCTCAAGTGATATCTTCATTATCATCATGCTCATATGCAATATATTTCACAGATTTTCTTATTCACTAGCAAAATTTTATTTTATATTAGGTCATGGATAAATTTCTCGAAAGGAAACTTATAGAAAATTAAATAGGTTGGTTTAATACACTAAAAAAGATATTTTTAATCAAATTGACAATGAATTGATTTTACAACATTTCAGAAGATAGGTAATCTTAGAAGACAATTGTAATATGTATGTAATATAATAGTTTTTGCTTTGTACTCCCTTCATCCCATTGAAAGTCTCATATATTTTTTTCTATCCATCCCAAAATTAGCATCACTTACCAATTAGGCAAACAATATATCACCAGTGTGCCAATTTTAACCCTTGTACTTTGTTATTGAAAGAAAAATTTCATGTCTTTCAGGTAAGTCCCACCATTTATCTATTCATATTTACCTAACTAAAATAACGCGCATCTAATCCTCAACACCCTTAAGGAGCCCCCTTACCAAGTCTTACCCTAAAAATTTGACACTTGCAACAACTCACATGATCTCACTAATCCAATCCTATCCAAAAATCTATTTGGCTATTCCTTCTCAATACGACGCTATTCCTTCTCAACACGACTTGCCTCACAACCAGTCACATGATCATTACAATACTTCACGTAGCAGCACCAAATTCCACTTCCAAACTTATACTAACCCTAAATCTTTTGTTATTTGCTAACATATCACAAACTACAGTAGTTTATTAAAGAATCTCTGGAGGAAGATAGCAAGTAGCATGACCAATTCCGAGGTAATATGAAAATTTTAAAATAATCACATACTCTTACTTTTCCTTGAATCGTATGCCTTGGGGAGAAAAGAGAATGCTTTTACATTTTATTCTAGAAAAATTTATAGTAGAAAACAAATTTCCACGTATTGGGCATACTATTCTATCCTACAAAACAAAGTATAAATAAATATTGTTTATTGTAAGTGTTAGAATTCAATATTTTAATAAAAAACTTTTTCATAAATTTGTGTTATTGAATACCTTTCTGTTCCACCATTTCAATGGCTATTACGGCATATTAATATTCATTGTTTGATATTGGTTGCTTAAATAATTATGCTCTTGCAATCAAGACGACCTTATCTAAGTAGTGTTTGATATTTTTTTTCTATATCAAGTCTCAAGTTTATTTATATGTTTTAAACTAGCTAGAACAAATATGCAGAAACACAATCTTTTTTTATGTACTTTCTTTGCACATAACCCATGCTTTTCCTATTTTTGTACTGTGTATACATGAATTACATTGACATATGCAAACACGATTTAGATTTTCTATTCCATTTCTAAGCAATAAGCTCAAAATAATTCTTTGGCCCATGACCAATGAAATTCATGATTTTTTTTATGTGTCCATTTTTCATGTCTATGGAATTTAAGAATAGGTAGAATGTTTTAACTATTTTAGTAGTTTCTAAACATCAATATATAATATAACCAGATTGATATGCTTTTACCACTCATTTATTCTGGTGTTATAAGAGCAACTTTTCCCATTTGACATTTTTTTCTCAAGATTCCTATATATTGCCATTTTAGATTAATTCAATTGGTTTATATCCTTGGTAAGTTGTCACTTTTATAGTTTACAATCTTTTTTACAACTAAATCTTGGTAAGTTGTTAATTTAATTTGAACAAATTTTTTTCCTACTATATTGTATTGAAATATTTGTGTGAATTATACTTTAATTGACATTCTTGTCAATATTTTTATCCTAGAAACAATAATGTGAACTGTAGATTATCGATTGATTATGACGTTGAATCTAACTATTTTCTGAATATTGGTTCTGACATTTATATTGGACATGAATCTTCACCACATCATCGATTAGACTTTGGAGACTTCAACGATCAAGAACATGACTCTGAAATTGCCAACCAAGACAAAGGGAGTTCAAGTTTGATGGGTTTGAATGTTGATAAAAATTTAAATAAAATTCACTCACTTATACCTATTGAAACAGTCCCAAAGATTGGCATGAAATTTGATACAAAAGAAACAGCTTACAATTTTTATAATGCATATGCAAAATTAGTTAGTTTTAGCATAAAAAGGAAGAGCGATCACAGAGACAGCAGCAATAAGATGCTTGATAGAACTTTTTGTTCTAATGCTGAAGGAAAACAGGCAAAAGACAAAAAAGGTGCTTATGTGAGAGTCCCTTATTTGGAAATAAGATTTGGGTGTTTAGTAGAATTCAGAGTTAACAGTCAAAGAACTAGTAAATATTGCATTACAAAATTTTTTGAGAAACACAACTATTATCTTTCTAGTCCGTGTAAAACTCATCTGCACAGATCTCATAGAAACATAACTATTGCTCATGCGACTGAAATTGATATAGCCATCAGTGTCGGGATACGTCCAAAAGCAATTCATGACTTTATGATTAGACAAGTAGGTGGAAGAAAAAATTTGGGATTCATTCCTGAAGATTATAGAAATTATTTATGTTCTAAAAGAACAAGAGATATGAAGGTTGGAGATATAAGAGGTGTGCTTGAGTACTTGCAAAAAAGTTAACTGGAAGATCCTAACTTTTTTTTATGCAATTCAAGAAGACAAAGATGATTTGATCACCAACATATTTTGGACTGATGCATAGATGAAAACTGATTATGCAAATTTTGGAGATATGATTTGTTTTGACACGACTTATAGAAAAAACAACGAAGGACATCTATTTGCATTATTTGTAGAAGTAAACCATCATAAGCAGACTACTATTTTCGGTGGTGCCTTATTGTACGAAGAGACTTCACAAACTTTTGAATGGTTGTTCAATACATTTGCCAGAACTACATTTGAAAAGAAGCCAAATACCGTGCTTTTAGATCAGGATGCAGCAATGGCTAAAGTTTTGACTTCTAGATAGTCTGATACAAACCATCGTCATTGTATTTGACATATGTATTAGAATGTGGTAATTCATTTGAGTTCTATTTTTGAAGAGTATAAAAGTTTTGCTCATGAATTTAGAAAATGCATTTATGAATTTGATGAAGATGATGATTTTATAGAAGCTTGGAATGAAATGTTGAAATATTATAATCTTCATGATAATGATTGGTTGAAATGAATGTATGGAATAAAGGAGCAATGAGTATTGGTGTATGGTTGGGACACATTTTATGTAGATATGACAACTACTCAAAGAAGTGAGAGTATGAATAATGTGTTAAAGTGATATGTAAATTACAAGAATGACTCCTTTCAAATTTCAAACTTTCTCCATTACAAATCAAGGATAATATTAAAAAAAAGAGCAAAAGTCTAGCTTTCTAGATTACTATTGATAAAAAAAAAAAACCCAAGTCCCGAAAAGCATCAAATTTTTCGGAACGGAGAAAGTAATAGTTTTAAGAAAATTTTGTGACCCTTTCAAAAAACTATTCTCTCAATGTATCTCTTTTAATGATGGTTAAGGTCTATATTTATATATTTAAAATTGTTAAAATGAAAAGGTCAAAAACGATTATTTATCATTGAATGGTAAATTTAATTTGAAACTATGATTCCCAAAATAGACTGAAAAATTTTTCAAAGTTATATTATACTAAAGTTTGACCCCACTCAGCACAAGGTCTTGGATCTGTCGCTGTTAAATTACAAGCTAAAGTACTCAACAAAGAAACCTAAACAATAAGAAAAAAAATAGAAAAGTAAGAAATACACAGGAGAAGAAACATTTATAAGAAATAATTAAAAGGGAAAGATAACATGTTACTAAGATAGAGAATGATAACAACAAAAGATAATAAAAAGAAATATAAGGCATTCATATCAATTAAGAAAAAGAAAATATGAAAGAAAATACTTATAGTTAACTAAGTTTATAAAATTATGAATAAAATCATAAGAATATATATATCTTATCCAAGACATAGCAAAATTAGATTTAAACGATAATTACAACCTATTTGAGAAACAAACCAAGCACAAAATGATCAAATTAATGATTTTTTTCAAAATAGTATCTCAAAAAACTTCAACTCATCGTAAAAATCAATCACAAATTTGCAGTAAACAAAAGTTTCCTCAATTGAAATTCATAAAATTGAGAAATCAAAACCAATTCAGAATATACATATCAAATATAAAGAAAAGTAATCAAATTTCCGCTAATACATGTCCAATTGATGAAGATAAAAGATATAAAGCAATAAGAAAAGGAAGGAAATAGAAAAAAACTAACGCAAGAAACAGAAAGGCAAATCATTTAGGTGACTAAATAACTACAAAAATAGCTACATTTCACTTAATTTTTAATTCTCATGTCTCCAGACAAAATTACAAAAGAAAAAAAAAACCCAAGAAATTTTAATGGTTAAAGGTTAGAAAGAGACAATAGAGAAATTTGACCATTATTTCAATCAACAGTAGCTTGTACTCAATGTAGTACAAACATAATAAACTAATAAAATGATATTTTTACCCCTAGTGAGGCAGTAAAAATCTCAAGAGCCAGTTATATCAACTATTTGTCATATATTACTAGGTTTCGATTTCTTAAATATGATGTGGATACCGTCATTAAATGATAATTGTTGTGTTGTTTTGTCTATATAGTTTTTATTTTCCTTTGTAAAGTTTTTTAAAAAAATGTTATGTCAATGATTATTCGGATAACACATTGTGTATTTTTTACTTTATTGTTGTTAGGTAATTTTTTTAGTAGTATTTAATATATAGTATTACATAATATGTGAGATTGGTAAAATTAGTGAAGTTGTAGACAATTCGTAAAGTAGAATATGTTGTTAATAGAGAATTATTTCACAATAGATATAGTTTCATTACATCTAGCATTTAGTTTTAATTTTTTTTTATGTTTGACTTTGTGTCTTGTGTGAGATACTCATATTTGATAAGCACTGATTATCAGCTTTTTATGAATAATTTATATAAAATTTTTTATGAATTTTTATAATGGTATTAGAGTTGATTTGTGGAATATCAAATGTTGTTCTACTTTTAATCTAATTGTTATGTTATTAATGTAGTTAACACATGTGTTGTTCATATTTAATTATAATTTTTTATGTACATATTGAATAATGTATATAAATAGTTGGTTTTTGATAAAAAAAAATCTACAAGTCATAATACACCATAGCATCATTGTTAGGGATATGATTATCCAAAAATATAAGTTCAATAGATCTAAATTTCTTGTCATAATTATTTGGTAATACACATATAAGATTATCGTTCAAATAACCCAAAAAAATAAAAAGTATAGACTAGGTATTGACATGTGCTCAGTGAAACAAAGAAAAAATGAAAAGTGAAGTACTGCAAAATAATTAATCAGTAAAATACAACAATTTTCCTTTTTGGTTTTTAATAGTGCAAAATAGCTGCAATCATTTCACATGATGGGTTCCAATAGTGCAAAGCAGTTATATAACATTCACTTTATGAGATTCAACTATACAAAACAACTCAAAAACAATTTCTCTAAATATCCATGAAATAGTTATTCAAGTCTAATCCAATTCATCTGTTTAAGTTTTTTTTATCCACTTTTTACTTCCACTTGAACATATATTTAGTAACTTTTGAATTATGATTCTAATCAAAACCACTAGCTTCTCATCTAGCTAGGTTGATGATTCAAATTTCTTACAAAAGTTATTCAAGTCTAATCCAGTTCATTTGTTTTAAAGTTTTTTTATCCATTTTTTACTTCCGCTTGATATACATTTAGTAACTTTTGAATTAGGATTCTAATCATAACCACTAGCTTCTTATCTGGCTAGGTGGATGATTCAAATTTCTAACAAAAGTTGAGCATATTTATATAATTACATTTCCATTTATTTAGTTATACAAGAATATAAATTTATATAAATAAGAGAAAGAACTCATCATATGAGCAAACTATTGAAAATGAAGAAAGAATTGAATTCTCTTTTACTTGATTCAATCCTTCTTCTTTTTTTTTAAACATAATGTCAACAATATATACCTAGTGGTATAGTATTGTCAACATGAAATAAAAGTAAAAAATTAGCAGTAACCTCAAAACAAGTAAACATCCAAAACAAGGAACATTTCGAAGAAATGTTTGATAATTATTTACAATTCAAATCTTATAAAGTTTTTATTAGTCAAATACCTAAGGAAACTACTGATGTTGGTTTTCCAAAATTTTCAACCTCAATAAAAGAAGAAAGAAGTACTCTTAACATATTCATCCTTGTAACTCACCTTCCTAACTTTCGTAGCCCAATAAGGTATACGGTTGTTTTCCATACAAATATATTCGACATTTACATCGGAAAAATGTTTAAGTTTTGATGGGAGAGAATCTGTTTCAATTTCAAATTCCCAATGTTCATAGTCAATCTATTTCAATTTTAAATTTCCAATCTTTGTACAAACCTACCACATCCTAAGATAGATTCAGCTTCAACTATATCGGTTTGTATTTCAATATCTCGTGTTTGAACATTTATCGAATTTTCAATGTGGTCTATTATTACTATTCCCAAATATGTGTACAAGTCTTGCTCTCCTGCATCAACATTTACCTTAAAATACTTTAAATCTAGTTTCTTTCGATAAGCATCCTCTATAAATTTGATCCCAAGACCATTTCCATCTAAATGCCTTAAACTTCTTCGAGTGATTTCACTAAAATGACCTTAAAGCCTTTTAATAGTAGTCATCACTAATATCAAACATCACTCACCCCACTTGATTTAAAAGCTTTAGATTTTGCCTATCTTGATACTCTTTCACAAAAGAATGATATCTCAACTTGGTATCATCGACATACACAGATACATCTCTATACAGATTAATTTATTGTTATTTAGCCTTGACTTTCTCCACCGATAACTACTCAATACTTAAAATCAATCAAAACTACCAACTTTTTGGTCTGAGAATGAGCAAACCTCACTCTTGACATAATACTCAGATTTATGGCTTTCTCTGTATGTGTTTATGAGTGTGAATATGCATGTCTTTGTACTTGTGACTTAGTGCTTTTTCAAAAGGTTGGCACAAGTAAAGGATTAGAAACTCAAAACATAGTGAAGAAAAAATATAGGAATTTCTAATAAAAATTATCTTTTCTAAGTAACATGGATCATACACTAAGCTATAAATTAGATTGAATAATATAGGAATTGCTAATGAAGATTATTCTTTCCTAAGCAACATGATCAACCATACACTAAACTACAAACTAAATTAAACGTATAATATTAGAAAAGATAAGTGTCTCAAAATCCAATCCATATGAAGTCAAATGCCATCATACATTTATACATTTAAAATTTTAGTCCTATTTACAAAGAATTAGTGAAATAACTAAAAGGTTAGTCATTTTACTAATATTTATAATTTTATTGGATAAATACTCAATCATAATAATATGTTAATTAAATAATAAAAAATATGATCCAATATAAAGACTAATTCCATGCATTGTATTCAATTTCGTCAAACATATAAAACAAATTTAAGATAAAAGAGTAGATAATATATATTTGAGTTATTAATTATCGATCGAGTAGTTTACTTTAGTAAAGTTAATTTAAAAGTAGAATATACACACAACTAAAGTCGAAGAAAATAGAAATCTTGTCCATCTAATTTAAAATAGTATGATCATCATTCATAATTTCATATCTTTAATATCATTTTCAATCAAAAAAATGACAGTAAGTATACATTAGAATGTAGGCAACTGATAAATAGAATTTAGAATACCTCTAGAAAACAAAGTTCTAGCTAAACTTTGTAACATTATTTCTTACTAAGTTATTCAAATATTTACAATCTCATTTTCTATTTCACTTAATTTTAGAAAGGCCATGAATCTAGTTTAGTCCATCTTCTATTTGTATTTATTATATTTTTAATTGTTAATTAATTTTCATTTTTTAATAATCAAAACAAAAGGTGTTAGTCCCCTATTCTTTCTATACGCATTTGACAAGAATTTGAAGTACACACGAAAATGGTGAAAGAAATTCATATTCATTTGGTGATGAATGGTGAAGTAGTTCAAGTTTTAGTAGACTTGAGTCAATATCAAAATTTTGTATCTTTTTAATAGATCCATGAATCTTGTATAAACTAGCGATATGGATTTGTGAACTCTGATTGAGGAGGTCATGCCAATGGTGACTTGCAATTCTCATCAACAGTATCTTTTTTTCTTTTGTATGTGGGTTATTTGTGCTATTTTCTATGTATGGTTTGATGAGATTATATACAAGAGAGGTGTGTAGTTTGGGAGGCATGCCATTGTTGCACTTAAGAAAAGAGAGACAATCTGATCTAGGGTACGAAAGATTTGGAGAGAAGATCTTGAGAGGAAGTAAGAGAGGGGATGAGATATTTTCATATAATTTGAAAATATTAAAAATTATTTTTAGAAATATATTAAACTTTAGCAAAGCATTTCTTTTGGGCAAAAACTTGGGTAAACTTGGACCATGGCCCATCTGTAGACTACACGGTTCTTAAATAGCTGTATCACTCTTTATTTTTTTGTGAACAAATGTTTTTTTGCTTTGTCTGTTCATTACTAGGGGAGGGGAGTTCGCGCAATGTGCGGGAGTTTGGTGCCTATGATTTAAGGTAGTTGATAGTTATTATTTGATGTGTAGTAGTATTAAGTATTAATTTTTAATAAGAAAAATAGAACCA
Organism: Coffea humblotiana; assembly: GCA_023065735.1. Lineage (NCBI taxonomy): Eukaryota > Viridiplantae > Streptophyta > Magnoliopsida > Gentianales > Rubiaceae > Coffea > Coffea humblotiana. Next base: position 12,704,887 of record CM041210.1, on the reverse strand, counting down.
TGAAAAAAATTAAGGATAACTATGTAATAAAATTCATAAGAATCAAAGATTAGGTAAAAGTAGAATTCATAACTTTCATTCCCTAATTGGCTTGCATGTAGTCTATAACAAAAACTCATTATAGTGGATACTAATATTTACATAAAGTCAAAGTAGTAGTTTATTTCATTTATCTTTTTATTCCAGATGGTAGTGCAATTCTCTCATATTGATGCTGTGCGTCTATATTTTTATTGTCCTTGGATTGTATCTATTATCTTGTAGTAGGTCCAGAGTTGCAAAATTGTTAAATATATTATTAGAAACTACTTTTGCATGTATTAGTTCCCTTCAATATTTTTAATTTTTGCAATACTTACTATAGTATGATGTTTGATTGGGTGCGATAACAATGTAAACTGGGCTAATTCCTTTGTTTATTGATGAAAAAGAAAATATCGCACAAATGTTGATCTAATAGGGGGATCTTCTACAACTATGACTGCCGTGCTTAAGCCCGCTGGGATTTAAAAAAAATTGATGGCTATCAGGCTGAATCAACCCGACAGCAATGATGTCAAAAGGAAAAAAAAGAGTGTATTATTAGGCATGCATGTGATTGCCCTGTTGTTTAGACACCTGGTAGTGAACAACTTAAAAAGTCTCAAATGTTCTTTGTTTTGACCCTGTTGATAGATTAGTCAGTTAGCAAAAGAAAATCTAAAGGCAACGAGTGAATAAGATTGAGGATGGGTTTTTGTCATTTGTGTGGTCCACTTCTTGGTAAAACTCAAATTATGAAATTTTTGAATTAAGAATATTGCAGTATGACTTGTTATCCATACGACCAACGACCACAAGAGTGAATTAATTAGGCAAGCACATGAATGCTTTTATATCACTTTTCTTTTGCTATCCATTTTTGTGAAATCTAATTTAGATTTAAAAATAAATGACGAAATAATTGTGGAATATTAGCCATTTAAATTTTCTAGTCAAACAAGCAACTTAAAAATTAATGTTTGAGAAAGATCCCTAGAGAGATAAAAATAAGTTACTGTTGTCTTTGCCCTTTCCCAACCTCTTCCAAATTCTAACCATGCAAAAAGTAAGAGCACAAAATAAAATGCTCTAGTGAGATAGCTACTGATATTTAACACTGAAGTGTAGCAGTGTTAGTGTTAGTGTTAGTTTCAGTGCACTGTGTTTTAATTTGAACACTTCATTTCCCACAATACCTCAATTAATTTCATTGCCAAAATTGTGCAACGCCATTGCTGACCAATTAATGAATTTCAGTTGTTGCTATACCGGTATAAGCATTTGCCTGATTTAAGCTATTCTGTTGGCTTAATATGTGGTGATAGCGCAGGGGTTAGCGTTTCAAAATGTACATAGTTAAAACAACTAATACACTTGTCACCATTTTCATTCAAACCCAATTGGCTTGATACTAATTTGATTGCTTGACTCTCAATTCTAAATAAGATTGCGTATCCCTAGTGTTGTGGATTGGATTTCTTAATAGATGCCTTGGGTTTTTACCATTGTAAACTGTATATTAACATAAGAAAAGCAAAAAAGCAATGCACAGGTTTACAGGGGTACATATTATCATCATTTAAGAAGCACACAAAAAGTTAAGAAACACACAAAAAAACAAATGGGTCTAAGCACGGCAAGCCTTTGGATTTAGCAAACGGTTGGCCCGATAGTGATGTTTTCTTTTTTCATCAATAAACAAAGGAATTAACCTATAAACTGTTGGTGCGCTTTCATTTCCTTTGTCAATGAATTTTTTATGAATTGGATAGGTGTTAGAATTAGTGCCATTGGTTGATAGCTATGTAACATTAGTGAAAATATATTTAAATTCATTTTTATTAATTGAATAGCTGTTAGTCAAACCATTGATCAACAATGATGACTTGTCTAGACGTGGATCTGCTGTTGTAGGTTGTGGTTGAATGGGAATAGTAAATTCAACGAGATCTAAACATATGAATTTTTTGTTAACATTATTTAAGAGGCATACTTGTTGGTTTTTGAAAAAAATTTGAATCGTACCTATTATAGAATTTCTATCAATGTGAGAGATGAAGACATATGGAATGAGTGGCCTGTCAATTTCTTGAAATTGTTGGATAGAAGTTGTGTTGTCAATAATCCATGAATATTCAGTTTTATTGGTAGAATTTGTGGCCAAAATAGGTTGAACTTTTGCATTGAAAATGTAGTACCTTTTATGGGGTTCGAGCAATTTGTTAAAAAATTCTATATCTGTGCCATAAATTAGCGCTTCAACCTTTTGTCTCTATACAACGAAAATGTATTAGAAGAAAATGTTAGATAGAAAATTTCATTTTTACAAAAGTGATTTTGGTTTACAAGATGAGATTGTGGCAAAGGAAAATTGAAGTGAAAAATGTGATTATACTATGAAAGAAATGTGAAACGGGAAAAATATCATTTAAGGTGTAGATGATGAATGGAATTTAGAAGTTGATTCTTTAAGTACTGCTATTGAGTTTTAAAATTGGTAAACTTAAGCAATCAAGAAAACTGATGCATATCAATACATAAGGTGAAATGATACGCGCTAACCTTTTGTACTAAAAGTGATTGAAGTAGAAGTAGGAAAACATGGACTTTACTTTATATGGTTAATGTTTTTGTACATAACCTGACTATTGATGAAGAGTAATTTTTAATAGCATTTTCCATCTTTTGAGTACTATGGTTTTTGTTTCTCAATCACTTGAATAATAGTACTCCAAGTGTGAGTAAAAGGTTGTATTTTTGACCACATGAGTAAGTCACTAGTCATTGTTCGTCATTTGAATAGAGCTGAGAATAGTTATGTTACGACTGGAGAAATAATAACTATGAAATTTGAAACAAAACCTAATTAATCAGATATTTGAATTTGAAGTTTGGAAACCATGTAGCCAAAATTAGACTAAATTGCTGACCTGTGAATTGGAAGTAGAATCCATTGGTAGAAATCATGTACTTGAATTTATTCATGTTAGTAGTTGGGCATTAGCGTAAAAGGAATAGAAGGAACAAGAAGGCCACAGAGAAACAATTTCGGAAAATGAAAGGAAAGGTTTTCAGCAACTAATCACTAATCAACAAAATTCCAATTGATAAGCTCTTCAACTTTGATGCTATTAAAATGACAGTAAAGAAGAGGTCGAACAAGTTGGCTATTATTTTGATAATGATCATCCAGCATAAATTTCCTAATAATTTCTAATAATTGTATTTTAACATCTCTCTTGTTCATAAATATCCTATACACTCATGTTTTGTGAAATAAAAGCATACACATTGATGAAGACACATAAGGCTCAATACATTTAAGTAATTACAGCAACACAAAAGCTATTATGACTTGTACCTACTGCTAAAAAGACGATCAAAGTAATCTCACATTCGTAAAATGCTCATGCCTTTGAACAAATTAGCACTACATTTATAAAAAAAAAATGCAATGGCATTTTGGTAAATACAAGAAAACACATTCTACCATAAAATGTATTTTGCACTATAACTATACTCCAAACAAGCTTATAATTCCAAAATGCCCTTACCCATATGGTTGAAATTGAAAATCCATCTTTGATCAAAACTCGTTCCTATATAATATAAGGACTAGGTGGGAAAGACCCACACGATGCACAAGAATCTAGTGCCTATGATTTATGATGATTAGCAGTTGTTTTCTTAATGTAATAGTGTGGAATACTAATTTTGAATAAGAGAAAAAGAACCATAAGAAGATTTTAAAATTATTGCAATTAGTAACAATATGTTTATTTGTAATAATAAAGCAGAATGTTTTTTTTTCAAGTAAAGAATTGACTTATTCAATTGATATCTTGAACAAATGGAGTAAGTTTTGCTTAAGTAAAACATTCTGCTTATTTAAAATTAATTAATTGTATTAATTGCAAAACAAAGAAAGTGCTTCCCCAACTACAATGGTTCCAAAGCATATAGATAAAGTGTAGGATAGTGCTCTCCTCGACCCAGTTGGGTCTTCCCCTTAGATTATGATAGTGTAGGATACTATAGATAAAGTGACGATTGACAAAAAAAAAACTACAATGGTTCCAAAGCATACAGTAATAATACAATTAGTTACGCAAACAAAATGAACCACAATAAATAACAATTAGTTGTCATGCAAAATATAATTAACAGTAACAATACAAACCATAGGGAAAATACAATGAGGGAAAAGAAAAATAAAGATAAACTACATAATGTCATAGAAACTACAGGGAAAATAAAATTGGCAATTTCAAAGCAGCAGCACAAAATGCAGGCGAGAATTACCAACCCATATGATTCTCTAAAATCATATTACCAACCCATATGATTCTCATAGAAACTGCATGGAAAATATAACAGGCAATTTTAAAATAGCATCATAAAATCTAACATCTAATAAAAAAATAAAGAAATAACAGAGGAGTATAGCAGATGAGCAAATATGAAGAAAATAGCCTAAGCAAATATGAGTGTTAAAAAGGTAGTTTTATTCTTATTGGCAGTTATTCTGTATGAACTTCAATCATAGAAAGTAAAAGATAAACTTTTTCAAGATTTAAATTCTAGTAAGTTTTCAAACCTTTGAGTGGAAGTATAATTTTTCTTTATGTCTCTTTCTTCTTCGAAGATTTTTTTAGTAGCTTCCAAGATTTTATTAAACACTAACGATTTGTTCATGTTTTGTTTTCCTAAACAAATTAGATTCATAATATTGGTCCTCTACAAATCCTTGAGTTTGCATTCTAGTTTGGAATACTTGATTTTGAGTTGAGTTGAAAGGTCGCAATTCAACTCTTATATGTTATGAGTCATTAGTTAGAATAGTATTTGAGGGGTGCTAAATCTTGTGGTAGAAATAAGAATGCATAGCCTAAGCAAATATATTAAAAAAATGTACAAAACAATAAACTTGGCTACAAACTCAAATTAGTATAAGCAATTATTAACTACAAATTACAAATTCAAGATGATTTATAATGCAACAACCACCAAAATCAATTACACAAATCAATCAACTTGTTAGTAAGGCAAACAATTACAGAAGAAAGCATGTTATGAATGCAGCAATTGCAGTAATTTAATGTGGAAGTAAGGATTGGGTGGATTTGCCAAACAATTCAAGTGCAGCACAAACCACGTTATAAATGAAACAATTGTAGTAGTATTTTTACTAACTTTATTCCAAATGTTCATTGCAAAACTTCTCCTCACAATTGCTTCAAACATATTCCAAGAAACCAGACCATTTAAATTATACACCGTAACCAAAATCATTTGCGGACTTTCTTCATTTAGAGTGGAGACTCTTTTCACTAACAAATCTTACTAATTAAACATTTAATGTAGCAGTCATTTGAATCCAATATAAACTGGATTTTACTTTCTCACAAAAGTAAACCAAATCTAGAATAAAGACAAAGCAAATCACACTATAAAAAAAAAGAAGAAGAGAGAACTCACCTCAAACTGAACCACCAAGCATAGCTGTGCCGGAGAACCATTCTCAAACTTAGGGGACAATAGCAAAACACGGCAAAGCACATTGAAGCAGCAAAATAACCATTAAATGGAAGGCAAAAAGAACAAAATGGAAGAATTTGAAGCAAAGGACATTCGAAGCAGTGAAGGTGAGAGATGCTCAAACATACATTTCTTTCCTAACCACGTTCTCCTCACTTTAATTGAGATAAAAAAAAAAAAGGCAGCTGGATGTCCACCAAGGATGACCTTATGTTTCTTGAATATAATAATTGACACTTAACTCATACTACTAATCAATGTCTTCTGAAGGACATTCAAGTAATTCCACTAACATATAAGCTAGTAGAGGTTGTATCCACTGCACAAAAGCTAACCAAATAATCTCATATTGTCAAAAAATTCAAACCTTCAACCAAAACACCACTCCATCCAGAAAAATATAAGGTCAATTTCGTAAATACAGCAAAACACATGCTACACTAAGTAATACTTAATACTATAACTTCACTCCAAATAACCCCAAATTCCCAGAATGTCTCCACCCATATGGCTGAAATCTAAAAACCACCTTTGCCCTAAACTCGTTCTTATACAATATAAGGATAAGGATAAGGAATCGTGGATTAGATAAGAAACCTTGACTTTTCCTAACAAAGTGAATGCAAGAACTAGTAAAAGAAAAAATTGACCATATGACAAATTCTTTTGTTTTTCTAGATAGAAGAAGACAAACTCTTTTGAAGAATAAACAAGTTAAATATCTAAATTGTTACATTTCAACTTGAATAACTCTAAACCCTCAATGAACCACATGATTACTGATATAAAACCCAAAATTCTTATATACCCAATTTTCTAATTCCCAAACACGAAACAAAAACCTAAAAATATTTCAATGTAAAACAAATAAAATTTCTCAAAATGTAGAATTCCATGAATCAAAAGTTTTTTAAGTTCTTCCATCATCTGAGTGTTTAGAAAAATCCGTTCCATGCACATTCTACCTTTATCTTGCTAAAGAAAAGAAAAAGAACATATATTTATCTTTTCAGTGGAGATAATTTTCTTGTATTTAGAGCAAAAAATAATGTGAGAGAGAGAGAGAGAGAGAGAGAGAGAGAGAGAATAAACTAATAGGAGTAACTTAAATAATAATCTCATATTAAGAATTTATTTCAATGAAAAATTTACCGTCCATGTAGATGATTTTACAACTAGTAATGCTAAAAATGCTATATTTCGTTTGAAAAATGTTATTTACACCTCAACCATTTGTTTTATCATATAGTTTAATAAATGAAATCTATATGATTAAAATGATAGTAAAAGTGTGATTAACAAAAAATGGGAGTGCAAATAAAAATATAAAGATGTGAGAAACATTATATTTGTAAATAGTTGCATAGATCTTTGCGATATGCACCTAAAAAGATTTTATATGATAATATGCATTCTCCTTGTTTAGAGAATTTTGTTTCTTCATCATCTTTCAAAATTTTCTCTTTGTTCCCCGCTTTACTTAATCTTCTTCACAAACTCAGCAAAGCATTAAGAAGTATCAGATTTATGTAATTTAAGTTGTCTGAACTCTTTTCCTTTTCCTCGAAAAAAATTTGAGTTTTGAAGAATGAGGAGAAAGATACTATTTGGGCTTATTTTTTGTCTCTTTGTTTTCATGGTAACAAATGACAAGAACGGAATTCTGTTAACTATAGTTGGGACGAGTGACGCGGCTGTTTCATAACTACCGAGTCCACGAGTCATAGATGGGATCTACCAAGTTTTTTTTTATTCATCATTTATCTACTCTAGTCCTATTTCTACTCTTTTCTACTCTAACCTAATCTAGAGAGAGGTTCAATTGGGTCTACAGGGAAGTCGACGGAGATTGAATCACCATCGAATTAGACAGGCATACTATGTATGAATTTGAGGAAATCACATATTGTAGCAAATGATGGATGACAAAATTTGAACTCTTAATCCCACATCCTATCAAAACTTGAATTCTTTGACAGTGACCAACAGCTCGCAGGCCCAAATGGCTGTTGGTTGGATCCACTAAGTTTTGCTCATTTTTTTCTCCAACTAGTTGTACCATTAGTCTTGACTCCAACTAGTAGTAATATTAGTCTAGACACCAAAAAAAAAAAAAAAGTAGCACTATTAGAACTTTTAGAATTTTTTTTAATTGCAGCTATAAACAGAGAAATAGTCCTATGCCATACGACGTCGTCTTAGGCGACCTCCTCCGTTTCAAAACCCCCATTAAACCCCCATTCCACAGCCCCTTCCCAGAGGCACTTCCACCGCCTCCCTCCAATCCGGGGAAGAATCCCAAAGAAAAACCCTAGAATTTCCCTGAACATCTTTCTAATTACCACTCATTATTATTCTGCTAGTAAACCCTAACCATGGCCATTGATGGTGGAAACCAATCCCAATCCCATAAGTCTCACCGCTCTCGCCAGGCTGGTCCCTCCGCCAAAAAGAAGTCCAAATCCAATAAGAAGTCAAACAACCGGGACGTCGCCGCCGCCGCCGCCGATACAGACGATAATAAGCAAAATCAACGCCATCATAATCCCAAGGTAGTATTTGTCTATAATCAACAATGTTTATTGTCTATGGAAGCTTAATTTTGTGTTCATGATGGGCATTTGGTCCTTTTGTTTCGGAAAAATTAAGGTACTGCTGTACTTGAACAGCATTTCTTGGTAAATTTCGTGTTCAATGGAAGCTTAATTAATTTTGTGTTGATAATAGGCGTTTGCTTTTAATTCAACTGTGAAAGCTAAGCGGCTGCAAGCGAGGGCGACGGAGAAGGAGCAGAAACGGCTTCACGTGCCGACTGTTGACCGGTCCACTGGAGAGCCAGCTCCCTTTGTCGTTGTTGTGCAGGGACCCCCTAAGGTCATACCTATGGTTCCCATATTGTTTTTCACTGCTTGTTTCAATTTGATTTTATTAGTTGCAAGTTAAAATTTTTTTGAGAAAATCTGTTTATGCTGTCTATGCAATTCATTAGTATATCCATCTATTCTTTAATGGATGGGACTGATTTATGAGTTTGGGTTCTTTTTGAGTTGGCACCTTGTATTTTTTTTCCTTTAAATTGTCAATATGTGGGATTCTTTTAAATTTGTGGTTCTTTTGTATCTTAATAGGTGGGAAAGTCACTGGTGATAAAATCGCTTGTAAAGCATTATACCAAGCATAATTTGCCTGAAGTTAGAGGGCCCATTACAATTGTCTCAGGTTTGTTATATCCTTTGCAAGCTCAAGGGCATTGGGATTTGAACTGTGCAAAGTGGAATCTCAGTGTTTGGTCTAGCATGCCTTTTGCCTTTATAGCCTTCAGTTTATATCTTGCAATTTGTTTAAACAATTCTGGAAACTGTCAAAAATTCTATTTGTTGTAGCTTTTCTGCTAGGTGAGATAGATAGATTGAAACTTACTGCCAAAGTGACCTTAAGTTGTTTCAGTATAGGTAAATACTTGATCAATTCCCGTAGAGTTCAGTATGGTTCGGTACAAGTCTAGTAAACAAAGATTAAGTAATGGGTAAATCAGTAATGTTGTTTTATTGGACTATGTTCCTTTTCTTATGAGAAAGGAGGAGGAGGTGAGAATATGAGCGAAACAAGTGGAATACATATTTAAAAGGCATTTATTTTGTTTCATTCTGATTCAAGTGTGATTTTTATTTCCATTTTAAGTGAAAATGGGTTTGAAGCTGATACTTTCTGTTTCTTCCACTTCATTCACTCCTTACATGGACTAAGGAAGCCTTATTATTGCCGTGGTAGATGTCTATGGTATGAAATGTTTCTCTGCTTCAGCATATCCTGTTGAGTGATCAAATGTTTTATGATTTCTATTGGGACAGGTAAGCAAAGGCGACTGCAATTTGTGGAATGTCCTAATGATATTAATGGCATGATTGATGCTGCAAAGATTGCTGATCTGGCATTGCTTCTCATTGATGGAAGCTATGGTTTCGAAATGGTGACATATTTTATTATCTATACTGGATAATTGTTTTTCTGACATTTTTTTTCAAGGGATATTAGGTGTTTGTACATAGAGATGGGGTAATCTCAGAGTTATTTCAATTTCTAATCTTTTATATTAGTATAGATGTGGACTCATTTCCATATGTACAGATTGCCACACTAATTCCATGTCTCTACTGGAAAATGAATTCATCTTTTGCTCTTTGAAGCTGGGGTAGGGGTTTTGTGTAGTCTCCGTTTTCATGCCTGTTTTTGGTTCTAATCATGTTTGACTTCCTTTTGTGGATGTAGGAAACCTTTGAATTCCTTAATATATTGCAAAATCATGGGTTCCCTAAAGTTATGGGTGTTCTCACGCACTTGGACAAGTTCAAGGATGTAAAGAAACTTAAAAAGACAAAGCAACGGCTCAAGCATCGGTTCTGGACAGAGATATATGATGGAGCTAAGCTATTCTATTTATCTGGTCTTATTCATGGGAAGTAAGTGCTGAATCTATATTTTTATTTTTCCTTGTCAGAGTGTCTCTGGCTTACTGAATCACTTTTATATTTGCCCTTCTGATAACAGGTACTCCAAGCGTGAGATCCACAATCTTGCACGGTTTATTTCTGTTATGAAGTTTCCACCATTGTCTTGGCGACTTTCTCATCCATACATCTTGGTAGATCGATTTGAAGATGTTACTGCTCCAGAAAAAGTGCACATGGATAATAAATGCGACAGAAATGTCACACTATATGGTTATCTACGAGGATGTAATTTGAAAAAGGGAACCAAGGTATGCAATTAGTACCCTGTGCCCTTTGTTTTGTAAAATCTTGGGGAGGCTGAAGTTGGGAAGGTGAAGGGATGAAACATTGGTTAAAGGCAAGGAACGAAGACCTTTATTCAATTACCTTGTTCAATTTTCTTCTCCTGGGTTATTGAATAGTATGATACTTAATGCATTTACAATTACTATTGAGATTATTAGCCTGTAGATGCACAGTATTTTAGCGGGGCCCAGGGGTGAGAATCAAAAACATTGGTCCCTTGTGCAAGACAAGGAAGAGAGACCTTTAACCACTGGATTCTAGTGTGATGCTTAACTTTTGTTGAGTTAATACTACTAATCCATTTGCCATTAGTAAAGGATATTTCAACTTTTTGTAGTTTTACTTTCATTGTTTAGTAACAGCTGCAAGATCTCATATGGGTGCCTTTTGACAAAGAGAGTGGTCCAATTGTATTTTGATGGTAAAATTTGGCTACTTTTTGGAAATTAGGAATGGTCCTATATAAAAGAAGAATGGAAGATTGGAAAGGAATAACTTGTGGGAGATCCATTTTGCTAATTGATATAAAAAAATCCAGTAAAAGTCCTTACCTGGGGCAAAGATTTTTGCTTACGGGGGAAGTCTTAAAGGACTATGGTTTTTGACCTCTTCTGTTGGAGCTACAAAATGAAGTGTAGGAGGACTCATATTTGAAAAAGTCAACTATGAGAACACCTTTGAAGTTTTTTAGATACATTAGCGTCTTAAGGGGAAAGAGAGGAATGACACACCAATAGGGAGGGTGTTTTTGTGCTTTGGAAATTTTTTGTTTAATATTTGCGACAAAGGTCGGTCAAAGGTGGAATCTATTTCTTTCAACTATTGACAGAATATTACTTCACTTGTTCCTTCCTATTGTATATACTTTTGCACCTTTTGCCTTAGCAAATTGCAGTTTGGATTAGTATACTGCCTACCTGATATTTTGATTTCTTGTTTGATATTCTGCCAATTATCAATTTCAATTTTCTCTTTTAAAAGGCCTTCTTCCCATTCTTGTTGGCCACTTTGACTGGATACATGAGTTTAGAAGAGTACATTTTGTTATATCCGTATTTGTCTTTTGTCAGATAACCAAAGTATGCTCATTTTGCTAATTTTGCCAAGTTTTGCCAAAATTTATCGAAATTACCCATCATTTTAAGTTGCTGATAGAGATTCCTTTAAAGTTTGCATTTTTCTGTGCTGTATATTGTGTTGTTTGACTTAACGGTGTTCACCACTTTGTTAGCGGATTACGGAAAACTGAAAAGTGAATGTGGACGAACAGGGATAGAAGGGGTATTAGTTGGCTGCCTAAAATAGTAACGTGTTACATTACCAGGTACATATTGCTGGTGTGGGTGATTGCAACTTGGCCGGTATTACGGCCTTAGCTGATCCTTGCCCCCTACCATCAGCAGCTAAGAAGAAGGGACTGCGTGACAAGGAGAAGTTGTTCTATGCTCCTATGTCTGGCCTGGGAGATCTCCTTTATGATAAGGATGCTGTCTACATAAATATAAATGATCACTTGGTGCAGTTTTCTAAGGATGATAATGCAGATGATGGAGTAGGCCGAAAAGGTTCTCAGCTCTATTCTCCTTTCTTTCGTTTCCTTTTTTTCCTCCTGTCACACTAGAGATGTTATATTGATTTTTCATTTTTTCAAGTAGTTCAACAAGTTCTTTTGTTGTGAGGCTTCAATCTTCTTTGAGTATTTAAAATGATCTTACCTATTCAGTTTGTTTTCCCCACCTGTGGTGTTTTGTTTGAATAATAACAATGAAGGGGTGGGTTTATCTGTATATGGGTGTAAGCGGATCTATTGGTCATTTGGCTTCAAAATGTACAGCTGGGTACTACATATGCATTAAAATACTTGAACACTTGAACTGGCATTAAAATGCAAATGCAAGCACTCTTGAACACTTTTTCTTATAACAGATTTGTTTTGTTGCACCTGAATGTCAGTCTTTTGGATGTCAGGAAAGGACCGCGATGTTGGTGAAGTTTTGGTGAAATCACTTCAGAATACTAAATACTCAATTGATGAGAAGCTAGAAAAGAGTTTTATCTCACTTTTTGGGAAGAAACCTAACAGTGTATCAGATAAACAAAGTGATGTAAGAGATATTCATGGCTCCATGGAGAATAATGGGAATATGGAACTCATGGAGCAGGTTGAGTCTGCAGCAGAAGCTATGGATAATGCCTCTGATGAAGACAATGATTCTGATGACAATGACATTTCAGATTTTTCAGATGATGAGAAAACTCTTCAGATGGATTTGACAACAAAAATGCCAGAGGATAGTTCTGGGGAAGAAGATAATCTTGCATCAGACAAGCAGCCCTCTTCCAGAGATAATTATACTGAACAGATTGATTTTCACGAAGGAAGGATGAGGAGAAAAGCTGTTTTTGGAGATGTTAGTGACGCTGATGATCCGAAGGTAACTCTGTTGAAATCTCTTTTAGTCATGATAGATTACTATAGTTTATTGTTGAATTATGAACGTTCAGCTACTGGCTTTAGCGCACTCTACTTTTTTTGATTTCTGACCTTATGCCTGAAATTCTTATCAGGATTGCATGTCTACCCCTGATGCTGTTTTTGTGCTTATGCTCTATTTTGACTCTAGTGCAGGATTCTGATGATGATGATGATGGTCAAGATGGAAGTGCATCATCTTATTCCGAGTCCTCGGAGGATGACGCTAGTGATCCTACTAGAGCCAGTATGATTTCTATCCTCCTATAGAATTGTCTAATCTTGTGCCAGTGGTTTTTGCCATTTCCTTTTAAGCATGCATTCCTGTTTTGCCTTTTGCTATTCATGAATTTGGGTGACAATGGATGAGAATGAGAATTGTGGTCTTTGACATATTGTAGATCTTGAGATGGGAAATGCTTCTAAATGGAAAGAATCCTTGGTGGAGAGGACTGCTTCGAGACAGAATGTTAATCTCATGCAACTTGTGTATGGGAAAGCTGATAAGACTTCAACTGCTTCAGTAAATAGCACTGTAGATGAAGAAAGTGATGATGAATTCTTCAAGCCAAAGGGGGAGGGAAAGAAGGTTTGTCAGTTGCTGATATTGAATTTTTTCTACATGGCTAGTTGTCCATATTATGTAGGATTGTGGACCAGCAGTATTTGGAACATAGGTTATAAAGATGTTAATAGCATACTTGGCCATGCTAATAGTTTTGGTTGCTTGCTGTATGTAGAAATCACAAGAAGGATCAGATGTTGATAATCTAAATGCTGAAGATTGCTCCAAGTTCACAATATCGAGTGGGAGGAACTGGAAGGATGAAGAAGTGATAGTAAACATTCGTGACCGTTTTGTAACAGGAGATTGGTCAAAGGCAGCTCGTAGAGGTCAAGTCTCAGAAGCTATCGACGATGATGAGGATGGTGATGTCTTTGGTGAATTTGAGGACTTGGAAACAGGTCAAAAGTATGAGAATAGTCAAGGAGCTGATATCACTGAACGTGATATAAACAAGAAGAATGAGGATTTAGCAAATGAGGAGCGGAGGCTCAAAAAGTTGGCACTTCGTGCAAAGTTTGATGCTGAATATCCTTTTATGTGAAGTTATAAACTTTTTTCATTTCCCTCTCCTCCCCCCAAGCCCTTCCCCTGGGTGGGGCTTTCCTCTCACTCGCACACCCACCCAACACATTCCAAAACTATGAACTCAGTTAAAGTCATGATGTTCGTGTTGACTTGCAGCATCTTAGAATTGATTTCCTCTTGCACAGAAAATTTTATTTTTGTGGTCATGTCTTGCTCTATGATTTGTTTCTTTAATGGTACTTGGGACATTCATACATAAAAGTGTTTACCTTCACTCCAGTGTACATATAATGGATCTGATTCTCTTGATGAAGAGAATGATGATACGAAGGGCTCCAAGTTCAGTCGTAATCAAGCTAATGGCTCTGGTTTCTTCGATAAGGTGGACTATTTTCCACTTTTGTTATTTGATATCATTCAATTTGGCTTCAAAAACTGGGAACCACAACTTGCTCTTGCTGTTCTTGTAGTTGAAGGAAGAGATTGAACTTCGGAAACAGCTAAACATGGCTGAGCTCAATGAACTTGATGATGACACCCGGGTGGAGATCGAAGGTTATAGAACTGGGACTTATCTCAGGCTGGAAGTTCATGATGTGCCCTGTGAAATGGTTGAATATTTTGATCCTACGCATCCTATTATTGTTGGAGGACTTGGACATGGGGAGGACAGTGTTGGATACATGCAGGTCAGTTATCTTGGTAACATATTTTGCACTAGAATACCCTCGTTACCAGCTCCATCTCTCAGGAAACTCAAAAAGAGAGATAAGGCTGCCTTTTGGTTTTTTATTTGGATATCATGCTTGTTTCTTGCTTTATACTCTAAGTAGGTCTGTGAGAAGTTTGGATAAAAGATCAGAGCCAACCCTGCACATTTTCTTACTGGTTTTTTAATTTAACACTACAAGTGGAAGTCCTGCCCTTAGCAAGTGTCTTTTGTTTTATTGTTGATTCAAATCACTTTCAAAGGGGTCCTTCTGGCTGTTCCACAAAAGGTATTGCATCTCAATAACATTTTTAGAGACATTTAATATTGACCCAGGTTAAATCCAAACTTGAGTGTAGGAAGATAATACATGGCTTTACTATTCGTTCAATTGAATCCTCTTACTGTTGATTCTAGATTGTGCATGATTTTGACTCTCAATAACATTTTAGAGACATTTAATATTGACCCAGGTTAAATCCAAACTTAAGTGTAGAAAGATAATACATGGCTTTACTATTCGTTCAATTCAATCCTCTTACTGTTGATTCTAGATTGGGCATGATTTCGACTCTGCTGTACTGTTATGCCATCTCCTTATGGTTGGCCTGGGGTGCATTACCTCTTCAACCCCCTTTACTGCTCCTGCAAGCCTCATGTTAGTCACATGTTTGACTTTTATCATTTTGGTAGCGGGCATAATTCCCTGTTCCTTTCAAAAAGTCCTCTATATCCAAGCCCCTTTATAATTTGGGCAAGCTATGATGCCTCCCCCCCCCCCCCCCCTTCTCTCCTTTCAACAAAATAGAATTCCTTGGTTCTAGATTTCAGCAGGCCACTTAGATGTTTAGCAGAAAGAAGGAAAAAATCGTTACTGTGTTAATACTGATGTTCATTTTTCCTGTGTTGCTTTCTTATCTCTGATGGGTTGCTGCTTTTGCAATATTGTCTCTGTTGCCTACAATTGTGCCTCAGATACAAGGTAGATACATGAGCTTGAAAGCCAGCTGTAGGATGCCTTGCTCATGGTTGTTGGTGCAGAAAGTTTATAGGGGGTAGTAAGGGATCTGCAGTAAAATAAGATGAAATGAGTTTTGAGTGCCAATGCAGTTGTTCTAGAGCAGAGATCCTCTTCTTCCCCTTTAGATGATTTTTGGTTTTTCTTCTGTGTTCCCTCTCATCTGTTTTGTGCCTTCTTGTTGTAACATCAAGTAAGAATCAGAGAAACTTTGGCCTTATGGACAAGCAAAAGGCCTTTTTTTTTGGTTTTTTTTGGGGGGGGGGGTGTGGGGGGAGAGGGGAAGGAGGGTTCACTTAGATGAAGATGAACTAACATGGTTCTGCCGCATCTGTCGAGTTTCAAGCAAGGGAATTCTTGGTGTAGAAAAGAGGAAAAGGGTCAGGGTACTTAAATGTGTAATGGGAATTTCCGGATGATGCTGGGTAAAACTAGTTATTGACAAGCTCAAGGAAAGTAGATACCCATTTTGACCTGTTATAGTTGACTTGGGTCATTTTTCCTTGTACCTCATACATGTTTCAATGGTTAAAATTGTTAATGCTGCAGTCTCTAACTCTGTTGTAACCCCCTTCATGAGAAACAGTAAATTGGTTGTTGCATACTATTCCTTTATCTTGCCTTTATCTCAATCTATTTAATCATGACATGCTTGTAATTTTCTAGGTTCGCTTCAAGCGCCATAGATGGCACAAGAAAGTGTTGAAGACTAGAGACCCCATAATTGTCTCCATTGGATGGCGACGTTACCAAACTACACCAGTATATGTCATCGAGGACAGTAATGGTCGCTATCGTATGCTGAAGTACACTCCAGAGCACATGCACTGCATTGCCATGTTTTGGGGCCCTCTTGCACCACCACATACTGGTGTGGTAGCTGTCCAGAACTTATCAAACAATCAGGTATGTTAGCTCCATCTCGAGTTCAATGTTAAGGGTTAGTTATGGAAAGAGTATATTTTGAAGGATATGACTTGACATTACTTAATGGAACTATGGAATACATTCTCTAAATTTGATACAGTGAACGGATTTAGCTTCGGGGGAAGTTGATTAATTAATGGCAAAATCCACTATGACAAGAAAATTAATTTTTTTTTATTGGATGGTTAGACATGTGAGGGCATGTTTGCAGCTTTCATCCATTGCTTTGTATCAATGCGTTTCTTGTACTTAGTTTCTTTTAACTGATTAAACTACAATATCTGCCATCACGCAGTTAATGACCTTTACATTTGTTGCCATTGGTGAGATCATGATCCAGTTAGAAGTTAAGGAGTTTTCTTATCTGTGTCTGGAAAGAAAACTTCTGCCTTTTATGGGGTAGTGAATGAGACTACTCGTCAAGTGCTATTTCACACTTTACCTTGGTATTTGTGAAGGAAATCAAACTTTTCTTTGTATTGAGGGAAAAGAAATAGTTTCAAATTAGCTAATTTAAGTTTCAGAAGATAGTGGGGTAGTATGCAGGGCTACTGCACTCTCTGCATAAGATGTTGAACAAGAAGAAATATTGTGTGCTTTATAGTTTCATTCGAAAACAGTTGATATTATTGGTGACTTTCAATTTGGATTGTGGGATATTCAAGCCATCTATCTAATGCAAGTGTACAGTTTCTTAAGCCAACCGATTACTTGCTTTTTAATGGATCATACAAATTGATCTGGAGAAATGAGGTCTTCTAAATTTTGCTTCTCAACTAGTTAGCTTTCATCTCATGGTTCTCAGAAGCTCTAGAGTTCACACAATTATGTTCTGGATCTGCACCTATGTGCAGTTTCAAGAATAAAAGAAATGCACTTGGTTTTCTTCTTTCTCCTTCTGAAGTTTAAGCTTGTTATTGTGCTTAGAATTTGTATTTCAGATGCTTAGCTATGGTTCTACACTTTGACTGCTTAACATTGGTTGTCAGGCATCATTTAGGATTACGGCCACTGCTACTGTTCTAGAATTCAACCATGCTTCACGAATAGTGAAGAAAATTAAGCTTGTTGGTCACCCGTGTAAAATTTTCAAGAAGACAGCACTTATCAAGGACATGTTTACTTCGGATCTTGAAATTGCCAGGTTTGAAGGTGCTGCTGTCCAAACCGTGAGTGGAATTCGCGGTCAGGTTAAGAAGGTAATTTTCTTGTTCATGACTACAACATGACGAGAAGGAATTGCTATGGCTGTAATTCTTTGGCTCTTGACTTTGGGTCAATGTTTCCTGTTTGACTACTTATTCTCATGCATTTTGATGCTACATTATGAATTGCAGTATCTGTCTGTCTGATTGGGATGATGCTATTAATCCGGAATTTCTTAATAGAATCCAAGTTTCATGACTAGTTGTTTAGATTATCCTTCAAGTTTGACCTGGGGGACTTGATTGATCAGTGTTAGTATAGATGACCTTTGTTCTTTTAGCATTCTTATGCATTACTTTCCACTATAATTGACATTCTCTTGCATACAGATTTTCATTTTTGAAAGTATAGTAAATTGGTTGTTTATGGCCATTTATGTTTGTATGAACTGGTGTTTCTTCCTCTTATGTCTTTATGTATGTGTCAGTGTATGAGGGGAGAGATTGGCCTTTTAGTCTTCTTATTAATTCTTTCTTATGTATTTTAGGCTGCAAAAGAGGAGATTGGCAACCAACCCAAAAAGATGGGTGGATTTGCCAAAGAAGGGATTGCACGGTGCACATTTGAAGATAGAATTCTCATGAGTGACATAGTTTTCTTGCGAGCTTGGACTCAAGTGGAAGTTCCTCGCTTTTACAACCCCTGACTACAGCCCTGCAGCCACGAAATCAGACATGGCAAGGAATGAAAACGGTTGCCGAGTTAAGAACAGAACTAAATATTCCAGTTCCTGTAAACAAGGATTCCTTATACAAGGTAACTGGAAGATAAGCCAGAAATGGAATCAGCTTATATTAATGGGCTACTGTTTCTTATTTCCTTTTCTTGATGTGTATAACAGCCAATTGAAAGGAAACAGCGAAAATTCAATCCATTAGTTATCCCGAAGTCACTACAGGCTGCTCTACCCTTTGCGTCAAAGCCAAAGGACATTCCTGCTCGAAGACGGTTACTTCTCGAAAATCGTAGAGCTGTTGTCATGGAGCCTCATGAGCGCAAAGTGCACGCTCTTGTTCAACACCTTCAGCTTATTAGGAATGAGAAGGTATGTATGTTCTCCTTGATCAAACTTTCCGTAACTGGCATTTCTGATCAAAATTTTGGACTCTAGGCCTTGAAAACTCTGACAATTCATAGCTCGACTTTGAATTTGATTCAGAAAAGGACTAGTTATGAGTTATCGCATTTCCTTGTATCTTTCGAGTGAAGTTGGTTTGTCAATAATTGCTGTATGACTACAGCAAATTATCTTTACTCATCTTTGACCTCAGCCAAATTGTCTTATATGGAGGAAGTCACCTATTGTCCTTGGCATTTTAAAGTCCCTAACTGCCATTGACTGTTTACAGATGAAAAAGAGAAAACTTAAGGAAGAGGAAAAGAAAAAAGCACATGAAGCTGAGAAGGCAAAAGAAGAGCAGCTGTCAAAAAAGCGCACGAGAGAAGAGCGGAGGGACAGATACCGAGTACAAGATAAATTAAACAAGAAAATCCGGAGAAACTCAGGATCATGATTCTGCGTTGCCAGTTCACTGTGAGTTTTAAGTGAGTGAGTTTCACTGAGACCGACCATCATGTGGAGGAGTATTGCAGTGTCTTGAGGGTGAAGACGTTTAACTCGTGAGTTCTCCCGTGAGTGTAAAATCCTTGTTATCAGCCATGGACTTGGAGACTAAATGGAATATTGGTTGGCCATGGATTTCTCGAGATTGTAGGATAGCTTTTAGTGTATTGAAGATTTTTGAGATATAACAGTCAATAGCGATGATCAATTTTGTAACTTTTTCTTCCCTAAGATGGGATTAGATATGCTTGTATGTTGTTGGTAGAAACAGAATTCATTATTAAAGCACCTACTATATATATCGAGCTTAACCCCTGAAACTGTTGTGTTCTGTATTTTGCCTTTTTTGGTCCACAGCACAACGCCAGCTTAGTGTAAGAGTTCATCTGTCCCGCACGAATAATGGAGACTATCGGAAGACTTGCAGACATAAAAGGCGAGGATGTCAGTTTACTGCCTGTATTTTGAGTGCGTGTAAAATAGGGACTAGGGAATGAATCTAGACACAGCGTAAACAAGTAAGATCGTGGAATTAAAAAAATATAAAATTACCATTTTATCCTCAATTAGTTTGAATTGAAATTTGCGAGTCTCAAGATTTGTAAAATAATTAGAGATTTTGTTTTTTATTGAATTGGTATCATGCATTACTACTAATACTTTGTTAGCTTCATTTTGAGGGTTAAACTCTTTAAGAGTTGGTGTCATGAATCACTATTAGTACTTTACTAGCTTGACTTTGAGGGTAGAAAAACTTTGGGGTGGGGGAGGGGGCGAAAGATGTAAGCGAGGTGCATTTTCAAGTGCATGCATAATTCTCTTATTCCTAATTATAATTTGGATTTTAAACTTTCATTGATTAACAATTTTATGTCGAAATTGTCAATTGAGTTACTAAACACCTTATAGTATAAATCAACAACAAATAGTTTAAATTCCATCTCAGGCAAAACATAATAGTAACAAATAGTTTAAATCATTTAAATTCCAATAAATTGTGATTGCTATTTTTTCAATGAACAGGCTTTCATATGCATAAACAAATAAAAAAAATTTATTAACCATATCCAAACCATGGACATCTTGTCTTGTCATTAAAAGATATATAGTAAGAAAAATTCATAGCTTTTCAACTGATTCTAATCATACATACAAGTAAATTAACAATGTAATGTACTAACTAGCTAAGCTTGTAAGTTTAAGGTGCAAAGTACAAATTGTTGATACGCAAAAGGTGCATATAGCAATTAACCATTTATTTGTTTTTTGAAGAGGTCTATATAAATGTAAAAGAGATCCAGGACAAATCCCTAAACCACAGATCCTCCAATGACGGCACAATCAGCCGAGACCTCAGCAGGGGAAAGATGTGCTATCAGTACTATTACTTGGTAGTCTATCCATTTTTCTTGATTGCTAAGGTCTCAGAAAAGCTGTCAAATTCACAGAGGCTCTGAAATCAAATCTCAAAAAGAGCATCTCAGAAAGCCAATTGTTGTTCTTCTCCATCAGCTCTTGGCTCGCTATGGTGCCTACACCACTCAAAAAACAGAGTCACAGAGTGATGGGGCTGTAAGGTGCTGCAATACGGGGAAGGGCTGCGGGGGGTGGAGGTAACGGACGGAAAAGTGGGGTGTAGGTGGCCTCCCGGGTGGCGAAGGCGGAGGGGAAGAGGGAAGGAGGTGGTCTTTGAAAATATCCAAGAAACTCACAAAATAAAATACTCTGTTTTTTTTTCGTGGACAGGGTAACTTTTCTATTCTACTTCGACGGATCAATACACCCGCTTATAAAACTTTCAGGAAATCTTAGAGATGAATGCAAGTCAAGTTTCGATCGCTTGACCTGCACCTGGGATGGCCAACTACTTTAAAGATGGTTGTGTTGATTTTAGAAATGTTTTACAAGCACCTAAAAAATCCCCTATTCGAACGCTTTTGTATCTTTTACATTCTTTTGAGAATTGGATATTCATGCTCATATAAGTTTCAGTTGTTAAGATTAAGGTTCAATCATAAACGGATATCATGTCTTGATCTCCTTATAAAACAGGTTCTCTCATGGAAACTTTACTCTGGAGGAATTGTAGTCTAAAGAAACATACTGTAAATGGGAATGAAGGGAATGAGGTTGGACGGCAGTAGGGATGGCAGTGCGCAGTTTTGGACCGTCTTCAAATACTTCCTCTAACCCCGCCCCACACCGCCCCACCGGTGGGCGTCCACGGGTGGAAACTCGTTTTTTTTTTTGGTTTTTTCTCCGTTCTTGAATCAAACAACTCAATAGACTACTACTAGTAGGGCTGCCTGTGATCCAAAATATTGATCCGACCTGCAAAAATTGGGTCAATCATTTCGTGATCTGTATTCGGATCTGTTAATGCAAATATTCGAATATTTGCATTATGTAGATCGATCAATTGGATATCCAATCCGTATTTGATTTTTAAAATTTTAGAAAAAAAATTAAAATTTTTAAAGATAAAATGAAATTTAAATGTATTAGAGTTTCAAAAATATCATATAAGTGATACGTTTTACTTTTTTTTTTTCGAAACGATAATTGATTGTATTGATTAACGGAAAATTTACAAGTGCAAGCAAAGGCTCAATTGAAACTTTACAAGCGGCATTTTGACCACTAAAGAAACCAATGTTCCTCTTCTAAAGTCATGCCCAAGGCATACATGCTAAACTTAGAGCTTAGTTGATTCTTATCATGTTTAACTAGACAAAAGGAGCACTTATGAAACAAAACTCTTAGTTGAACAATGTCATCCGCAATAGTAGCTAATCTAATGTTGCTTACTTTTTGTGTTCGAATATGGTTAAGGAGTTGTTGGTTTTGCACCTGGAATTGCACTTCTCTGTATTGCATGGCGACAGCTTTACACATTGCCATTTTTAGAGCCATTGCTTCGTCCACCAGATTTGATCCAAAGCTGCGTGCTTGACAGGTGTCGAGCCTGTATAATAATAAATATCTACTCGAGAAAAATACAAATTTTCTATGTATAGTAATGAGTAGGGTCGAATCCACAGAGATTGGGAAAAATTCGATTCTTTTCAAGTTCGGGACACGGGGGGATTTTTTATCGGAATAAAAATAAGGACAATTAAACAATTCAACCAAAATGAACAATTAACTAGTACGAAAGTAGACAGGAATTAAATCAATAATAGACAAATTCTAGCCAAGTATACAACTACGCAGACACAGTCTATTCATCCGATCATTGATGCATAGGGGGTTCATTTAATTTTATTAACAGGTTAGTTATAGTCGCCGATAAGCTCTGACGACCAGCTTTTCCTTAATTTATTGATAACCAAGGTACGACCGTTGATTACTCCTAACCAGGAAACACTCCTAGGTACGACCGTAGAAATTAATTTTCTAATTGCCTTAAAAACTAGAAAAGCCTAACCCAAATCAATAACACGCTACGAGGGTTATTTAAATCAGATTGCACGTTCCCCTAGTGTGTGAAAACACTAGTTGCCACTGATATTAATCGATTAAACAATTACGGATTTAATTGATTAATTTGACAGGAGATTAATAAGTCAAATTGCACATCGGACCCTTGATATCCAATTAACAAAATAATCCCATGAAAATTCAAATAGAAAATATGCAAATATTAACAAATTAAGGAACACATGAAAATTAATTCGATCTCACAGATATTTGGGACTCCGTCGTCGTGTTGATCCTTGACTAGATGAGAAGATTAGCCACGCCTCAAAAGAAAATTCCCACACAATTTAATTAAATTCAAAGGCATAAATAACTCGCTAATAATCTAGAATGAGACTTTGAGTGTGACGACCCTAGGGTGTACCCTAGGGTTTAGCGGACCGCTTGCTCAACTCTCGTCAGGACTCGCTCACTTATTTCGAATAAAATAGTTTACAACCTCAAGCGTAAATGGAATAACAGTTCCCAAGTTTGGAACGTTCAAATACATTCATTTTTATCTCAAACATCCATACAATCCCAAATATATCAAAAGATTTAAGTTCTCAGTACATTCAACCCTAATTGAGCGACTAGCGCCAGTACAATCTCAAACGTTCAAAAACTAGACTATACTAGCCTGTACCAGTCTCACGCCTTCGCTCGTATTCCCTGTAAGGAAAACAAAATTAAGGAACGAGCTAAAAGCCCAGTGAGGTTCCCAAAACAAGAAATCAGGTATAGAAATCAAGGAAAGGTTACATTTAGCAATTTGCATATTTTGCACAGTAGTATCCAGTCATTCAAGAAGTAAACACTCAATCATTGGAAGAATACATGCTCACTTGGAGTCATTTATTCAAGTCATTCATTCATTCATTCGCCAACTATTTTCCTTATCCCTCCGACATTAGAAAACATTTGCAAGTGAAAACTCTTCCGGTGTTCTTGACATTCATTCATTGATTTCATTTCCCGCCATTAGCCAATTCACTGGCCAGTTCTCCACCAACCTTCGTGGTCATACTCGAGTATACCAAAACACTGTCCCAGGATCGCCAGCCACCCGACCGAGTCCGCTTCTGACTTGAGTCGACTGACAATGAAGGGCAAGGGTTTAATTCAGCCAAAAGGCTTACATTCATGCACAAGTAGCATTTAATCATTGAAAATCAACTTTGGCTTGGGTCGAGTGCGATAAAGTACACACTCGCCCATTGAAAATCCGTTTAGCAATTCTTAAAAAGCATTTAATATTCAAGCAAACATTCACAAATAGTCACATAGTCACTTATTGTACAAACACACAATGGAACACTCACTCGTCTAAGCCAAAATAACGTCAAAAGTTTTCTTCCGGATTGTGCCCTTGATCACCGACAAACCCTAAGAATAACCAATTCCAAATTGAAGTGAGCAAATGTAATTTAAGATCCAACTAACCCTAAAATCAAACCTTACATCTTACTAATATTCATAAGAGCAAGTAATAGAAATTTGGGCAGCATGCCCTTTGTATTTCGCTATTTTCCAGCCATTTATGGCTTCATTATTTTTCTCAATTCAGCCCCACAACCTTACACAAATAATCTTACCACAATAGCCTTTCAATAGGCTTAATGTCATTCAATTACAAAACAATGCTAGCAAATTGACCGGAAATAATGTTTAAGACAAATAACAAAATAACAGGTTTGACGTCTCTTAACGTTTCGGTCACAAACCGAAGTTATGCTTATCGGATTGGGGTACACGTTATACCGTTTCGAAGTTAAGACAAAGGGTTACAACTTTCATGAAGATAACTCAACCCAGTTCATAGTTGATCCAGGTCGAATTTGCAGATTACAGAACCAGAATTTCATTGTCAGTCTGGTTATAAGCACTGGATTTAAATGGCAATAACTCAAACTACAAAATTCCGATTGAGGCGTTTTTAGATGCGTTGGAAAGCTGAAACATAGAGATAAAATTTTCATTTTTTGGCCAAATGCTGATTTGATACGGATCAAAGTAAAAAATGAAGCCAAACATGTGAAATCTCAAAATTGCCCGTGGAAAAGAACATTTGGCAGTCAGGGATATTTTAGTCATTTTACATGGTACAGTGCTCCGATTGAGTTGAAAGTTTACAGACAGATATATAACACCATTTCCTACAACTTTTATGTTTTGACCTAAGCCTAATTAGGCCTCTAACATGGACGAATGAAGCTAGTCAGAAGCAGGGTAGTTTCATCACTAACACAAGATTACATATAAGTTCATCAACCAAACCCCTAATCCAAACCCTTCATGCTGGCCGAATGTTATATGCTACAAAACTAACAAGGTTTAACCATGAATTTACTTCCATAAACTAAGCATAAGCATTACTACACATGAACACCAAGAACAACCATCCATTCCACAACCAAAGCTGAAACTTACACCTTAAAGCTGGAATTTACTATAACCACTACTAAAATCATGAAATCTACCTAAACAAGCCATAACTTTTACTTGTAAACCAATAAGTAGCACAACCATGAACTAATACCAACCTTACCTAGAATTGGAGAAGCACAACAACCCCTAGGAAGCTTGAACCACCAAAACTCTCCACTCCAAGATAGCAATCCACCTTCCTAAGCAACTTCTATGGATTATTTGGTGAATCTATTGGTTAGTTTGCAAGATTGAGCAAAAAATTAAGAACTCAAAGTTGAAGCTTTTCTCTTGCTCTCTCCATGAAGCTCACGGTCTCCCTCTCTCTTTTTCCTCTTAATTTGGCTTTGTTTGTTTTCCTTCCATTTACTAATAATTTAGATATTTAAGCTAAAGTCAAAGATACTTTTTCCCCACCAATCAAAATTGAGTTTAGGAAAATCCTAGAAACTCTAAGGTTCCTAGTATCTTACTTCGCTAATCCTCACACTATGGCCCCAATAACTTTTAATCATTGCAATTAACTCCATAGTTCACCAACTAGTTGTCAAAAAAATTATCGCACGTACCGCACTAGCGGGTCCCACGTCCAATATACACTACTAATGTCACATGAACTAACTTATAGCGGAAAAATGTCTTGGAACTTAGGCCCTGTTTGGAACCTGAGTTTTTTGGAAGTTTGTCTAAAATTTTACTGTAGCGTACTGTAGAAGTTTTTTGGAAAAATTTTTTTAAAATGAAAAACTTTTTTTTCCCTTTTCTTTTTCTTTTTCTTTCTTTCCTTTTTTCCTTTCTTTCCTCTTTTCTTCTTCTTTTTCTTCCTTCCCTCTCCCCCTTCCCTCCCCCATCACCTTTGCCTCTAGCTTTGAAGAACCAACAAATGGTCCAAATTTTTTTTTTCTTTTCTTTCTTTTTCTTTTTCTTTCTTCCTTTTTCTTTTCTTTCCTCTCTTTTTCTGCTTCTTCTTCTTCTTCCTTCCCCCTCCCCCTTCCCTCCCTCACCACCTCTGCCTCTAGCTTTGAAGACCCAACAGCCATGGTCAAGCCAATTTTTTTTCTTTTTCTCTTCCCCTTTTCTCCCTCTCCCTCTCTACTCCTCTTCACCTTCCTCCTCTCCCTCCCGAAGCTAGAGAACCAGCAGCCATGGTTTTTCTTTTTTTTTTTGCTTTTTTCTCCCCCTCTTCTCCATCTCCCTCTCCCTCCTCCTCCCCTTTCCTACTCTCCTCCCCTTCCCCCTTCCCTTTTGCCCAATGTGGTCGTGTGACCAGATCGCATGGGGAAGGGGGAGGGTGGCTGGGGAGGAGAGGAGGAGAGGGGAGGGAGAAAAAAAACACAGAAGAAAAGAGGCACTGCTGGAGGAGCTTGGGCTGGGGCTGTGAGATGAAGAGAGGCAAAAATTTTGGTGTCTTGATGTCCTCGATCCCGGGGCATTTGAATAAGCACTCCTTTTTTGCCATAGATATGTCACTGAAGAAAGTGATTCCGTTCTGTCTCTGTTTTCTTTTTGGATTCCGAGTGCGTTTGCCTTGACTTTGAATTCGCAGTTTAGATCGGTCAAAGGGGGAGGGGGAGAGGGAGAGGGAGAAAGGAAAAAAAAGAAGGAATGCCGGCGCCGGAATAGGTGACCGGCGCCGGAAGCAGCGGTGGAGGTGGTAGCCGACGATGAAGGTGTGGTGGATCGGGGTAGGGGAGAAAGAAGAAGAAAAGAGGAAGTTTTTTGTGTATTAGATATTTTGAAGTGTGTAGGTTAAAAAATTTGATAAGTTTTTTTGGGTTCCTGTAGCTAAAGTTAAAAAACTAGTAGCTAAAAAACTTGGTAAAAAACTTGGGTTCCAAACAGGCCCTTAATTCCCTTATAAAATAGCTAGAAAATTAATATAATAGAGGAAAGTATAGAAAATGTATGCACGGAATGAAAATAAGGCCTAGAAAATAAGAAAAATGTCGGGTTCTCACCGTTTTTCCTTAATTCGCGCGTACTAGGGTTTTTCACTTATAATTCACTAACTTATTATTATTACTTTTAATCACACACTTTTCTTATCTAAAACTCATTCCTAATCATCAGATTGAGTACACACTCCTCACCAATTAATTACATTATCAAAATACGCGAAAACCCTAATTTACCCGAACGATGAAAGTAAAGGGGGAAACTCTTAATTCCATGATTTATTGTAACTATGGAGAAGGTAAATGAGTAGTAAAGTAATTATAAAGTAATTTATTCAAAAAAAAGGGAATTTTAAGAAAATAAGAAGAATTTTGCGAGTCCTCACATTGAGTCTCCGTAGACTCCTTGAAGAAAAACTGCACACCAAAAAAACAAGAGAAGAAACAAGTTCCTATTCTAAAACAGAAGACTACCTATATTCCACTCCGTGCTCTCCTGGCAGCCCCCAAAACTAGTCTAATGGTAGAGACTTATTTAATGGGAGAACTAGTCTCATAGGAGAAACTAGTCTTGTCGAAGAAAGTGGAAAAGTCCTACAATCATCAAAGCCAACCCACGGTTCATGAATAACATTCCCAAAGAAGAACCAAATGTCTAAAGCAATCCACTACCTATCTTACGTGGTCCCCGCTAGATAATGAAAGAAAACAACATCCCAATAAATTCCAGCACAATCATCAATTCCACTGCAATCATCAAAATGGAAGAGTCTACTACAATCATCAATTCCAGCACAATCATCAAAATGGAGAAGTCCACTACAATCATCAATTCCAGCACAAATATACCCGTGCAGCCTGGTTTGAAGTTTCTTTTAGAAACGTCCCACGTGTAGAGTATTTGTTGCAAGAAGATCTCCCTTTTTAGCACTTTTCTGCTCCACTTCCTGAATTTGAGTCCAAATGCCAAATATAAGTATATGTTAACAATCAAAACAATATTTGGCAGGGACAAAGGGAAAAATTAGCAATAAAATTGCTAACAATTAACACCCTATCAGTGCTCGTAGTGCCCATCCTATCTTTAAACCTTGATCTCCTTTTGTCAGACTGATTCCAATCCCTAAACAAAGCTTTGTCAAGTCTGTTGTGAATCCAATCCTCAATTTCAATGTCCCATATTCTAAGCCTAACTGTTGGTTGTGATGATGTAGAGCTTCTGTTTCGTCTGTGCTCATCCTAGTTTTCTTTGTATCTATGTCCCCCAATTCTAGCCATTCCTGGTGTGCCTTTTGTATTGTTTCTTCATGGTTGGTTTTCTTGCCATTGAATTCCATCTCATTCCTATCTTTCCAAATTTGCCAGAGAATATGGACAGATAAGGAAATGTGTTGCCATCCTTTTGGTCTGTGTTTGGCTTCTGAAATTGAAATCCACCATCTTCTAAAACACCCATGTTGCTCCATCATTCCTTCCCATTGGATAGGGGCTAACTTCCATGTCTGTTTTGCTTTGCTACAGTTCAAAAGAGTATGTTCTATCGTCTCTCTTTCCTCTCCACATCTATTGCAAATGGGGTCCCCATCTTTGATTCTGCCATAGATGGCATCTCTCACTGGAAGAGCATTGTTAAGACATTTCCATAGGAAGATTTTCTGTTATGTTTCACCTTCAGTCTCCACAAATCCTTCCATAGTTTTTGGGTTTGATTCTCCCAGCTGGTAGATCCCTCCATCTTGTTTGCTTTCTGCTTGGTATCATTGTTAAGAGCCTATATCTAATACCCTGAACTGACTGACTAGTTCCCATCATTCCCATATATCCAAAAATGGCTATCTTCCTTACCTGATAAGCTTATCGGAATAGTCAGAATCCTTTCAGCATCTTCTCTATTAAAATTTCTAAAAACCAGGTTCCTGTTCCATGTTTTCTGGCAAATCAGCTCATGTACTTTCTGAATTCCATTGTCCATAGCTCTCTTGGTTGTCACTCTTCCATGTAATGTATCTGGAATCCAGCTATCTTCCCAGACATTTGTGTTCATTCCATTGCCAATCTTTCTTCTGGTTCCTTGTTCCACCAACTGTCTAGCTCCCATAAGACTTCTCCATATCCAAGATGCAGTATTGAGGACTTTGCACTTAAATATGGAAATCCTGGGGAAGTATTTTGCTTTCATAACTTGACTAACTAGAAGGTTAGGTTGTGTTATCAGTCTCCAAACCTGCTTGCCAAGAAGTGCTGTATTAAAAGCCATCAAATCTTTGAAGCCTAAACCTCCCAAGGATTTGTTCTGAGTGAGCTTTCTCCAGGAGCACCAGTGTACTTTATTCTTTCCATTGGCCTCTCCCCACCAATAATTTGACATTAGTGAACTGATTTCCTTACACATTCTAGACGAAATCTTGAAACAAGACATAGTATAGGTAGGCATAGCTAAAGCCACTGATTAAGCATGATTTCCTTTCCTGCTGCACTTAAGAACCTGGTTTTCCACTTGAGCATTCTCTGTTGTATGTTTGTCTTGACAAAACCAAAAATTTGCTCTTTTGATCTTGATACCACCATTGGTAGACCGAGGTACTTGCCTTGACTGACTCTTTGCATTTGCCCCATGATTTGACAAATCTCATTCCTCAGTTCTAGCCTCACATTCTTACTGAATAGGATGGACGATCCAGATTTATCAATTGACCTGACCCCTTGGGCATACACTTGCAGCACCCTCATTAACTCAGTTGCCTGCTCCTTATTTGCTTTGCAGAAGATCAATGAATCATCTGCAAAGAACAAATGTGTAACACTAGGTCCATTTCTACTTATCTTCATCCCTGAGAGCTTCCTAGTTTCTGCAGCCTTCCTGATGAGGTTTGAGAATCCCTCAGAACAAAGTAGAAACAGATAAGGGGATAAAGGGTCCCCTTGTCTAATACCTCTTTTGGGAATCACATACTCTTTAACCTTCCCATTTATATTGAAAGAGTAAGATACAGATCTTACCACACTCCATAATCCAGTTTCTCCATTTGCTGTGAAATCCCATCTTTTGCATGATAGCCTCCAGAAAACTCCATTCCACACGGTCATAAGCTTTAGACATGTCTAACTTCACTGCCATGAATCCCTCATTTCCTTGTCTCTTGTTTTTTAGATAGTGCAAATATTCATGAGACACCATAATGTTATCTAGAATTTGCCTACCAGGGATGAATGCAGATTGGTTTTTACAGATACAATAATGCAAGACATTTTTCAGCTTGTTTGCTAAGATTTTAACAATGATTTTATACATAGTAGTACATAGGCTTATGGGTCTAAACTGCTTCAATGATGTAGGATTTAGCATTTTGGGAATGAGGGTAATCACAGTATGATTAACACTCTTCAAAAGGTGACCAGTATGAAAAAAGGTTTGGATCGCATTTACCACTTCTTTCTTGATGGTATTCCAGAATTTTTGGAAAAAAAGTGGTGACATACCATCAACCCCAAGAGTTTTATCTGGATTCATAGAGAAAATTACAGATTTTATTTCTTCTTCCAAAACTGGTTTTAACAGGTTTCCATTGAGTTCATCAGTGATAGTGTGGGGTATTCCATCCAGTACCTTAGATAAGTCCCCTACTTCATTACAGTTCAGAAGATTCCTATAGTAATATGCAATTTCATTGCTCATCTCCTCCTCACTCTCAGTCCACGTTCTATCCTCTCTTTGTAGTTTGTTCATTCTATTTCTCCTTCTCCTTCCTTGTACAGTTGCATGGAAATACTTTGTGTTCTTGTCCCTCTCCCTGAGCCATTGTATCCTAGATTTCTGGTGCCAGTGCAGTTCTTCCTCTTTGTAAGCCTTCTTTAACTGTTTCTCTAGTGAATCCATACTTCCCTTACTGGTGTTCCCACTTGATTGCTTCAGCTTACTCAACTGGTTTTTAATTTGCTCAATTTCTCTCTTGAGTTTGCTTGGAAGGTATTCCTCCATTGAAGGAGAGCTACACGGCAGTTCTTGATCTTCCTAGCTACTTGAAACATCCTAGATCCCCCAGTCTCCTTCTCCCAAGCAGTCCTAACCACCTCCCCAATATCCTCTCTTTTTAACCACCTCTTGTCAAAGTAGAATCTCTTATTCCTCCTACTAGAGTTCATCGTAGTATCAAACAACAGAATGTTTGTGATCCGAGGCATAAGAGTCTATATGTCGACAATTAACTTTCTCATAAACCTGTGACCAGGAATAGCTACATAAACCCCTATCCAGTCTTTGTTTAACTTCTCCCGCTTCTTCCCAATTGTTACACCAAGTCCAAGGGTGGCCAACAAAACCTATATCCATCAACTGATTCCCATGAATAAATTCTTTAAAGTCCTGAAAGCTTCTTTCCTCTCTAGTAGTTCCTCCCCATTTTTCTTCATTGGAGATTATATCATTAAAGTCTCCAGCTATCATCCATCTTTCCCCCCACAATCTTTTCCTATTTTCTAAAACTTTCCACTGTTGTTTTCTAACCTTATGATCATAGCTCGCATAAATGCCTACAAACCACCAATCAGAGTTAACCTCCATATCCTTCACATGAGCTTCGATGGTGAAAGCAGTCATGAGCACCTCTATAATTTCACCTCTTGTTTCCAAAGGAGAGCCATACCATCTGCCTTATTCATTGCCTCAACAACAGCCATCTCATCAAATCTTAAAATGTTCTTCACTTTTTCCATGTATTTTGTCCTATTCTTGGTCTCACTTAAAAACAACCATGCTTGGAGAGAAGAGGTTATTCATCTCTCTCAACTGGGGAATTGTCAAGGGGCTCCCCACTCCTTGACAATTCCACACCTGGACTCTCATTTGCAACCTGGGGTCCAATTAGGGATGGACCCTTCCCCCTCAGACCCTTGCTTATTCCTCTTCATCTCGTGTACTTCATCTTCAGCAGTCTCCATAGCATCATCCCTTTCATTACTTTTCTTTTCCCTTGGCTTTTCAGATTCCCCAAAGATACGTTTTACTTGCATGTGAGTTTTTACTCATAAAAAAAGGAGTTTTTAGTTGAAATTAATCTTTCTTTGTTGCAATATAAAGTAACTTCCATATTCTTTTCTTACTTTGATTCAAACAAATAAGATTACATATTCCTTCTATAATTTTTTTATCCACAAATTATATGACAATATGTTTAAAAACTTAACACCATATACAATTGTCTTCCTCCCCCATCCCTGGCAGGCACACTCTCCGTAACTATCATCCTTTAATAGAATGGGCGTCCTCTCATGTGCCCCTAAGGATTTCTTTTCTTTTTTTTTTAATCAACTGCTCAAAAGATCATCACCATCACACGGGCTGATTTCTAGGAATATTTGTGTTTTCCGAAATAAGTTTGGCTTTTTTAAGGTTTATGTCAAATATCTTTCTGCCTTTGGGTTGTTTAAGTAATAGTTTTTGCACCTTAGTCCTTTTATTATTGTTTGAATTTTATATAAGAAATATTCTCTATCTAATTTTAAAGACACCTATGAAACTTCTATATGTTGCACTTTTAAACAAAAGAGGCCACAAGCGTGGAAGATGAGGCTAACTCTTAAAGTCTTTTTTAAGTGAAACTAATCATACCCTAGTCATGATTGAGCAAGATTTAAGTTGTTGGGTGAGGTTCCTTTGGGATAAATAATTAAAAATGGAACACGGAAGGAAGATTAATTGTATTGAAAGAAAAGAAATAGAATACTCTTACATAAAATATGTGTGTAAAACTAATGAAGAAAACCTAGTAGGAAAAATTAATCTTAGCGGATAGTGCATGTGATGTAATAAATCTCTATGTTAACATTAAATCTAATGTTAAAAAAAACAACGTATAGTAGATTTGGCTCAATATACTAAAATGCTTTTAAAAACTATATCTAACAAAGACTATAGCTAGTCATCCAATTTTAAGCCTATAATAGATGAAATAAAAAGATGAAATTCTGAAATTATTCAAAGGAGCTAGAAGAAGTTATGATAAAGTCTTAACTATAGATCTTCAAGAAATTAAAAGAATAAAAGATTTCCAAATATATAAAGACATAATTAAACACTAGAAGATCTAGATACAAGGAAGAAATGACATTAGCGAACGCAATAAATATTCAACATGAAGAGATATTCTAAACATATAACTATATTGTAAACATAAAAGACTCTAATGAGGAAAGCATTGATTTAGACCTAGGATTCTATGCACCTAGTGTAGTGAGCTTAGATTCAGATTCTAAAAATGAAGATACATTTTTAGATGAATTTAAAATGAAAGAGGAGGAAGCCTTTATCTTTACAGCTAATCCAAAACTCCACTTTTCCATATTCAGGAGGGAAAGTGTTAGTTACATGCAATATCTTTCTATATATAATGCATTAGTAATAGGTTTATTGTTAAAAAAATGTCATTATTTATTTTTTTCAATTTTACCCTTAAATGATAAAATAGTATACAACCATCTCATACTCTACACTCCCATGTTTACATAATTGATACTATTATTCCGCTCCCACGTTTACATAACTGCTACTAGTATACTCGTCTACCATTACTATAGTTATCCTTGATCTTCCTACCAACTTTAATAAAAAAATAGAAAATCTCATAATTAATTTCTTTGGTGCAACTAATTTGTTATTTGTATATTTTTTTGCATTATTTATTTTTTCTCAAAAATATGCACATATAGGATGTGTCTCACCTACTAGTTTTCAACGACTACCACTGACTACCCACTGTTTCAAAAACACAATTAAGTGAGTAATTTTTTTTTCTTTCATTTAGTTCACTTTCGTTCACTTTGGACAAGTAACTTTCCCACTAATCAAACAAAACCTAAAAATTATCGTTTACACATAATTAAGAAGGAAAATCTGAAAAATTGGATAATTAACTCATGAACTTGTCTAGTATTTTAATTTTTTACCTCAAACTTTTGACTAATTACAAATTCTATTTGCCTAAGTTGTAGTCAAATAAGATATTTGATTTATTATGGATCCTAGATCAGCTCATTTTAAAATCCATTGATTTAGAATCTTTCCTAGAATCCAATGTCCTGCATCCAATTAGACCCTTAGAAAATTTTCAGTAGCTTAAAAACAACTCAAATCCGACATGAAAATTTTTTATTTCAAATAAAAAAAATGTTAAAATGACAAACAAATATTGGACACAAATATTGGACCAAATATCACCACTATTTATTATATACATACTACATCGCTATGCATGGGTTAAACTCTAGCTTGGAATGAATAGAATTGAAATTGTGTTGTTTTTCAAATACTTGTTTGGTTTAGAATTATCTTAAGATGTGCTTCAAAAAAAAAAAAAAAAAGAATTATTTTAAGATGAAGTAGTAATTACCAATTAAAACAAATTCCTGGGGTAAAAAATCAAATACCTCAAAGTTTAGAGGTCAATAATTGGACGTTTACTTTTCCGAGCTTCATCCCCCGCAGAGCCCTATGCTTTAATATTGCCGTCTCTGTCTTCTGCTTTTCTCCGGCGAAGGTACTGGCCGTGGCCAACATCTCAATCGGAAAATCCAAATCTCTCCTTAATTTCCCAAACAACTACGGGGGGGTGGGGGTTGTTTGGATTGAGCATTTTGAATACCGATTCCACCCAAATCGCTCCATCCATGGAAGTTTCTGTCGAGATGGAGAAGTTCCTATGTGACCTGTTGTTAGATCATAACAAACCCATTTCAGAGCGGTTTAGAGCTCTTTTCTCTCTTCGCAACCTCCGAGGCCCGACACCGCGCGACGCTCTTATACTTGGTACCCTGTCTTTATACTTCTGGGCTGCTTGCTGAATTTTGGTGTAAATATCATAATTGTTTTCAATTTGATGTGAAATACTATTAAGGGTTTGAATAAAGTTGAATTGTCCTTGACTTTACATATCTATTTCTTCAGTTTGCTTGTTGAGTAGTAAAAGTTAGTTAAATTTTTTTTTTGACAAGTTCTTAAGACATGTACTTGCCTAAATTTCCTGTCTGCTATGTCAATTTTGGTGTAAAATTTGAATTTTTTAAAAATTTATTTGGAATATTAAAGGTCTGAATACAGGTTTAATTATCCTTGAATTTACATGTCTAAGTTCTTCATTTTGCATGGTATTTTGCAGTCTTGTGCTTTAGAAATAAATTTTTTATTTTTTTGAGAAGGTCTTAATTGATATCCATGCCGAATTTACGTTTCCATTTTTGCTTTGATTTTTTTCCTCTTTCTGGGCCAAAATGTGCTAAAAGAGTGTAGCTTTCCCTTGTATCTTATTTCAGTTAGGGGATTTTGTTCTGATATCTTTGAGTTACTAGACTTAGCAATATCTGATATAAAACTTTCTTCTTCACTGTTGTTTAGCAACAAGGGACTCTTCTAATCTATTGGCACACGAGGCTGCTTTTGCATTGGGGCAAATGCAAGATGGTGAAGCTATTCCTGCCCTGGAATTAGTTTTGAGTGATCTTTCGCTGCATCCCATTGTTAGGCATGAGGTATAGAGCTATGGGAGCTTATAAATTTGACGATGTTATTACTGGTGACTCTTACTTGTTCTTGTCCAATATGTATTTGAAGGCTGCAGAAGCCCTTGGTGCAATTGCTTTAGAAAGGAACATCCCACTATTGAAGAAAAGTCTGACTTCAGATCCAGCTCAAGAGGTCCGGGAAAACATGTGAACTGGCTCTGAGCCGAATTGAAGAGCTGCGGGGATCATGGAAGTGTTGATCCATCTTCTGCAGAACCATCACCATTTTTATCAGTTGACCCAGCTGCTCCTGCTTCTTGTTCTTCTGTACAGGAGCTGAGGTCTGCCATTTATCAATATGACAAGATGCTAGCTTTCTTGAAGTTTGTTGCTTGATATTTTTGTTGTTGCCTTCCAGGGATACATTGTTAGATGAAAAAAAGGGCATGTATGAGCGGTATGCTGCACTTTTCGCTCTTCGTAACGATGGTGGAGAGGAAGCTGTCACGGCAATTATTGAATCCTTAGGTTCGAGGAGTGCTCTCCTACGACATGAGGTCAATTTTAATATCTATAGTAACTTTTTTCAATTTGATACATATAGAACTATAGATTTGTTTCTGTTCATTTCTACCTCCAATGCTAGACACAACTGGAATTAAATTGTGGTACATGACTATGGCCTTATCTGCTTTTTTGTTTACTCCAATCCTGAATTTCATATATATTAGGGACAGCTGGTCTTATCTAGGTAACTATCATTTGTGATACTTCCATGATAATTTGAACTTCAACATTTAGCTTAATGTCTGCAATCTCCTTTCTTGTTTAGTTGTATTTTATGTACTCTTAAGTTGCAGTTCATTTTTGCAGTTGAGGTGCAGAAAATTATTTTTCCTGTTGTCTGTTTGGATACTTTCCCCCAAAGTTTAACTTGGTAGAAGGGTAAATAGACCTTGTCAGTACAAAGAAAGCCATAGCTTTATGACTAATCAAGCCATCTGTATGTGATCTGATGATTATGTTGAATGTCAATTTCCTACTGTATGAGATCCTCTTTAATTTTTTTTTTGCAACTTGCCCTATGTAACTTTAGTTCTGAAATTAGAAAATGCTATAATATGCAACTTGTTTAACTTAACTGAATTTAGAATGGTATCAACCGTTCTAGAGGTGCTTGGTTGCTTGTAATTTTTTCCTTTGTAAACTCACTTCGTCTTCCATTTCAGATGTGCCTATCAGATTAATAACTTTTGTATTTATCATTATCGAAGAATATGGTCTTGAAACATATGTAACCTAGGCTACAAGTGTGTTCTTTATTTATATCCTGAAGCAGCTATTTGGAGTGAGAGAACTTGGTCCAACTTTTGAATAAGAGTGGTGGCTGTTGTTGATCTGTCCTTGTGTGTCTCTCCCCCTCTTTCTCTCTCTCTCACACACACACACACAAATATAAAGGAAAAAGAAAATAACGATCTGATTGTTACTTAAAAGAGAAATTGTGCTCTGATGTTTTGGCAAAAAACATTCAGGGTTTTTTGAAAATTGGCATGATACTAGCTACAGACTTGGGTTTGGGTAGAGTCTAAGATTGATACAACAAATATGCCCTAATTATAATTTAGTAACTTTTTTAAGCATCTGAATATACTATACACATATATACCAACCCTGGTAAAAAAGCAGATATCAAAAAAGCTTTTTGCGTTATTATTTAAGTGTGCCTACAACCATTGTTGTACTTAGTTATGCAATCTGTCGAGCAAAGTTTCTCTTAGACCTTTTGGTTGACCATAGACGTAAACAAAATAGATTGCTAGGGATGTTTTATACTTTTATTTGTTGCACTGGTTATGTGTTCAAGTTGTCTGCCTTTTAGCTGCCAGCTGTGAATTAGTGATTAACTTCCTCAACATTACTATGGTGAAGAAGTTTATGAAACCTACTGTTACAAGGTTTGAATTTCCAAAATCCTGAATACTGATTGGATGTCCTTCTCTAAACGATTATCATGTGGCCACAATCAAATTGTGCAAGCCGGAAGTGTCAGCTGACCCAAGAGATTTAGTTACTAGCTGTTTCATTTTTTTTAGGTTTGAATTGGAGGAGTTACCTTTTACTCTAAATTAGACGAATTGTACCTTCAACTAATTAGGGAATTGTTCAGTGTGCCAAAAAGAAACCCACTCTTGTGCTTGACACAAATATTTCACTGGTGTCCTTATTCCATGAAGGTTCTGTCTGACACAGGTACAACCAGGAATACAAAAGAATGGATATCACTTCATATGTATATATTTATTAAAATTTCCTAGTGGTTCCTTACTTTTTTCTTCGTTTGTCATCTTCAACATTGTATCTGATACTGTTCTAGAATTTTGAATCCTAGGAATGATCTGCTATAATGGTACAATGTGAATGAATGAGATTATATATCTGAGCAATTTTATTGATGCTGTTGCTATAGTGGAACAATGTGAGTTTTCTTTTTCTTTTTTTTTCTAATAAAAAAAAAAAGAAAGAGGCAGAAGGAAGTCATCCAGCCTTCCCTTAGCAATCTAACTAATTGATTTGGGCTTTAATTCATGTTAAATGGCCTTTCTTGTCTCTTGTCAATCTATTTCGGCCATCAATTTTATTTGATTTGTTCTGTAGGTTGCTTATGTTTTGGGCCAATTACAAAATAGAAGGGCTTCAGATGCACTGTCAAGAACACTTAGAGATACAAATGAACATCCAATTGGTTAGACATGAAGCTGCTGAAGCTCTTGGTTCTATTGCAGGTTTAGCCACCTCTGTACGCTTGAGACTTTTAAAGCCTTTAGTGGCCAAATTTGCTAGAATCATGCTGATCTTTCTCGATGCAGTGAAGCTGGCTTTGTGATGCATGTTTTTTTTTTTAACGAAATTTAAGCTCAAATTAGTATATGCATTTACATTGATGGTACTTGATAATGATTTAATCCATCAGCTAGTGAGATTATTGTAGTTGGTAGAAACTGGACTGTTGCCGAACTTTTTCATTGTCTATGCTTCACTTCATGCATTTGCTGAGAATGTCCCTAAACATACCCATGACCACAAAAAGGGAAAAGAAAAAGAAAAGGTAAAAGCTAGAAGAAAAGGAATTAAAGATGTGGAAATCCATAATATTCATTCTAAAGAAGAAAATGTCTGTTTGAAGATGAGTTAATTTATTTATTCTTTTCAAGCTTTTGTATTTGATATATTGAAATTGTGTTTAGTGCACCAATTACACTGAAATTATGTTATATCTTCAGAATTATACATGTAGGATGACGCTAAATTCCATCAATTTTACCTAGTTGTTCACGAGACTGAGGAAAAGGTTAACTTAGCCACAAACTGTAAGGAGACCCATTTGTCTTGGAATTTTTTGATCTGATTGTTGACCTCTTTTACGTCTTAAAGGACAATATTGTCCTCTACATAATGTGGACCTAGTTTTTCTCTGCTGTCAACTGACGGGGAAAAGGAATACCAACAATAACTCGACATTGCTTTACACAGCATATTTTCTTTCTCCAATGCTGTGTGTCTTTCACTTGACAAGATCAGAGCTGAAACTGCACTACTTTGTTAGCTGGCTACCAGATCCTTGTGCATAAGCAATGGGCAATGCCCTTTTTCCTTTTTTCTTTTTTTTTCCTTCTTACGTAGCAATGCAAAGCAATTAACAAAGCTGGTTGATATGTAAGCTAAGGTGGATCTTCTCATAAATATTGAATATTCTTAGCCACATTTTGACCAGTGCTTGTCACCTTTTCTTCTCGTTTATTTTCTTTGTTCCAGTTTTATTATTAGTTTTCCCTTTGAAGCATTTTCCTTACTTTCTTTCCCCCATTTTGTGACCAAGAACTTTTCCCCCCTGCACGAAAAAGGCATGATTACCACCATAGCATCATACTCAACCTTTTAAGCAACCAACCTATGCACCATTATTTCGATTGACTACCTCTCAATATCCTTTACCGAAAAATTTAAGGAAAAAAAATTCAATGAAAGGGGAACCTCTTTTGGAATGAAAAGCTAAAATCTGGTATTTAGAATCATTTGATTACAGGCCCTAAGTAGTTAGCAACTATGTTAGCTGGAATCTTCACATTGCCTTGCGCCTACCCAGTCTTCATTTTGCACCAAGAGTAGCCATGTTGAGGGACTCCCATACCTGAGTCCGGGTAACATAGGTCGCCAAAGATAGAATGAATAGAACTATGTTTAGTTTCACAAAAGCTTGAAATGGTTTTGTGTAATCTGATTTCCTCCTTATGATCTCTATGCCTTTTGTCCTGTATTATTCTCTTTTCTATAAATTTCAGCTTTCCTTTCCATTGCTCTTTACAGATGATGAATGCCTTTCACTTCTTGAGGAGTTTGCTAAGGATCCTGAGCCTATTGTTTCACAAAGCTGTGAAGTAGCTCTCAGCATGCTTGAGTTGAAAAATTGGCAAGTCTTTTGAGGTAAGAAGAACGAATTATAATTTTCTGATACTACTAGTTCTCTCAGTTGGAAAATATCTTAAATATTTGTCTTCTGCAGTATCTCTTCATGCAGGCCCCTAAAGTTGAGCTAGTTCCATAGAAATGCTATTACCTCCAAGTATATCGACCTGCTACTCCTAGTTCCCTAGAACGAGCCCCTCCACAGGATTTTGTGTAATCTAGTCCTGAAATCATCATTTGGAGGATTGCCAAGGACTTGCTTGTTGTTTTGTTGGAACACTGACTAATCCTTTTAGGATTTTGGCTTACCAACTAGGCCAATTTACGAGTACGAGTAGGATAATAGATTCCCTAATTTGAGAAGTCCGTTCTCTTGGGAACAAACTGTCAAACTTCAAGTCCATATACGGAAGAAAATATAGTCTGAAATCTATCCCTAATTTACTTAAGATAATTGTACCATTATACATGTGTAATTTTTCTGTCTTCTTTGAAGATGAAGATTTGTCGGTATGTATACTCCAGTATTTCAACAGAATAA
The DNA here is from genome assembly GCA_023065735.1 of Coffea humblotiana. NCBI lineage: Eukaryota > Viridiplantae > Streptophyta > Magnoliopsida > Gentianales > Rubiaceae > Coffea > Coffea humblotiana. The sequence continues at coordinate 12,664,260 of CM041210.1, read as the reverse complement.
AGGACTGTTTGACTTATTGCCCATGAAGAGGAAATTATTTACATGTTAGTTTTCGCATTATCTTGTTGGTACAAGACAAAGTATTGTATGTATGATAGCAGGAATAGCTATAATATTTTGTCTTTAGTATTGTATGTATTATGTGGTAGCTAAAATGGCAGCATTACTACTATGGTAACATGCATCAAGGAGGTGTTTTGAATTTCTTCCTCTTTTGGCAAAATGAAAAAGGCCAGCTTGATATTCCTTCAAAGCTAATCTTTGTACAAAAGAGTATCTTTCTGGGGCTAGGATCCTCTCTATTTGTTTATACATTAGTTATTGTGACTTTATAAAATCATCCAATAGTGTCATTATTTTTTCTTTTGATCTCTAGATTAATATATTAAAAAATGATATTCTTTTGAGAATATTTTGACATTCAACTTACACGAAACATTTGAACGGTGAAAGAGGGTCAAAGATATAATGAGATTTGTAATGATTAATCAGATAGAATTATATATATAATCAATACAAGTGATCAAATATATTAAGACGGTGTTAATTTTTAAAAATAATTTCCAAATTAAGTTTGTTGAGATGCAATGGAGAGACATTCTTTTCGATGCAATGGAGAGGAGTGTAGTTCATCTTTTTTAATTATTAATATGGAAATTGTAATATTTTAATTATTAATTATTAATATGGTATCAATTAAACTGTAATATTTTAATATATACAGGAGTTAATGAAAATTATATATCTCACAAATTGATTGAGCACTTATCCATTTTTCAATTACAAGTTCTTATCAACATACAAATTTTGATGGAGAAACTCATGAAAATTGACTTTGCACCGCACAACCAGCGATTTGTTGTGTGATGGGAATGTAGTAATTGCCGGTTGAAAGGTTTTCAGATCGTTTAGTATTCAAAGCTGTCAAAAGGAAAAACAAAATATTAAAAGAGAGAAAGAAGTACAACAAAGTAGTCACAGCACAACCTATGTATACTACATTGGTGAGTGGGTAAAGAAGATTTATAAAATAAATTTCTTTGAAGTTTCTTTCTCTTGATTTTTATTTATTCTTCTTTGCTAGTTCATCAATATAGATCCCTAAAGCTTTTGCCGTGTATTTTTGTGGTATTTCATTCTCTTATTTTTTTTTCTTCAAACTATAAATCCAATGATTTTCTTGCTAAAATATTCCTACTATTTGTTTAAAAAACTTAAGAATGCAAAAATCATCTATATTGCATCTTTCTGTTTCTAAAAAATATCTGCCTTAGTTTCCAAAACAATTTCCAAAAAGGTGTACAACAATTAACTGAACTTTTCAACATCTCCTTTTGTCCACTTCATTTATGTTTTGAGTGCAAATTGATGAATATGCCCCTACATAATGTAGGGTGAAGCTTACATGCAGTGACTTCTAATAGAATGGTCTTTCATGACTGTTAGGAGCTTAGTAACTCATTTGAAACAAATTTTTTTTTTTAGAAAGATTAGTATAGTGGGTGAAATAAGACTTTGAAAAAGTTTACTACCAACAAGTGTCACACTTTATCCTTATCATTTATCATTATTAAGGAAAGAAAAAAAGCAAGGGCAAAATCCACATCCTTCATGCTAAACTTGCATCACAATATTGTATATCAATAACTTGCATTTGTGTTAATGATACAAATCATCAAATGCATCAAAGCATTAGCCTTTCCTTTTATTAAAATCTATCTTCCAGTTTTAGGAAGAGCAAATTGTAACTTTTATGACAGTTGTACATCTCCAAATATACGTATTTCTACATCTTGTATTGGTTCTAGCAAACAATCTTGTTTTGTGCTTAATTTTCATCTTGTTGCTTGTTGTTTGGATGGAATTGTAATAGAATTTCCAATGCCATGAAAATCTCAGCCCTTTACATATGGAGGCCGCTTTCTGATACTTTTGTAAGTACATAAAGTTAAAACAAAAATTTAGATTATATGGTGGACGAGTATTTTTATTAGTTTTTAGTGGGACAGAGGTGAGATTTAAGGAGTGGAAGGATGAACAAGAATTTGAACTCAAGACTTTTAATATTTGGAATTTCAACCTTTATCTGGTAGATGAGTATTTTACAAGTCAAATGAAGAAATAAAAGAATTAGAATGTTAGATTTTGATTGCTTCCATCAAAGGGGCTATCATTGTGTTTGTGAATTGTGAAGAGATGCAATATGCAACTGAAGCCCAGTGAAGGTGGAGACTATGCACAACAAAGGGCAATGGGGGACAAACTGCTGATGTGGTTGCAATTCTCATTAAAATCTTGCATGTTTACAATTTCACTTATTCTAGGGCATTGCAAAATTTGATTCTAGTACAAATACTATTCTGGTACTATCTTGAGCACTACCACATTTTTCTCCAGCAAAACAAAAATGTTGTGCTTTCTTCCACAAGAATTGATAGACCTCATAATCAAACAAAAAATATCAATTCCAGAAAACAACAATAGAAACAAAGAATTATGTAAAATGATTCCAAGCTAATTTCTGCTAAGAAAGGATATCCACCACCCAGAGGGAGAGAGAGAGAGAGAGAGATAATATTTGAAATCCTCGAGAAATTCTTTAAAACCTGAGCATCTCTGAAATGAATCAACTACCATCATCATTATGACTAGCATCATTTTCTCCTATCATTGATAAAGTTTGCTTCTTCTCCAACTTTCATACAATCATGAATGAAAACACTAACTAATATAAGCAAACAACCATAATGGATCCTTCTTTCTTCTCCATCTCTTTTGCAATTGATAATATTCTATTTCATGTTTGTGCTACCAACAGTACTAATAGGTGCACCAGCTTGGGCTTCCATAGCAAGTTCAAACTGTTTTAGAGAAATAGAAGGTAAAGATAGAATTTCAGGAGCTTCCAGATTTTCCCATCCTTTGATAGGGTTGATAGTAGTGGATCCATCCCACCCTATATGTGTAACATGCTTCACATCTGTTGGCAACCCTATCTCCATTTCTTTTTCAATTTCCTCATCTTGATCATTGTCAACTGGTCAATGTCCAAGTATAAATCATGAGAAAAGGGTGTGAATAGCAAAAATGTAAATGAAAAAGATGTAGGAGATTAGATTTGTAGAGGAACAATTTTTAATTTTTTATGCATGCTGTATTGTCACACATGAGGCTAAACATATTGAATAATAAATGCCAACTTTCCATTTCCTTTTTTTTCCCTCAATAGGGACGGACGAAACTTAAGAAATAGAGAGGGGACATGGAGATCTGAATCGAGAATATCTGATTCTTGGAGTCTTAATCTTATCTGTTAGACAATGACCTCCTCAGCAACATTCCATCAATTATGCTAATATCTCAAGTATTATATTGTACTTCATTATTAGCTTGGATGAAAAGATTAATCTTTCAATGAGTAGTCAATTAGAAAAGATTGATGATCCTGCATCACTGGTAAATATAGTCAGAGTTGCACCACCACTAAGCTTATATTATGTTTAACTGTTGCAAAATTTTTTAGTCCTTTTGAATTGGTTTTTGATTTCAATCATTTTCAGTGCCGACAGGTATTCTATGCAATGAAGAAGACATTTTGTATTGTAACAATTCAATATGTTGTACCTTGATTTGTTAAAAAAAAAAGTAATTGTTTTTTGTGTCCTAATCATACTAAAAGTTCATGATTCCTGTAATTAAACTTTAGTAACTTCTGTTTTGTATCAATAGTTCTTCCAACCCCACCAAATAATTGAAGATTTTACCCATTCACACAACATCAAACTAAATTAGATACAATCATCATTAAACAAGGTATTGGCAATAAGTGCCCAAAGTAGATTCTAATGATACCAAATGTACATGATATTTGTAATTAACCCTTAACAACTTCTGCTTTGTATAAATAATTCTTCCAACCTCACCAAATAATTGAAGATTTAGACTATTTACAGTTTACACAATGTCAAACTAAATTAAATACATCACCGTAAAACAAGAGCTTTGAAATGCAAAAGTGGCAACCACAAATAAAAATTTTTTTTAATCAATTTTGGAATGTCATCAATTTAACTTTTAAGATGTAGTTTTAATTTTTCAGTCTCATAAAAATGAACTAAAAGTAATATTCTTCTAATTTGAAATAAGGATTTTGAAAAAAAAAAATTGTCATCTAGGAATTCAGTTACCATTGAGTCCATTAATCAACTCAACATTTTGATGCCCAAAGATTAAAAAAAAAAGTTAAAAGTTTCAACCAATTGCAACTAATTGCCTTTCTTTTCTTAAAAAAAGTTTGGGTTAGAAAATTAAACAAAAAATTTTGACTTGGAAATCATTTAATTGCTTACAAAAATATAGTTGGCTAGCATCATGAGGAAAACCCACGATTCAAGACACTGAGGAATCAAGATCCTATAAGGGTTAATGCCGAATTCTCCCATATTGGCCTCTTCCTTTTTGCTCTATCAAATTGGTTTTATTTCAATTGAAAGGACATCTCTGCTGCTAATATATAGAAATTAATTAACCCCCCAAAAATACCCTCATTAAAGCAAGACATTAACGATATTCATTCATGCATGCAGGAATTCTGTGTACGTGTTACCATCTCCAGTTAATCTATAGTTTTCGCATTCTTCATAAATGAATTAAGACATCCCATGAGAACAAGATATGAACTTTGAAGCAAAAAAACCTTAAAATATAAATTGCACTAGTTTAGTTTGCACAAATAAAGAAGCTGATCAATATATATAAGATTTACTTTTAATTTGATAGTGCAATATAAAGAGTTAGCTACCAAAAGATAATCTATATTCCTTTGACTAATTTCACTTTGAACCCATAAATTATTGAAGTTCCTACTTTAGTCCTTAAATTTCAAATTTGGACACTTTAGCCCCTAAAATGTGGAAATGATCTCCCTTAAGTCCTTAAATTTTAATTTTAAACAATTTACCCCAATCCATTCCATCGATTTATCAAATTATTGCAATACTCACACACAAGTGATACTCATAGTTTAAGAACTAAAGTGGGATGATTTCATACTTTAGTAGGTAAAGTATCAACAGTTTACGTTTAAGGACTAAAGCGGGACGAATTTCATACTTTTAGAGTAAAATGTCAAAAATTAAAGTTTAAGAACCAAAGTGACAGTTTATTTATAGTTTACGTGTTCAAAGTGCAATTTTGGCATTTTTCCCATATCTTGAAGTGGGATTCTTTTTTTTTTTTTTCCAAAACCAATAGGTTTTATATATGGAACATTGGACTAGCACACGACTCATGGAATTTCTTTTTTTAAATTTTGGTGATTTTCGATTAAAGTTTTATTGAATCGTTAATCTGGATAGAAGTACATGACATTTTTGTTATTTGGAAATCCAAACACTAAAAACCATTAAAAAATTTTGCCTACTGAAGTAGTAACAATATGTTGTCTTTCTCATTGCAATCAATCAACCAATACACGAAACATCCAACCCGAAAGAAACAAAACAACAAAATTTGTTTAAAGAGTTTTCAAGTTGCAATTCATTCTCGTGATCACATATGCATACTTTTTCATGTGAAGATTAGTTAATCCATGCTTTGAAAAATCATAGAATAAGTGAGCAGCACATGGGTAGTTTTCTTCATTTTTTCCGTAGTTCATCAATTTTTATGGAAACTTTAACACAAATAACATTTTAAGACTTTAGATGCCACTTGTTAGATACTAAAACTTCCATTATTGAAAATGAAAAATATATGATCATGCAAAGCTTGAAAATAGGATAAGTTGATTAAAACAAAAAGTTGGATTTGCAAAGCTTTAGTCTTTTTTCCCCCTTTCTGGTAATTTTCTTGGCTTTTATACTCTATATTTATATTTCTTTTGTAGTAATTGGTTCACCAAAACTAAGTACATGAGAAGTAAAAGCTTCGTCTTCTTATATTTGATGGTCAATTATTTGTTGTTGGAGTAATGATTTACGTACTCTCTAGCTGTATTTTTATTTGCTAGCCACATAGTTTAACAAACTTTATTGAATACTTTTTGACTTTTGTTAAAATGTTCTTTAAAAGAATTGTGGGTTTAAATCCTTCAAGTTAACTATATGAATAACATGAGGCAAATAGTTTACTTCTTAAAAAATGGTACTTGAAAAGTTAGACAATTGTACTTGGTGGTGGGTGGGTTGGGGGGGGGGGGTAAGGGAGAATAAGAATGTGGTAAAAATTAGCATATTTGTTGTTTAGATATGATCTTAGACATTTTCTGGTTGAATTTTATTGGTTGGTTGGTACTCAAAAAGCCAAATGCAATTTGTAACGTTACAAATATCATGCTGCGAAAATCAACATATTTAATATTTACAGGCAGACTTTGACCTTTAATTCTAGAGATTTTGTGCAACAAACAAAAGAATTAAATTTGATGTGTAATTGAATGAACGAGTCATGGAAAATCAGCATATTTATTTTTTTTTAGATATGATCCTAATATTTTGTGGTTGATTCTTTATTTTTTTTTATCGACACTTCAAAAATCAAATGCAATTGTAACATATCAAATTGATGCGGCAAAAGTCAGCAAATTGACTGGTAATTCTAGAGATGTTATGCAACAAACGAATGAATTCAGTTTGAAAAGCAATTGAATGAAATGTTGTGGAAAAAATAGCACACTAAATTCTTGGATATGAACATTTAATTTTTTTATGAATTTTTAGCAAACCGTCAAAAAAATAGCTCTTATCGATAACATAATTAAAATAACATGCCAAAAATCAACATATATTTGCTATTTTAACATGTATCAAGAGATACTTTAATTTTATTTTTTGGAATTAAAAGAATAGGAATAGGATCAAATTCCTAGATTCATCCCCTTGCATTTTGGTGGATATTCATATTTGTTTTTAATTAACAAAAACAAAACTCTAAACCAAACAAGATTAAAACACAAGAAACTTACCAAGCAACCTAGAAATATTTTCCAACCGCTTCATCAATTTATTGACTCCTTTCGAGAGGCCAGATTTTGGAAGAGCTAAGAAAGCCCTTAACTTTTTCCCTTTTCCTCTTGATTTGGTCTCTTTTTCTTCTTTTTTTTGGAGAATCTCTTTTTCTTCGTTGCTTCCTATATTCAGAAAGAACAATATAACATTAAAACAAAAAAGAAAAGACAACCACAAAACATCAGAAGCAACATAAAATCAAACACAGCTTTCACACACAGCACACACAAAAAACACAGAGAAAGCACACAAACTTATACACACTAAAACAAAACTGAAAGAGATTGAGATGTGATCATACTTGTTGTTGTTGGAGGAAGAAGAATCTTCTGTGATGAGTGTTTCTGCTTCTTTGGCTCAGTATACTTGCCTACTGCAACACTTGACTCACTACCACATCCCATTGGAAATGGAAGCAATACAAACTTTTCCTTATGATCTCTCATGATTCTCTCTGATTAATATATGAAAAAAAAGAAGAAAGAAAGAAAGCCCAGAAAGAATTTTAATAAAACACAAAAAGAACAAAAGATCTAGATGAAAAGAAAGATGAAGTTGCAAAAGAAAATTTGGTGCCACCTGTACCTTCAAAGTAGGTTTGTTATATCGTGTTAGTATCTTTGTAAAGAAGCTAGAATGATTTTTTTGTATGGAGATGTGAAGAAAGAAAATTCAGGTTTGGTGAGATAGAAAGAAAAAGAGGGAATATTATCATGGGGAGTGGGTTGGAGTAGTTAGTTGGTTTAACAGTGCAACTCAACCTACTGTTTACGCTGATTGCACTTTTATTAAGTAGATTTGAGTTGAGATTTAAGGTTTGAGCCCACAAAGGGTGGCTTCTATTTCTGGCTAAATCTCTACTTAATTACGTTAGTTCTATGCACTGGGGTCCAAGTTACTATTTGCCTCCCTTGTTTATTAAGTCACACCACTTTTAAAGGATGCAGATAGGAAGTTTAATCAGCTGTCTGTACTGCTGCTCGTGTACATGTTCATTAGCCATCTCTTTTACGGATTTTCCGATGATCCAAGTTCCCTGGTGAATGCACTTAATTTATATCTGATTTAGCATTTAAATGCGTACAATCAAATTTATTAATCCCTGCATTTAAACACTTTTTCGATGTAATTTCACGGTTTTTTAAATTTCAAACATGAAGTACTTCTTAATGAATGTCTATCGTACACTTTTACATATGACACTCGTTGTATAAACCGATTTTGTATTAACTAGCAAGGGTTGTTGCATTGGGTCATGTCATTGGAAGAGTAGTTATATGGCAAGCATTTTTGTCCAAGGTCACAAGCATATGTCGCTTTCCTAAAAATGGATAATGCTATTGAAATTCCGGCCATGAGTAAGGGATATCTGTGTTAGTGAAAATCATCGTCATATCTTTAAACATCTTTAGCAGGCTGTTGTAATTAGGGATTTTATTCTTATTTACCACTGATCTCCCTTGATATCAAGAAAAGACTATAACAGAAAAACCTACAAATTCTTTAGTGAAAAAGGTGTTTAAAAGAGGAAAAAGGAAACTTGTTCTTGATATATATGAAAATTTTCCTACAAACAACTTCCTTGAAAGTTTTATTTTGTAGGTCGAGATAACATTTGACTTCTTTTGTCAGTTAACTTGTTTTGGAAATCAAATACGGACAATATAGGATATTTGTCGGACTTTTGGTTCTTACAACAGAAAATGTTACCAAAACGTACTTTTTGGAAGAGGTTAGTGTAATTATTCAGATCTCAAGAGAGGTGGCAGCAGCTATTAGCCTATTAGAAACCACAGGGATATTTCTAAAATTATCCCTATAAATATCCATACGATGGATTTTTCCACCTTTTCAAGTTACTAGTTAGTAGTTACTAATCCCTTTTTAGGTAAGCAGGTGCCTTTCGATTCAGCTTGCTTTAAGAGAAGGAATTAAAATGACATGTGAAACCCACGTGGCGCCAGAATGTAATATGATATTAACTCATTTGGTAGATGGATTCTTGGTTTAAAGTCAATGCAGTTCAATATAAAAACAGTGAAATAGAGACAACTTTATATATATATATATATAAAATTTCATTTCAACAGATGCACTCATGACAGTAAGTACATCAAAATATGATACAGATACATAAATCTAAAAATTAATTCGACACGGATATATAGATCTAAAAATCAATTGAAACAACGAACCAAAATTTGACAATATCTAAAGAGTCGGGAAAAGAGCCGTTTAGAGTTACTTTGTCCAGTGCATCTATACAAGAATTTCCTTCATGTCGAAAATGACTTAACCAACATTCTCAATTTCGCTTCATTAGCTATTTAGTTCTCCAATAATCCAATTTAGGTTAAGTGATCAAATGGTGCCCCTTAAAAGAGGCAAAATGCCGAGTTTCGAACCCAACTCCCGCATTCCAAGATCCCAAGCAATTTGGGGACTAACAAAGCCCATAATTCAGCAATTAGGCCGGTGGCAGAACCTATATTCACGGCAAAAATCAAAAACCCAATGTCCATTCTCATTTTGGACCAAGCCACCTCTACCAGCTAGTCATGGATTTGCCAGTGATGAAGCATCCAAATTCAATTTAACCCATCTTCTCCCTGGGAAATTTCATTGGAAAACGACCTCTTCCTGGACGATGGGATTGACGTTAGCACCTATATCTCAATAACCTAATTTGACTAACATGACAATATAATTGCATGGGGATTGGGGCACAACGGATTTTCTGTGCCACATCCTGTCCCACTCTCTGTCTTACTTCTTATTATATTGTTATTTCTCCCGTATAAACATCATGTTTTAGTTCTTTTTTGTTTCCTTAAAATTCAATAACTATTAGTTGAGTAAAAAATAAACACAGCAGCTTCAAAAAAGCAAATATATAATAGAAAATTAAAAAATATAGCAGAAATAAAAAATCTCATTTTTTTATGCATTTTGATTTTTTGAGTTTGTTAAATTTTGTGTATTACTCAATTAATAGTTATTGGAACTTAAGGAAACAAAAAAGAACTAAAATATGATGTTTATGTAGGAGAAATAGCAATATAATAAAAAGTGGGACAGAGTGTAGGACAGAAGATCCGTTGCAGGATTGGGGGGCAGCTGGTTAGGTACTGTTGGTGCATTTGTTGTATTTTTTATATGATAAGGTGTATATTTACAGAAGCAATTGTACTCATGCATTAATTTAGTGCACACGAACGAAATTTATCAATATACCAAAGTTATGTGAATGTTCACCATATCATGTAAAAAGCATAGCAACTGCACCAACAGCGCTTAATGCCAACAATATCTGTCCCAAACCTGTGGCGTGGTACTACTTCCATAATTTTTTTCAAGACCACATATGATAAATATCCGCACAAAAGTGAGATTCCAGTCATTATGGTTATCCATTCCAAAGCATGCTGGCAGTACCTCAGTTTGATAAGTTTAGCCCAAATACAGTTGTGTTTGAGGAACCAATGCGTAAAAGGCAAACTCGACACGGAAGCGTAATTAAGAAACAGATACTTGGTAACCTTAAACCTTGAGGGCATTTGAGAAATGTTGAATAAATCAACCAATACAAAGTAAGAATGTCATAAATATGTCAAAGATATAATAATAAGCTATTAAGACTAGGGATATTTATAGGCTTTAAGCTAGTAAAAATGTACAAGGAACATTCATGTTGTCATTGATAAACACAGTAAAGAAGTTGGCACTAGGAGCAACCATATATTATATATGGAAGGGGAGAAATTATAGAGTGTTTCAATATAAAGCCTTTGATGCTGAAACTATTGTATGCAGAGTGCTAAAGGAGGTTCGCTGCTATGTGATAGAATGGAGGAATGTATCGAGTACAAGAGACAATTGGTTACCTTGCCGTAGTTGGAATTTTCTCCAAGAGATTTTCCTTAAATGTTGATAGCATAACTATAGTTTAGTTGATTGTAGCAGTACTACTATATAGTTTAATTGGTTGTAGCAGTACTTTTGTATAGCAGATTCCTCTGCTCTTGTGTACATTCATGTTCTATTCAATAAAAATCTCTTTTTACGTAAAAAAAATGTATAAGGAACATGAAACATTAAAATAAGAAAACTAATTAACGAACATGAAACTACTAAAAACATTTAAATAGAAAGCAAACAAAAAAAAGACAAAACTGCTGAAATCTCGCAACTATCTGATGTAGATCCGACTTGGAGAGCCATGGATCTGGCGCTTGATCAACTGAAATCTTCCCCCACGAGCTCTTTTCTTCGATCTTTCTTTAATGACATGATACACCTAAGTAAATAAACATACTAAATAAAACTATGATGAAGACCTAAATTAGAAATCCTATGATGATTTCTTGGGTATCTTTATTGAGGTGGCAATAGGGTTTTCAACTTGGAGTCTCTCGTTCCACATCAGACTCCTCCACTTCAAAAAATGCTTGTCTTCTAGTTTCATGAAAAATCTTGATGCACGAACAGCACATGAATATCACCACGATCCTTTCACGAATTTGGTAAACCCCAAACTTGCAATCTCGTGCCTGTCACAAACATAAGACACCATATAAAAATTCACCTCTAATTCTTGGGTTCTCAATAACAATTCAATCTTTTCTCCTTATCTTCTACTTCAATCTACAGTGTTTGAGTTAGACAAAAACCTAACTGAACACCATTTTTTGTTCTACACAAGATAAGTATTTTTTTTTTACTAACATTACTTTTTAGTAGCAAAGAATAGATTAAAAGTATCCCACGAAGGGATATAGATTGAGAAAGACAGGTACAGACAACCTCAAAAACATGTTGCTTTAAGCTCTATTTATAGGTAGATTTTTATAGGAATCACAATTACGTAAGTAAGAATAATCGTTAGACAATTTCAATTACAAAATATAATGGTTTACATTAATTTTATAATTGTCAAATTACCATTAATATGGCCCTTATAGCCGTTACAAAAATTCTCCATTTGTGCATAGAACTTGTGACCGAAATATCAGTAAATAATTATGAAAATTTTGTATTTTTCCATTAAAACACCCCAACAACTACTACATCTGGAAACCCGAATCCTTTAACTTCTTTGGACTTGCAAACCATGTCCTAGACTCCTAGGCCACATTATGAACTTTTCTTTAAAAAAAATCCTCAGTGTCTCCCCAAAGGATTTTTTTTTGGGGGCGATGGGGATCTATTTGTTGACTGCTTGGTGTAGAAGGGAATCGAAGAGGATACAAGTCAAAGTTGGTGATGGTTGTGATGCCTTTGTTCTGCTATGACACGACCCCTTAGGATTACGAAATCTAGCCAGAACTTAAGAATTATTATATCATCAAAAAGGAAAAAAGAAAAAAAAACCATGAATCTTTGATTTATTGAACTAGAAGTTTTTAACTTTTGAATAACAGTTTACTTTAGTCGTTTAAATTTCTAAATGTGGCTACTTAGTTCTTCAGATATCAAATTGGATTTTGATGGGCAAGTAGTCATGGTCTCTAGTCCTCAATCCTATTTCTTTTCTTGGGTTGAGCTGTGTATGTGATTAAATTTGTTTACTATGCTTTCGTTTTTTCCGAATTTTTCTTCTTTACTATGATTATTTTTCCAAACAACCAGAAAAATTTCCATCAGAATATAAACACTAGTAGAGAAAATCTAGTTTGATACACTCATGTTTAGACAAAAAAACTTGTTATAAATTTCCAACTTATGAAGGCCTTTTATATATATATATATATATTGGGTCCTTAAGGCACAAAATAAGCACACAAACTATAAGGTGTAATTTCAGTAAAAAGTTCAAACATTATTATCCACCTCTTGCTTAAACTTTTGCCTACAAAATTTAAACTTGTACAAACAACTAAAACACTAGATTCATCAATCTAGTGAGATTTTAAGTCTTATAAGGAGGTATGGAGAAAGGAAAGGATTTGAGAATTCAACTAGAGAAATCTATATCAGCTACTTAATATTGTTACAGATTAAATTAGATCTTGGGGGTATTTATGATTTTGTTTCACAATCATGTTTTAAGACAATTTTATGTTTTGAAACTGTAAGAATAAAGAAAAGCCTAAATCTTTTTTTTTCCCCCACCTTAAGTGAAAAAAGCCTCGTTCTAGGTGTAGCTTCATTCATCTGGACAAACACAAAACTAATCCATGCCAATATCCAACTGCATACAACGTTGAATTGGGTTTTTCTGAAAGCATGTCAAACACCAATTCCACAGTCCACAGCCCGGAACCTAACATTATATATATTGCTCCAGCTAACGAAATTCGATGTATTCTTTTCTTTGATGTTTATATTAAAACTTGTGGTAGCAACATGGAAAAGAAATTAAACTCTCTACCTTAACTTACATGGTGGGTTTTTTTTATTTATGAAATAGAAATATTATTATTATTATAAGGGATAATTTCAGAAACCTCGGTCCCTGAGGTTTCTGATAATTTCACTAGTCTCCTATAAAGTTTGTAAAATTATACAAGCCTCTCTTGATGTTAAAGTTTTGATAACAAAATTAGTCCAATTAGAAATAATGACATTAAAAAATTACTTCATTATTAGATATTAGTACTTTTTAATGTTACTTTTTCTAATTGGACTAATTTTGTTATCAAAATCTTAACCTCAGGGGAGGTTTGTGTAATTTTGCAAACTTTAAGAGAGCCTAGTGAAATTGTTACAAACATCAGGGGAGGTTTCTAAAATTATTATTATTATTATTAGTTTGTTTAGGTAGAGGTTTAGATGGTTATACTACTAGTCTACTACTTCCAAGCTGTGGATTAGGTTTTATAATATAGAAAGGATCCCAGGACCGTGAGATCTGGGTGTTTTAAACATTCCATTCATTCCAGTGTTTTAAACAAATTGTTACAAGAATTTTAATTCTACACACATTCTGCATGGGTTCTTTATATAATTTTGTACCCCAAACCACCTTGCAATCTCAATTAGTTATTAACATGGTTACAATCTTTAAAATGTAAAAGAAGTCCATCTTTAAATACGAGTTTGTGAGAGGCGTAGAAGAGAGTTGCGACTTTGGGAGGTAAAATTTTTGTTTAAATGTAAATGCCACCCTCGTTTTTAACTAAGCAGAACAACTGCTCTACTTTTATTCATATGAAAATAAGTTTACTTTGTTGTATAAAAAATTTCCAGAAAACTCATTTGAGTAATGAGTAGTGAAGCACATGTTCCATGGAAATAAAATGACTAGAACAAAAGGCTTTTCGTTTCTGTGGCACCCATGCATATGAAACAACAAATCCAGTGGAATGGATATTTAACTTCAATAACTTATTGGGGGTAAAGTTCAAATTTTTTTCAAAATTATAAAAATGGAAAATCGTTCAAAATGTCTCTCATATTTTGTCGAATAAATTTTTTTGTCTTTCACGTTTAACATAATAATTTTACATCTTTTACAAAATTAAATCGGTAAAATTTAGTCATAACCTAGATTTTGACCACTTTTTACTCTAAATCCATCACGTACCTCACACATGATCATTTTTTTTGGGGTAAAAACGTTAAATCTTAATTGTAGTTAAACAAATGACCTGATGCATAATCATGTTTGCCCCTACTTGACCTTTTTATACATAAAAAATAACTACATGTAAGTCATATGGTAATTTCAAGTTAAAAAGTGATTAAAACCTAGGATAGGATTAAATTTTATTGACTTGATTTCGTAAGGGACTCTATTTCAAATATGAAGGACGAACAAGTTAATTTGACAAAATGTGAGGGATATTTTGAATAATTTTCCCATATATAAACAGTACTAAAATTTTTGTGGGTACAAAAGGGGATATTTGCCCTAGTGCCCCCATTGCGGTCTGTAACAACTTGATAGATATTCCATTTCTTCCATTAATTTCAATAATAGGTACCGTTCAGCATGTGTCGATTCACCCCTTAAGAATATTCCTTCACTTCAAGTTAATATTTCTTTACTCAAAAACTTTGCACCCCTCAAAAAGAAGGGGAAAATTTTATTCGTAGGATAGCACCCTACATGAATGCTAAAATTGACAACCATCCAAAAGGACTCGAGTTGAGGCGATTGTTTGACTATATGGGTGAAGGGATACTTACCTAGGATTTTGATTTCTGGTAACATCAAAGCAAACTTGCAAGATTATTGATGAATAAACAACGTGGGAAATAAGTGTTTTCCCTTTTCTTGAATTGGGAATCTGTTTTCAGAGTGAAGCTGAGAAATTCAGGCTTTTTCTATGCATCTCACAAACTCAGGCTTTTTAAGTGAAGCTGAGAATTTCAGGCTTTTTAAGTCTGATGAGCTACAAAATCTAGTTTATATACTTGCATGCAGCATTGTGTGAAACACTGAGGCTATATCCACCAGTTCCTACTGTAAACAGGACTCCTCTTCACCTAGACAACCTTTCTAGTGGCCAACATGTTCGTCCAAACACGAAGGTAATGATTTGTCCATATGCAATCTTGTGGGGCAAATGAAGTCGATTTGGGGAAAAGATTGCAAGGAGTTTTAAGCCCAAAAGGTCGATTTCTGAACGTGGAAGGGTTAAACATGAACCTTCCTACAAGTTCACGGCCTTCAATGGAGGACCAAGAACTTGCCTAGGGAAGGTAGTGGCTTTTACTCAAATGAAAGCCGTTGCTGCTGCAATAATTCATGAGTAAATCTTATATATACTGGCAGTATATACACTATCATAGTTATATATATGACACATATGCAAAATTTAAATTTCAAATTCAAATTCAAATTATGTGTCATGTATCTAATAATGAAAGTGTATATATTATCAGTGTATAGAAAATTAATCCATAATTCACAACTCAACGTTCAAGTAACAGAAGGTCACAGTGTGGTTCCTAATGTTTCAATGAGTCATTCTCTACATCAAAAATGGCCCGAAAGTTAGGGGAACAAATAGATGGAACTGAGCTGAATTGCTTCATATTGGGGTCAAAGTCCTCAAAAGTTGCTCTTTATTGTTTTGATCAGGAAAAGTTTAAGAAGTGGCCACGCATGTACCCAAAACCTTGTTAAAAAGTCTCTTGAAGCAGGTTTGATAGTGTTATCTTCGGCTCCATTCTATTGTTGTATTTGATGTATAATTACATGGATTAATGTTATATACACCGTCAGTGTAAAGATTTTTTAACACTAACAGGTATAGATATATGATACATAAACAAAAATAAATTTAAAATTTGAACAATAATGATGTGACATTCATTTAAACCAGTTTGTATAAAAGAAATCTTTACGCTAACAATGTATAAAAATAATCCCTAATTATATTGTATTATTGTACCAAGTATATGTGTAATAGTTTATTTATGGACATCATTTTTTTTTACAAATACAACAATATATTATGATTTTAACCTGAATCTTGTAACAAATACAATAACTGTTGATCAATTGGCTCGGACACCAGACGACTTGTGGACAAAAGTTCACCTGTACCTAACCTAGATCCGTTAATAAGCTTCTGTTCCATATTTCTAATAATAGTTCCAAAAAATGTGCTGCTTAATACCTTTTTCCTTTTTATGACAACCCCTTAATTTTGTTAAATTTTGAGTATGAAACTTATGGTAGGCACATAAACCTTACCTCTTTGAACGCGTTGATACTTGGTACGATTGGATTGTGTCATGTTGCGTTATTTAAAATATTTTTCATCACCTTTTGTTGATTTTTCAAACAACTAGAAAAACAGTTTGAATAGCAAATAATTGTTTTGGATAATTAAAAAAAAAGAAAAACAATTTGGATTGCAATTAACTATTTCGAATTACCAGGTGAAATGGACTAACACTGAACAAACTAATGTTTAGGTTGGTGACAAAAGGAAAAAAAAAAAAAGATTTCTACCCCTTCTTTTCTCTTTCTCTTGATTTCTTTAGCGATAAATTCTTCCACCTCTCATCCTCTAGCTTTTCCGTGAGAGAGACCATCTCTCCCTAGGGATTTTTCTCTTTATTTATTAAATAAATTTTCTCTCTTAGGATTCTCCAAGTAAGAGTTTACTCCCTCTTAGATTTTCATAATTGCAGTATCTCCTTTTCTAAGATTTTTTTGGCAAGAGTTTCTTTCACTCCCAGTGAGAGAGTTTTTTTTTCTTTGTTCTTGCTAAATTTGAGGTATCTCAGATCAATTTGGTTAGATCTAAACTTTCTACCGGGACTTAGAACTAGTGGAAGGCATCACAAATTACTACAGGAGGGGCAGAGATTTAGTAATATTTGTAAGAAACACTGGAGTTTTGCAGTGTTAATTATCTGTTAGTGGTTACTCAAATCTGAAGGAACTCCCTCGTATGTTTTTCTTATATTTGCCATGAATTAATGAAATCCTCTTGTGTATTTTGAAAAAAAAAAAAAAAAGGGGGCCTGTCTTATGAATTTAAGATCGAGGCATGTTCATTTAGTCCCTATCTAAACCTTGTATTTGGTACTAATTTA
The DNA here is from genome assembly GCA_023065735.1 of Coffea humblotiana. Lineage (NCBI taxonomy): Eukaryota > Viridiplantae > Streptophyta > Magnoliopsida > Gentianales > Rubiaceae > Coffea > Coffea humblotiana. The sequence continues at coordinate 12,646,756 of CM041210.1, read as the reverse complement.
TTATGATAAGTATCTCAAGTAGTTTATTTGTAGAACTGGAAATAAACATAAATTGTATTGATTTGAGTATGTGTGTGTATCTATATGTGTGTGGGTGGTTTGTTTTTTGGGGGGGGGGGGGGGGGGTGGGGAAGTGTATGCGTGTAACAAATGCTGCAAAATGTCATCAAACTATTATCTTTTTTCGCTTTTTGTCACTTAACTATTTTTCTTAGCCAAAAATATCACCTAACTATATATATCTTTTTTCATTTAGGGATATCTCAAGTTTTCGACTAGACTAATCCCTTAAAGTTATATAAGTTATGTAGGGTCTTGTTTCAATAATACACGACGAGATAGCACGCGAAGGTCGATTGCGAGACCTACTGGTTACTACCAGGCTACGGAACCAGTCGGACCACCCATGGAGATCACCTAACTATTAAAAATGCAACTTCTTAGTCATTCTATTAAATCTAGGCGTTAAACACTACTGAAAAATCACATGCATGACATGCGCGAAGGATTTCACTACCGGAAAATCACATGCATGACATGCGAAAAGGATTTCAGGGACAAGAGAAGAGTATTGATCACCTGGACAGTGGAGAACTCCATGATGATTATTCAAAAGATGCAGATCAACATGTAAACACGGTTGCAAGCAAGGGAAAGTTGCCGCAGCAGATTGCCAAAAGTGGATGCTGCTGGCGCTTTTACTGATTGTGGTACAGATGCATTGCCGGACACGGCGAATGTTTTGAGTGAAGAGAATGCAAGCCATATTGCTGATCGGTAGGCACCATTATCCTTGATTGATAGCCTGGTTTCTTAATCGCATCCTAAGTAAGGGAAGGGTGTGGATTAATGCACTTTCAAACACTACTATTGGAGCTTTCTCGGTTGTTTTTAGTTTTTCAAGAATCTTAATATTACCTGTTGGTTTTATGAATTCTATTACATATTTTTCTTGTTTTAGTGTAAGCAGAAGTATTCGAATTCGAAATCTCTCAGCTATGTTTTCTCCCCCCAAACCACCCACCTGTCTCTCCCCTCAAATTCTTTTATATTAGATGCTTTTTAAAACAATATATTAGTATTTTATAATATATATATATATATACACACATCTCCACATGTTTCTTTCCCTCCAAGAAAACAATAATTGCAAAGCATGCCTAATTTTTTAGGTGCTCAAAGAATATAATCACTAGTTTTTTGGGTGCTCAAGGAATATAATCACCTTTACAGTGAATAAAAGGGACATTGTAGCCTTTTCAAGCTTGCTTTCAATGGTCAGCCCAAGTGTCCCACGTTCAAACTTGGCTTTAACTATTGGGAGCAATGTGCTCATTAAATGATTTGAGGGGGCAAAGTGAAACAATGATCACATTACAGGGGGGGTTTATTGTATTTCACCCTTATGATTGGGTAGAACATGAATTTTTACTTATTTTCTTTTTCTGGTATCAGTATCCCATCATAGACCTCATGACTATTTTTTTTTGCTGCACTTGATTGTTGGCATGCTAGGTAAACAAGATCAAGAAAGTTGCGTTACATAGCTCCATATCTATTATTTACATGCTCAGTCATTATAGTACCATTAAGTAGCTACAAACTGGTCAAATCAGCAAGTAATTCTTCATGTTATATGAGATTATAAGGTACAATCACAAACCAGAGATCAAATTTCTGTCTGATCAATATTGTTTGATTTCAATCAAACAGCACAAGTTCAACCGTAGGTCTTTGCCCCCTTCAACAGCTTCACAACTTCAAGCATTGTAGGCCTCTTCCATGGCTCATCACAGGTGCACCTTCTGGCAATTGCAAGAACTTCTAGCATTTGAGTTTTCCACGCTGCTGAAGAAGCAGAGAGATAAGGGTCTAGTACTTCAGACTCCCTTCCCCTTGCAACCATCCACCTCAGCCATCCAACAAGATTTCCTCCCTCAATATCAGCTTGTCCAGTTGGCGCTTTTCCTGTCAGCAGCTCCAGTATCACCACCCCAAAGCTGTAAACATCGCCTTTGGTTGTAGCCATCATGGTCTGACCATACTCTGGTGGGATGTATCCAAATGTACCAGCAAGAACGGTGGATACATGAGTCTCACATGCACTGATGATCCGTGCCAGGCCAAAATCTGATACTCTTGGTTCAAAATTTCTGTCCAAGAGTATGTTGCTGGATTTTATATCCCGGTGAATGATGTGAGGAACAAATCCATGATGTAGAAAGGCAAGACCTCGTGCTGAACCAAGACAAATCTTGAACCTAGTAGGCCAATCAAGGGCTTGAATTGCATCTGCCTGATTCCTTAGCCAAAAGTCAAGGCTTCCATTCTCCATGTATTCGTATATTAAGAACCTCTCATCTGCAAAGACACAGTAGCCCAGCAATGGAACTAAATTTTGATGATTTACCTTTCCAAGTGTCTCCAGTTCAGCCAAGAATTCGCGATTACCATGCAAGTGACCTCCATTAAGTCTTTTGACAGCAAATGTCCGACCTGGCAGAGAAGCTTTATAAACTGTTCCAAATCCACCATCACCAATAATGTAGCTTTTACTGAAGTTTTCAGTAGCTGATAAAATATCTGCAGGATTTATCCGCAATAAAGAGTGCTCAAAAGTTGCGATATTGATGCTCAGAGGTACTTTTGGCTTCTTCACCAAAAGCTCATCAGATGACGCTGGCTCAGTTGCTCCAACAATCTTATTGCTGCCTCTTTCAAGTATCATGGCTTCTTGTCTCATCATTCTCCACCTCACAAGACCAATAAGGATGATCAGGGAAACAAGTGTGGCACCAAGGGCAATACCCAATACAGAAGCATGAGATAAAATTGCTGGAGATGAATCCCGATGTCTAGGCAGGAAAATATTCTGGTTTAGCAGGCAAATTTCAGTATCCTTACAAGTATCAGGTACATTGCCTGTGAATTTGTTGCCAGAAAAATTAACAAAGGCAAGGCCTTCTATATCACATATGTTACAAGGAAAGGAACTCTGGAAATTGTTGTTGGATAAGTCAAGATATGTCAAGGCAGCAAGAGATGAAAGAGACAAAGGCAAAGTGCCTGTTATTGTATTATTGTGGAGGTCTAACATGGAAAGAGATGTTAAATTAGCGAGAGAGTCACAAAGGTTGCCAGAGAGTTGGTTGAAACTTGCATTTAGGAATAAAAGAGAACTGGCGCTTCCAGGACCAACAGACAGAGTTCCAGAGAGAGAATTCTGGCTGATGTCCAAAAATGTCAAACTTACTATATTGAATATTGAAGGCGGCAATGGACCAGATAACAGATTATGTGAAAGGTCAAGCTTCACCAGACTTGACATTTTAGACCCAAAATTTTCTGGAATTGCGCCTTTTATCTGGTTATGTGAAAGGTTCAGACCTTGAAGGCTCATCGAGGTCAAATGAGGAGAGATGGGGCCTGTCAGACTATTGAAAGACAGATCGACCGATGTCAAGTTTGGCAAGCCAGAAATTTCAAATGGAATGCTCCCATTGAGTCTGTTCCCCTGCAAGTTTAATTTCGACACAACAATGCATTTATTGATTGATGCAGGAATTTGACCCTCAAGATCATTATTGGACAAATCAAGCATTCCATAGTGCTGAACGAACTCAGAATCTGGTAAAGGCACCTTCTGAAACCCAGAGCAGATCTCCTCAGGTATAGAACCAGAAAATTGGTTGTTGGACAAGACAAGGTTGTCAAGTAGCTTCAGTTTAGATATGGATTTTGGTATGGGACCTGTCAGTCTGTTTGCCCCAAGGTCCAGAGAAACCAGTTTCGTACACTCAAAAATCTCCAAGGGAACCTCTCCAGTTAATCTGTTGCCATGTAAAGAAAGATTGGTGAGGTTTTTCAGTTTCCCAATGCTGACAGGAATACTTCCTTCAAAGAGATTATTATCTAGTTGCAGTCTCTGCAGGGTTGAAACCTTGGCAATTGCACTGGGAATTGGACCTTCAAGCATATTGTTGCTGAGTGAGATCTCCATCAGTGTCTTTGATTCCCATAACTGATCGGGAATCTTTCCAGAAAACTTGTTTTTTGAAAGCTCCAAGGTAATAAGCTGAAGGTCCCCCAGATAGGCAGGTATTTCTCCAAACAGACCATTTTCAGACAACACCAAATCTGTGAGGCTCAAACAATTGCTGAAAGTTTTGTCTATGCTACCAGTGAAGTTGTTATCAGACAACTGCAGATTGCTTAGGGTCTTAGCATTGCAAATTTCAGATGGCAATTCCCCAGACAGCTTGTTACTACTAAGATCAAGTGATGACATTAAAGGCAGATCAAGTGGTGGTAAGGATCCACTTAAGAGGTTCTTTGAGAGTATTATGGACTCTACTTCTTTCCAGTTAGAAATCCACCCAGGCACAGGACCTGACAAACAATTAGAATCAAGGAGAACAGAACTAATTGACTCCAGTCCTGCAAGGTCTTCAGGTAGTGGACCAGATAAGGAGTTAAAGGACAGATTGATGATCTTCAGCCTCTTGCAGTTTCCCAACTGTGGAGGGATTTTTCCAGTTAGTCCAGCATTTGGAGCAATGAGATAATTTAAGTTTGTTAGCCTACCCACACTTTCAGGCAGTTCTCCCTTAAAAATGTTCTCTGCAAGATTCAAGTAAGTCAAGCTTCTGAGCTCTGTTATTTCTTCAGGAATATTACTGCTAATTCTGCAGTTTTGCAGATCAAGTGACTGAAGGTCTTTCAGGTTCCCAATTGTTATTGGCAGAGGTCCAGTTAATGAGTTCCATGAGAGATCAAGAGTTCTAAGCCTCCTTAAGTTTCCAATCTCCGGAATTATTGGCCCTGAGAGTTTGTTTTGTCGAGCATCAAAGTATAGTAGCCTGGTGAAATTGCCAAAACTGGAAGGTAGTCTTCCAGAGAAATTATTTACACTGAGGTCAAGAGACTGCAATTTCTTTAAATTCCCAAGCTCTTCAGGAATATTCCCATAAAACAAATTTCCATGGACCGAGAGTTCCAACAATTCTTCAAGCAAGCCTATTGCTGATGGAAAACTTCCAGAAAAGCTATTGTCATCAAGCACCAGTTGTCTGAGATTTTTGAGGTTGGATATAGTTGGAGGAAGCATTCCAGTCAGTCTATTATCACTCACGTCCAGACTCTCTATATTCTCTAAATTCCAAACGCTTTCAGGGAAACCACCCGTAAGGGCACAATGGCTGAGATTCAGGTACTTAATAGATTTAAATTCACCAATAAGAACAGGAAAAGGAAGACTTAGAGGTGAATTTGTACAAGATAAATCTATTTGCCTAACAACTGCACCTTCGCATCTGATCCCAGTCCAATTGCATGGAGAAGTTTCTGATTCAAACCAGCTAGGAATTGCATTTCTTCTTGAGATTAGAGATTGCCGAAGAGCTTTCAATAACTCCACATCCCCCAGAAAAATCCCATGTGTCAATGCAGGGTAAATGACGAAGGCAAGGATAATTGTGAGGACATGACAAACGTGGTATCTGAATATGAGCTTTGGCATGCTGAACTGGATTCAATCTGATTATGACCGGATGATATATACTACTCTGGAAAGTACTTTTCCTGCAGGACTTGGTTCTGCAGGTTGAAACAAAGCTTATCAGGAAGATATGCTCAAGCCAGATTATGTGTTTAAGAAAATATGAAAACATGAAGCTCATTACTAATGTATTAAGCGAGAAGATATGATTCATGAAATACCAGGCTTGCTCTCTTGCATTGATAAAATGTAGATGATAAACACAACAATGGCGCTTCATAAAATGACTAGGCACTAGTAACCACATCACATGTTTAACATACTGGCATCTATCAAGAGAATGAAGGCAGAAAAACCTGGTAGTTGAAACTAAAACTAAGACATAACTCAATGGAACAGGAGAAGTCTAGTACAGTCTCACACATTCAGAGATGAGAAATTACTTTTTATCATAAGCAAAACAGCAAAGAAAAGCACCAATATACCAGAACTTTTCTTTTCTGTCTAATAGGCTACCAGATTCTGCACTACTCTGTCAGGTAATCAGCAAAGTCTCATGCAAATCCAAGACAAACATGAATCAGTTTCCAACTTTGCAGCTATTAGACTACAGCCACATTTATTGAAAAACAACAGTAAAAGAATGGAAGAAATTTTTCTGTTTGTGTCAAGGGATATCCTCAAGTGGATAAATTATGGTATCAAAAAATCGGTTTTTTTTTTAATGTAAAGTGTCTCTGTTTTTTGTTGATATGCACTATGCGCATTTTATCTAGGACAGCCTTGGGAAATTGCAGGTTTTTTCCGTTAGGATAGCTGTTCTTTCTAAAATTCATCTTGCCATATACTAGATAAAAAGGGCAGCACCTCCATAACTTAGTATGGAATGATTAAGACATTATTCATTCCCTGGAATAAACGCTATTGGTTTCTATTAAACCTTGAGCAGTTATTTGGAGAGGCCTAATGAAGTTTTGTATTCATGACGCTAACATAAGCAATGACAAGTACAGAGAGAAAGCAAGTAATAAGCAAGTCTAAATGAAAGTCAATCAATTCACTACATTATTGTTGTTCTTACTGCAGGTTAAGGATAAAGAAGTACTTGTGACTAGTAGAGCTTCAAGGTTGATGCACAAATTCCTCCCCCAGAGCAGATGTCAACTTGAACCAGAGTGATAACCGACTCCAGTTAACAACTCACCTGCAGAAGAGAAAGCAGTTGACAATTATAATCAGTTTCAGCCCACAAAAAAAAAAAAAAGAATGATCATCTCTAGACTATTTCAGGCATTCAGGTTCCACAAAAAGGGAAAAAGAAAAATAGAAATCAAGCATAGTATTACGAACAAGTAAATATACAGTGTGTCTGGAATCTGGAGACAGATGAAACTAATAGTTAGTGAAGAACAATTCTTTCCAAATAGCATTTCATATTTCCACGCAGCCACATTACAATCAAAAGCCCAGCTCTTTATAATATGATGAAGATAGACAAAAGCCATCGTTACGTTTAAAAACTGAAAATTAAACAAAAATAAAAGGAAAAACACGAGTAAGAAAAATAAAATAAAATAAAATAAGATCTTGATCATGATGTTCTGCATAACTGAGAAGGAGATGAAAAGAACATGGCCCCACAAGTCTTCTCAGAACTTGATCATCACAAAGGAAGAAAAATGTTTGCTAGAAAAACAGTGGTGGAGAGTCTGCTAAGTGGGGCAATCACACATTAGCACAGAACCCATAAAAAAAATTAAATCAAATGCACTTTTTATACTTTTAATCCTTATAGGCTTTTGGCTCAAAAAAGATTTTCACACACTAAACAACTACCTCACACGCACGCGCGCGCGCGCGCACACACACACACAAAAGCTATTAGGTGAGAACTAGCTAGCATAAATCCACAGTCCATGATCAAGCTATGCCTGTATGAATAGGCATTTCTCCGACGAAATAAGCAAACAAAAAAAATGAAAGAAAAAAAAGGGGTCTGTTTTGAACGGATAAAAAGAGCTCCAAAATTTCATCTTTTGCCAATTTTGTGCAGCTTTCTTCCAAAAGATGGATGATTTTAAGCAAAACCCAGTATTCCTCTCAACCCCAAAAGACTAGAAAAATCATTAAAACAAAAACCCACAAATGTAAAGCAAGAATAATCCACTAAATTCCCCACCCCCCCCCCCCCCCCAAAAAAAAAGACACAGAGAGCTAGTAGCATTACTTACTTTTCTAATAGAACTGATCATACATATAAACCCCGCCAAAAAAATCTGCCAAAAATCAGACCATTATTTGCTGTCTACGCTGTTTCAAAGTTCAAACCTTCACTCTGCCTGTGTTTTTGAGTGTGCGGGTGGTATTTTTTTTTTTTTTTGGTGCTTTTCAAGAGTTCAAGAACTGATGGCAAATGGGAAGAACCATCATGAGTGTACAATTATGGGACAACACGATACCTTCATGAGAGAGAGAGAGAGAGAGAGAGAGAGAGAGAGAGAGAGAGAGAGGGAAAGAGAGAGAGAGAGAGAAGGTGTAAGCTGGCACCAGTACAGTACCACTAACAGCAAGCAAAGGCAAGCAAGTACTAGTACCACTGCCATAACTGATATGCTTTTCTGGCATACGTTAAAGTTGGCTTTTCTCCAATAGGGAACGAGTGAAAAGTGGAAAACCACGCCTTCAAGGCTAACTTTTTTTTTTTTTTTTGCGTTTTTCTGTCTACTGTGGAAGTGAAGGGTGGGATCCCCCGGGTGACAACAGCAGAGATTTGATTCTCTGTTTGTTTTGCAGATGGGTACATAACATTATACAACGGATCATAATGATTATTGTACTGTGGTCAAAGAGATCAAAACGTCGTCGTATTAATGGGCAACCTCCTCTTCAATTTCAATTCTATTCATTTGTGTAGTGTAAACTGATAGAATTTCAGTGTAAATTGGTATAATTAGGTTATAAACTTTAATTATAACCCAATTGATGTAAAACACATGGTTATATAAAAAATATATATATAAGTTTACATCGATAGTAGTTTTAAAATTGCAAATTCTTTTATAGAAGTTTTCTAATGCCAGCACACGTTAAATACACAGCTTTATTTAGATTGAGGAATACGATGAAGGATTTGAAATCCATCCGAATCGTTTTAGTTGTTTAGATTAGTTAAAAAGCATTTAGATTTATAATTCAGCAATTATCAAAATATATTTTAAACACTATAATAATTTATAATTCACAAGTTCAAATACCTCCTAAATAGTCTAAACAATTAGAGGAGTTTGAAAAAATTTCAAAATTTTCATCAAATCCTTCAATTCAAGCGCAGCCTTAAAGCAGTAATACTCATTAATACACTTAAATTGTCATATGATAAGACACATTCACATTTATAGTGCCCTTAAATTTAGATACTTTTTTGAATTAACTATATTCTTACAACAAAATTAGCACATGAACCATTTCTTAATGAGGCACCCCTTAACCAAACCCTTTTTTATATGACAGGGTCAAAAATTTTAAGTTTGTTTGGAGATAACACTATTTGAAAAAAAATTAGAATAATACTATCTTGTGATATAATATCTATGAGATATAAAGATAGTTAGAAAATCTAAAATTCTAATTAAAAAATCATTTATGAAATTAAAAAAGTGGTTTAAAAAAACTACTTATGATGCAAAAAGAATTTGGACAATAAGTTATCTGGGCAAACCTATCAACATATTTAGATGCATGCCATGTACCTTGAAAAATTCATTGAGGATATGCATTATGCATTCGAATTCATCAACGTAAGAAAATTTTTCATAATGCAAATAAATTTATACCAAATGTATATGGCCCGATCTCGCTCAATTATTGTATCTGATTTTAAATTCTGATTCTCAATTAATCTTTTTCATTTTCTTGCTTGCTTTTACAATTGGATTTTAGGATTTTTTATAACTAAAATATTGAAAATCTAAAATCTACTCAGGAGTAATTTTAGTCAATTATTATTTTCTCTGCAATCACTTTCAATAACCTTTTTTTTTTGGCAAAATTTATAACAAAAAATAGGCCAACAAAGTACAACTTAATGATGCTCGGTGATACAAAGGAACTGATTTCACATATGGTGCTTGAACATGTGAATCAAGTACGTGCAAAGATCTTTGAAGTAATAGTTGAAGTTTCCAGTTTCGGATATATCTTTTTGAAAAAAGAGTTTTCATTTTCAGTTTCAAATTCAATTCTTCATCATCAATTATTCCAATGTTACATCATCATGACAAAAATTTGATTAGACTTGGTCTAGTAGAACCAAAATTTACTAGTATATTTTTATTGTGCATTTAATGCTTGAATTAATGAGATGATATAACAAATTTTTAAACACTCGATCTACGAGTGGGGTCGTAGACCGGATTGTTATCGCACGCATACAAAAGCAGGATTCGCGGGAGGCCCATGGTATTGTGGGGCCCACCGGTTTGGTCCTTTGGTTTGTAACGTCTGCCGTTGTATAGAGTGTAAAAAGAGTAGGCTGCTGGACGGTTACGTTGGAACACAATTCTGTCTTTACTTCCTTTCTTCATAATTTTGTTGTTGACCACTTTACTGGGGCCCTTGTACGTTACTATTATACAATTTTGGGCAAAAAACTCCGGCGGCCATTAAACTATTATCAGGATCATGTTTTGGCCATCGAACTATTTTTCGTCAATAATTGGCCACTGAACAACTTAATCAGTAAATCCGTGGCCATTTCGTTAATAATGACTCCTAATTTCTAAAATTAGCAGGACACGTGGCAAAGGACAGGGACAATTTTGTCGCCTTCTCAATCTTAATCACTCTATCATCGCCACCCTCATTTTCCATCAGCAAAAAACACTCTTAAGACTAAAACAGAAACCTCCCTCGCCGGAATCATGGGGGAATCCTTAGTATAAGCTTTACTCGCTTGCAAAAAAAAAAAAAAAAATCTCCCATAGCATTCCAGAACCAATTTTGCCGGATTAGGCGAGAGTTCCAATGCTTTTGGAACTTCTTCTCGGAGTTTATCCGGTTCTCCAATATTAGTTACCATGTATTTCCGAAGCCCTCTGCTAGACATTAATGTACAAAGGCTTTCCAGCTCTGATTGACATGATTTCCCTTTTCCTTTTTCTTTTTCTTTTATTGGATAAGGGTTTGATGGTGGTCGGGTGGATGTGGGCAGAGGGAGGGGAATAATGGGTATAATTTCACGGGGTGGGGAGGAAAGATTAGATTTTTGGAGGGATAATTGGGAATCAAGAGCGAAATTAATGGAATCGAGGTGAGCTTGGAGGTCGTACTAGCAATTGTTGAAGGCTTCAAGGGCGGTGGACAAGTCACAGAGGTAGGTGATTGAATTGAGAAAATATGGGACTAACGGAGGAGATGACGGGGTTTGTGATGGTCGAGATGGGAGGGAAGTGATAGTGGTGGGTTGTGGCTCTTGGTTGATAGGGGTGGCAATTTCTGGTTGCGGAGGTGGTGGATTGGGATTGTGTTCAGCCTTGATAGGCGGAAGAATAGGTGCCATTACAGTCGGCTCCGCCATGGGAACAATGGTTGATGGCCGTTCGCGGGAGTACAAGGATTTGACTAAATAAGTCGAGCATCAAAAAAAGAGCCAATCAGTGGGATTATACATCCCTGTCGTCTCCATCTGCTCAGGGGTCCTCTTAATCCACTTGGGAGTCTGAGCCCAGGAGCCCTGGTTGTGCCTCAACTGGCTCAAGTACTGGGCTTTGGCTTTGATAATCCGGCGGGCGTTGTCGTCGGAAAGCTGATTCTTGGGGTTCTTGGACTTGGGTTTCGGCTTATTGACTGAGCAGCGGCAGCAGAAAGTGGTGGCATTTGATCTGTAAATTGTTGGACAAAATTGTCCCTGTCCTTTGCCACGTATCCTGCTAATTTTAGAAATTAAGAGTCATTATCAACGAAATGGCCACGGATTTACTGATTAAGTTGTTCAGTGGCTAATTATTGACGAAAAATAGTTCGATGGCCAAAACATGATCCTGATAATAGTTTAATGGCCGCTGGTGTTTTTTGCCCTACAATTTTTTATAGAATGTACAAACATTTCTATTATCTTTTCTAGTGGTATGAATAAGATTAGTTGTGATTAATGTTTAGGTCCAAGAAATCACGTCTAGATTCTAGAAATAGGAAAACTTGAATTCAACTTATACTATATGTGAGTTTCATTTCCTAAATTTATTTGCAGTATGTAATACCTATATTATATTGTCAATTACCTGTTATACAATCTAAATAATTAGAGCGATTTGAATAAATATCAAATTTTTTCATCAAATTCCTCGATCCAAACAAAGCTTATTGTCTTATAAAAAAGTTTAGAAGGAGAAGGTTATCCTATTGCATAATTCAATGATTTATTGGTTTATTAATTCACACTATTTGTGGGTTAATCTTTTATTATATTATTTCTAACATTGTGTTGTCGGGTATTTTTTTCGTAGTCTTTTAAGAAAAACAAGAGTAATACTGGTTCCCCAATTAAACTCTTGAGTCCTACGAAATAGCCAAAAAAATCCCGATTTGATGCCTAAAATTTAGAAAATCTCAGTTTGGTCCTCTAAAATAAGAAAACTATTCCATGTTGGTCTTCTAAGCCTATTTTGTTAACGGAAATAATGTTGACTAATATATATATATATATAGAGAGAGAGAGAGAGAGAGATAGAGAGAGAGAGAGAGAATTTTGACTCATGTTATGCACGGGTTAAGATTTCAAATCAAAATAGTAAAATTATTGTTGTTGAAAAAATTATTTTAAAAGAAAAGGATAAAAGTTAAAAATGGTTCTGTTTCACTATCTATCTCTATCAAAGTGTGTTATTTTTTTTCAAAAAAAAGTAAAGGGCAAAAAATTTTCACTCATTGAATGTATGCAATGACACACTTATCAACTTGAAAAAACTCTAAAATTTCCTAAAACTTATGTTTAATAATCATGTATTCTTGTACTTGCCCATAAAAATTTGTCTCATTCTAAAAATTTTCTTTCTTTCATCATATTGTACCTTAAGAATTTAGTATATTCTAAAACTATTTATAACGCTATGAATACCAAAAAAAATAATAATTGTAGCAATGGTCTAAGATAACATTTTTTTAAAACAACTACATTTAAAAAAAAGAAAAGAAAATACCAAAATTACATAGAAAAATACCAAAATAAGATAACAAAACATATTACAAAAAGTCCAAAAGATACACCAAACATATACATCATTATCTTCTACCTCATTCCCCTACTCGCTATTTATCTTATGTTGTAATCTCACACTTCTTGCTATGCTTTGTCTTCTCTTTGTCATACTCCTCTAACCCTCTAACTTTATCCCTGCTTACGTCCATTCCTTGCCCCCACCCTCGTCCCTAACCTTGTCTCAGCCTATCCCATCTATACTGTGGGTACACCCACATAGCCCCACTATCATTATAATTTTTATACTTTATCTTATATGTATGTATGTATGTATGTATGTATGTGTGTATGTATGTGTGTGTGTGTGTGCACTTACTTTGATTTTTTGAATTCATTTCTCTATATTTGATACTACATAAAATCTAAACTAATTGCTATTATTTTTTATAAACAACATACAATATATGGAAAAAATTAAGTAAACTAACACAAAAATAGCCATTTTACCATAATGAATTGGTAATAAAAATTCATCATTTTCTCACAACAAAAAATCACATTATTCAATTCATATTATAAATAGATATATATTTTATTTTATTAAATTTTAAGTGGGTGGACTCATTCTCAGTCTCATCTCCTCCATTCTCCCTCCATGATACTATTTTCCTTTATCTACTATCTTCCTCTTCTCTACTAATCCTACTTTCTCCATCCTTCAAATCCTTCTCCATTTCTCTTACCGTGCATGCCTCACAACCACCTCTTCTATTCAATAATTTCATTTTCTCCCTACTCTCGTAACTCTATTTATTCTCTCTCTCTCTCTCTCTCTCTCTGTATTTCATCCCTGATTGGCTTTCTTCTACCTGCTAACCCTAGCTTTCCAATTCTAACTTGTTTTATCACCATCTAAAAGTTTTAGCCAAATCAACGTTAAAGTTATGATAATTGGAATCGGTATAAAATACCATCCAGAACATACCATCCAAATACATCCTTATTTATTTAAGTTCATCTAGGTAGAATTTGTTTACTATATAGCTCACCCCTTCAAATATTATATATAATATACATTTTTATATGCATGTGTGTGCATGCAAGCATGCATGTTCTGATTTAATAAAAACATATTTTATATACATTTAAATTTAGTAAACCAAAAAGATGTTTACATCAATCAAATCTATAAACTTTTGGTCTAGTATTGATAGAATAATAAATATCTAATAAGGTCTATTATACGATAAAAGGAAGTGGATCTAAACCTTGCTATGTATTCCAATTAACTTGTTGAGATAGCCTACTAAAGGGATTTACAAAATTAACATGCAAATAAATTTAATTCAAAATGGATTCTAAAAAAATATTAGTTATTTGGGAAAAAAGATTTTACAGGTATTTGGTAATTTTCATTCATTTTGCGAAGTTAGAAATAAAGCTTAGGAACAAATTTTAAAACATTCATTCAAAGAAAATCATATTTAGGATAGATATATTTAAATCTTTAGAATGAAAATATTGATATGTCAAAGGTCAGGAGTCAAGAAATGTGATTCAAAAAGTAAAGAGCAAAATGATCAATTCATTAATGCAGTGTACTTTATTTCCTAAGAGAATTGTAAATTATAACTTCTAATTTTGAACATTTAGGTTATATTTATTCTATTTTTATAATATTTGTATATTGATGCTACCTTATTGTAAAACAGGAATATTCATGTTGTAGTTGTTAGACTTGTATCTTTTCTAAGGAAACATGAGAGTAGTATATTAATTATATCGAGTAAGATTAGAACTAGCATATCATAAATAGAAACTTTCTGAGTTTAAGTGATATATTTGCATATTTAAGTTGAAATTAAAATGTCATAACATAAAAATTTTGATGCTTCCTTTTAAGATTTGTATTTGTTTCCAATATTAAGTAGTATATTATAGTTCTCTTATGTTTATATTAGGTAGGATTAGTACATTTTAACTAGGATTGCTATATGACAAATAAGAACCTTTTAAGTCTAAATGATACAATTATGGTGGTATCTATTCAAATGTTGAACAGAATTTATTATAAATAAAATAATTTAAAATTCTAGAAAAATAGAATGAGGAGCTGGAGGCTTAATGGGATAGGGGTGTCAACTGGGTTTTTTGAGCCAAACTTGAGCAAGTCCAAACTCAACTCACAAGTTGTATGGATTTTTGGGTTCATGTTTCAGATTTTCGAGTTTTAGGCTTATATTAAAAAGACTCAAACTCGGTTCATAATATTATATATGCTTCAGCTTAAATCGAGTTTGGCTCAAACTCATAATTAAATACATAATTATATATAATATATATTTTATAATTATGAATTAATACAAATTTACATATAAATTATTAACATTTTATATCATAATGTGCACTAGTATTCAAGGCACACACTAATGTGTGTGTAACTAATAGAACAAATATTTGTGAAATATTTTGAGGATATTTATTGAAATCATTTTCAAGAAAAACTGGTTTTATATTTTGAAAATACATATGTAAAAATTTCACCAAAATAAAAAGATATAAAAAGTAGTTATTTGGTAGTTATTCATAACCACAATTGGTAGTTGCTAATTAAAATTAAGATTTACTAAATAAGTTGAAAAAAGAATATGAAAAAATACATATTACTAGGTAAAAAATCATATGGGTAGTGGGTAGTTATCAAAGATAGATAGATTTTTTGTTTATACCAAAAGTTCCCTCATCGTTGGTAGTTTAGGAAGTATATAAAGTAACAGATTTTTTTTTTACTTCAAATCCCGTCCTCTCCCTTTATATGTAGAATAGATAATTATAAATTATAGATATTATATATATATACACACCATTATTTGCATTTTAATTGAGTCTGAGCCTAATATAGCCCAAGTTCGGCTCAAATTTAGTTTGAGCCTAATATTTAGGCCAAAACTCTGTCCGACTCAATTAAAACTTAGGTTTAGTGAGCTTTTTTGGGCCAAACGGCTGAGTTCAGATTGACTCGTCCCCATTGACAGTCCTAAAATTGGAGGCTCGGTCCAAAAAGAAATTTGAGAAAAAGAACGGAGAATTGGAAGCTCAATGAATGACATAGGATAAAAGTTGTCATATATATATATATATATATTAAAACATCGTTAGTGCCTTCTGTTTAGATTGAATCTTAAAATATGTTTTTATTAATTAGGTTTAGTCCTTAAAATTAGATTCTTCCATACATAGCATACAAAAAAATTGGAAAGAATGTCTATGATTTTGTAATCTAATTTCAAAAGTATGGAGACTTTGGGTGCGTTTGATAAAATTGAAATCTGAAAACTGAAATCTGAAATTTGAAATCTGAAATATGAAGTCTGAGTCTATTAAGTTATTGAATCGTTAAATATTAAATCTAATACATTTGTGTGTATATTACATTCAACGATAAGTGAATAGTTTATCACTTATTTTTTAGAGCAAGGTTTACCTAAGAAATTCATTAATTTATATGTTTAATTTTTTGTTATCAAACACGTCTGAACATGTTAAGATCTGAATCCATTAAATTTAAGTGTTGAATTGAGTTATCAAGCAGGGCCTTAATCCGAACAGAAATTTGAGAAAAAGAATGGAGACTTTCAATGAATGACTTTGGATGAAAAGTTGTCATATATATATATATATATATATATATGAATGACTTTGGATGAAAAGTTGTCATATATATATATATATATATATATGAATGACTTTGGATGAAAAGTTGTCATATATATATATATATATATATATATATATATATATGAGTAAATATTATATACACTGACAGTGTTACACTATCACGGTTGGATGTATGACGTATGCAAAATTTAGGCTTCAAATTCAAATTCAGATTATATGTCATGCATCCAATGGTGAAAGTGCATACACTGCTAGTGTATAGAAGATTAATCCTATATATATATACTAGGGGAGGAGTGCCCGCGCATCGCGCGGGTGTTTGGTGCCTGTGGTTGAAGAAAGTTTTTGGTTGGACAAATTATAATACATTGCGAGAATAGTATGTTGCGATAAATAATTAGAAGCAGGTATGATTATAAGACAAACAACATAAGAGTCTTCCAATATTAGAATCAGGAAGTTCCCCAAGACAAATAATTAAATGCAGCAAGTTCCCAAAGATGTACGGACAAATATTTATGAAATTGTTTCAGGTAAAAATTACGAGATATATAGCAGAGTAGTTGAATAAGACATCATGTATGTCTACTTATTTAGTGTTACGAATAGTAGTAAACTCATATAGATGCTGTAATAGACAGTAGTCAGATGCGTTGCTTCTTGGTGGTTTCTTCATTTTGGTCCCAACTTCAGCATCTACATAATGAGTGTAGAACATACATGATCGAGGGCCCTCCGCAACTTCTTGCTTCAACTGCTCTGAATGCTGAAATTGAAAGTGGAGGCAACGCAGGGATGATGGTGCCTTTTCTTGTCAGAGTAGCTACTCTTGGTGCTTTTGACATAAGGAAGCAAGTAAGCTGAGGGAGTTCTGTGGTGAAGGACTACGCGCTGCTAATGTCCACATTCGGTCGGTCTTCAAGTGAGTGAGTCATTAACTCACCAATAGAAGGTGATTAAGGACAAGCTGTAACAGAATGAAGAAACCATGGGACCAAAATGAAGCAGAGGCCAAGTGAAAGCCTCATCAAATCCCAAATTAAGTTAATGACCCTCGTAAAGATTGTCGGTCGGGCCCTCTGCAACTTCCTACTTCAGTGGGCGGTGATTGTTTCCATGCCTAGGATTTATGCAGTATAAGAGCATAAAAAAATATCTCAAATCCCATAATATGAAAAGGGTGAAACTGAAGAAGGTGAAGAGGAGGCATGGAAACAATCATAACCGACCCGCAGCCGTTAGGCATTAACATACCGACGTCTGGCTATTTAATTGAGGCTATAATGAGAAAGAAATGGAGTGTTTCGGCCATGAGCTCGACTGAGAGGGGAAACGATGCGGCATTCTGTTTCAGACAAAGGTTGCAAGAGAGAACCCAATCCCAGAAGCTCAAGAGCCATTAGTAGGCCCACGTTTCTGGCCATTAAATTCAGGTGTAAATGATAGAGAAGGAGGTTTGAAAGGAGGTGCTTCCACACCTGAGCTCTAACTACGGTGACGGTTGAGCAAGGTTGGCTTTTCTTATTTCCTTTCACTTGTGGGCTCCCTATACAAGTGATTTCCAAGTTCAGTGATCATTAGTCAAAAGGCGCACTTATGATGTGTGAAGGCAATTTCAGTAATGACCGTGTGATTCAATTGCCGCATTTATGGTCATGACTTTTTCTTTTCGTAATGACCGCACTTATGATGTGTGAAGGCCATTTAGGTAATTTCACAAACCCACAGTCTTATGTGTGTTGTACCAAAAGCAACAAATGGTTGCAAATTAATTGCACATACCATAAATACCTAGATGTTTCAACAACATAAAAAGTTTTAAATGTCTATAAATAAGGGTATTTCGGTTAATATACCTAACCACAAGCTTCCCTCACTTGTACCTATAGCTTGTAAAACATTACAGAATATTTCACATTCCCAAAAAGTCTTTGCCTATGCGGTTGAAATGCAACATCCTCTTTCCCCAAAACTCAATCTTATATAATATAAGGATATATATATATATATTTAAAACATCATTAGTACCTTCTATTTAGATTGAATCATGTTTTTATTAATTAAGTTTAGTCCTTAATTCTTCCTAACATAGCACACCAAAAAATAGGAAAGAATGTCTATGATTTTGTAATCTAATTTCAATTGTAAATTAAAGAGATAATGACACTTTGCCCCCTCACCCTAAAAGTGGGGGCTAATGACACTTTGCCCCTCTCAATCAAAAGAATAGTCACTTTACTCAATTAGGAATATTATGTTTGGTGTTTTAACATATATATTTGATGACATGGCAAGCATTCCGTATGAAAAAAAACAATAAAATGATCAAATTATATTGTTGACAATTCTACCATTTTTCTCATGGCTAACTAATGGTCATTTATTTCCCTTTATAAAGAAATAGAGACTTTAGAACAATACTATAATTAAATGAAAGAAGCAAAACAGTTAGGGGTATTCATAGATCGGATAGCCGACGTGCAGAGCAAAATTTGTTTAGATGAATGTATGAGGGATGATGGTTATATGATGATTATTAATTTTAATGATGACCAAATAATGAAGTTTCAGATTTTTAGTTAATGCATGCAGTATAGAAGGATCTTGAAATGCCTGAGCATGTCCGGACTCTTTATAACAAGTGGCAGCAGCCTATCGGGCCACTCTTATAGCTAATGGTACAACAACTAATCATTTGCTAGATTCTATAATTTGACAGTGCCTGCAGTAAAAAGCTAATATATTCATATATTATATATGGCCGTTTGACTGAGGGGTTTGGTGAGCTTGTACTTGCACCTGAAAATTGTAAATTTTCTATTTTTCACCCCCAAATTACTTTTGTTAATATAAAATTTTTGTCTCCATATGATAGTTCCTATGATTAGATGAAAAAGAACTTCAAATCTATTCATTCAAATGTAATTATTTGAAATTTGTTCTTAAAACCAAATCAAATTATCCAACTAGACATTTTGGTGCACTAAAGAATGCCAAAATCTCATTGTAGGACCTTCAACCCCAAAAAAAAGTGTTAATCTTTTTCCTCCAAAACAATAGAAAATCTCAATTTAGTCTCTCATTTCGAGAAAGTCTTAATTGAGCCCTCCAATTAGGGCTGTGCATCGAAATCGAAAGCAATAATTCGGAAATTTGAAATCGGAATTTTTCGAAATTTTGACATCTATTTTTCAGACTGATTTCGAATTCGAAATGGCCAATTCCGATTTCGAATTCGACTCCTACGGAATTTCGAATTCTCCGAATTCAATACCTGTTCCTGTTCCTTTTTTTTTCCCTTGCTAAAAAAGTTTGGGATCCACGGGCACGGCAGAGCAGGCGACTTTAGGACCAAAGTCTGGAGCATGCCTGGTGGGCCTTACTGCTGCCCCAAGCACTGGAAGCGTAATACTGCCATCCCCATGGCTGCCGTCTTTCTCCTTTGTATCCCCATCGCCATGCTTTCGGTCGAGCTCGAGCAACGGCCGCATATGCCTGTTCGCCTAATTCCATCTCAGCTTTGGTGCAAGAATTTTGGGGAAAAGGACTACTAAATTGATGAATTGTAAGAGTTTGATACTGATGACTACAGTATTGTTCTCTGAAGCCAAGAACAAGCTTGCTTTCTCTGTGACAGACTGGTGGTGGAGGCGGAGCCGCGGAGGAAGGAAGGTTTATTAGAGCGCAATTGGTGAATGGGGAAGAGGCGGAAGATTAGGTTTTGCAAATTGCACTTTTACGTTTTTGTTTTTTTGGAAGTTGTTTTGCAATTTAATTTATTAGGTTAATAATATAAATTGTATATTACATATATAATATATTGTTAAAAAAATTATATTATATATATAAATATTATAAATCGAATTCGAAATTATATTTTCCTATTTCGAATTCCGATTTCAAAAATTATATTTTCGAATTCGACCCGATTTCGACCAATTCGAAATTGAAATTACCAAATTCTATTCCGAATTACCGATTTCGAAATTCCGATTTCAATTCGAAATCGGTCGGTAACTCGAAATTTTTCGATTTTGCACACCCCTACCTCCAATATAGCAAAAACCCACAATTTGATGCCTAAAATTGAGAAAATCTTAGTTTGGCCCTCTAAAATAAGAAAACTATTCCAGTTGGTCTTCCGAGCCTATTCTGTTAAAGGAAATAATGTTGACTGATTATGAAATTGAAATGTGAAAAGAGAAACTAAATGCTTCCCCGCTAGGTTTAGTCATTGATCAAGTTGCTTTCTTTTGTTAGTTTCTTACAATTTCAGTAGTTAGTTTCTTACGACTTTTTTAATTTTAACCAAAAGAGCATTTTGGTGGGTTTAATAAAAAAAAAGTGTAATAAATTTAAGATCAGCAAAAGAGCTGTTTTTTTCCTTTTCTTTGTTTTTTTAAACTTGAAGTCACTAAGACTAGCTCTAGAAAGAATTTTGTGATTTGGCCTTTACATAGTTATTATTTGTTATTGACTTCTTCCAAATAGGTTTGGATGACTTACTTGAAAGATTATTCTAAGAAGACCAAACTGAGATTTTTGAATTTGAGGTACCGCAATCACATTTTATGCTACTTTTAGGACAAAATTGAGAGTTTATTAGTTTTAGTGACAAAATCGAGATATTGGTCCGCTTAACAGAATCGTAATGAAAAAAAAGTAATATTTTTAAGGATTACTCTTATATACATTATCAGTGTATACACTATCACCATTAGATATATGATACATGTGCAAAATTTAAATTTAAAATTCAAAATTTGCTCATATATCATCCATCCAATCGTAATAATGTATACATTGACAGTGTATATAAAATTAATCATATTTTTAAACAGAAAAATAAATTTTGTCTAAGAACTTATGGCACTGGTGCTCCAGCCATTAGATTTTAGTCAAACAGAAGTTAAATTTCAAGAATGTCCAAATTTATGCATTTTAGGCTGAAAGAGTGTCAAAAATTGGTTCGGAAAAGCTAAGAATATAACTTGTATAAACAGGCTCGTTTTAGGTAATGCGTGTTACTAGCCGTTAAAAATTTTTTGTTGAATGGCAAAGAAAAGGGCTAAGGAAAACTCTGAAAGACTCATCGCCGAATAGATGCGCTGCGCCAACATCTATTAGCCAATCCATTTGGCACCAAAAATCTGTTTAATCATACACTTATTTATCATTATTAGTTTGAAATTTTTATTAGTTTAATTAAGTGGGGGGGGGGGGGGAATTAGTGAATAAGTTGTTGCCATAAAATTTTGGATTATTACATTGTCCTTTAAATCACAAGCACTATTTTATGGCCTTTATAATTATTTCAATAATTAAAAGATAAGAATGAAATGAATGAGGTAAAAATTGGTTTTTTTTTTTGGAATTAAAGACCACCTAGAATTGATGGAAGGTTAAGCATAGACCCTAACCTGTTTATTAAAACAATTACAAAGAGTACATGATAAAGAAGGACATACCTCCTTATTTTGACTAGTATAAACTTGATTAAATAATCTCAACATACTCCATAGTTGTGGTAGAGTGTTTGGATATCAAATTTTTTAAATAATATTTCGCTTGCATCATAAACACATTTTTCAATCCATATTTTTATATTTCCAATCATCTTTTTATCTCACATCACAAAACGTATTATCGTAATTATTTCAAATAATATTTCAAATAATACTCTATCCAAATAAGATAGTTGCAAGTTTTTTATTTGAGATCTTTTCGTGTTTACATCGTTTTACTAGGTTTTGAATGCTTCTTCTGTTGCTTGGTTTTCCGTTAAAATGGGATTTAATTTATCACTTCTCTAATATTATGCAAGTTCGTGAAGGATGGAGAGCAAGAATTTTCGGACATAATTGCTCAAATGTAGCTAACATATCTTGTTTCAGTTCCATAAAAATACTTTGTCAATCTTCTTTCAAGACTATATTGTAGGGCTATTATTTAAAGTAATTGTCAATATATATATATTTATTTACCTTTCATGCTTGAATTTATGAAGACCATTAAAAAAGTTAGTTAACTTATTGGGGGACCTCAACATATATAGTTGCTGCAACATTGGCATAGTATTCCATCAAAACCAAACACAAGAAAGACAATGAAAATGAAGAACTCTATAGCTCTGCTGATATTGTTTCTCTCAGTTTTTCAAAGTCTCTTCACCCCAGCAACTCCTGCCATTGAAGGTACGTATTTCTGTTAGGAGGTAATACAAATCAATATGCAAAAAATTTGTAGCTTGTTACCTGATCCTCAAAATAACGGGCCTTTCAAATTCTGGTCAAAATTGACATATTCAATCATGATCAGCCCTTAATTGGACAAAATTGAAAATGGATCTTATTTTTGGTTCAAGAACAGAATATCTTTACTTGGATCTAAATAGTTTCTTGAAAAGAACTTATCTTGTGTTAATAATGTTTTTTGTTTCAATTCTCAAATTAATTGCATTTTTCTTTTTGATCTTTATAATAATTATGTTTGACCAATTACGTATAAACAAAGAGAATACTTGGCACATAAATTTAACATATTGTTAGATATTTCGCTATAATTTTCAGTTTTTACCAAGAAGAGTAGTTGAATCTGATTATACTGATTGGAAATTTTTTTTTGCTTTAATAATTTAATTTATTTAATTTCAATTTTTTAGGTGACCCCCCACCACGCTATTGTTTCCAAAAGCTGGACATTGGCCACCATTGCAGTGGTCCAGCAGAATGTCACGATGCATTTATGAGAGCTTCTCCACTTGGAGCTCCTTATTTTGATTGTTTCTGTGGTACTCAAGATGGGATTTGCAATTGCAAAGCCATGTGTTAGCTAAATGCAAAATTTGAGGAAATGTTGGGTTGGATGATAAGGTGGAATGAATTGTAAGTAGGAGATGTTAGATTCAAAACTTCCTACTTATCAAAAACCAAAAAAAAAAATGCAAAATTCACCCATTATCATAAATTCACACCTTTTATTTTTTATTTTCATCCTTTTACCCTCACATGCCTTTTCATGTTTTTTCTACCCTCAACTGTCAGGAATAAAATTCAAACCTAAACCTGGCAGGAAGGAAGATTCCAAGAGTTCTCTCATGAACACTAGAATTACCAATTATGAATACATCTAAGTTATGTATTTAAGATAGAGGTATGTGGATTTAGCCTCCCCAAAGTTATGTCTTGTAATATTAATCAAATTGATTGAGTGATATAATCTTTTATATTTATACTTATGGTGGTCATTCGTTTAGCATTTTTTCATGCTTTGCAGTTACATGTATCCGTGTGTCTATGTATGTATGTACAATGTACAAGTCAATGCAATTTGGGAGGACGAACAGTAACAAGTGGAATTGGATTTTAGAAACCAAACAATTATCATTTTCATTACATGACCAAGAAGTTGATTTATTTTTTGTTGGGATTTTTGTATTTTTTTCTTTTAGACATGAATGGATTTTCATGATTAAATGTGAATTAGAACATTCAAAAAAAAATGTAACAACAATTTTAGTCATGGAGTAAAATTGGGAACACGTGATGAAGGAATCAACCATTAATTTGTAGCTAACTAGACTAAAAAGAAAAAGTGTTTGGTTAACGAGCATTAAGATAGCTTCAGGTTTTAATTTTTTGAGAAGAGTAAAATTAATTCAGAAAAGTATCTAAATGCGGGGAGAAAGGGGCAATAGATGTTAAATGTGCGTATTCACAAGGCCATTAAGTTGGTTATAAATTAAGTTCTTTAATAAGTGCCTCACTCGAGAGAAAAATCCAGAGAAAAAATACAGTGCTTTTGCACGGCAGAGAAAGAGGCTAGAAAAGGGCAAGAAAAGCTTCTCTAAATTTATTTACTTTTCTACTTTACATTTTCTTCTAGATTAGTTTATGACCGTCAAGTCTTCCAACATTGTTAATATCATAGTTATTAAAACCAATCCGAGCATCAACCCGGCAGGAAGACCGGGTTGGCGGATTAGTGATTCAACCGGTGAGTCACGGGTTGAACCCTTAGGTCACACTATATAATCAAAAAATATATAATATAATTAAATAAACATATAATTTATAATATAAGTACAGAAATTCTTAAATGTTAACAAGCTATAACCTATTCATATTTGATATTTCATAGTTCATACACATAAGCCATACCCATACGTGTTCCTTAGTTCATGAATTCATATTGATATTATACACAAATATAAATAATAAATCTAAGTGTCAAAGAAAAAAAGAAATCCTAATTTTCAAATTTCTTTTCAATTTTTCTCATCTAATTGTCAAAAAGACAACAATACCTATGTTGGTGTGGTTGATCAAATTAAAAAGTTGGGTAAAAAGGTAATTTCAAAAAAATTTCCAAAACCCACCAAGTTTATAAAAAACCACCGGGTTTAGTAGGTCTCCGGTTCGACCGTCCAAGTTAGACGGTTCAAAACAAGCCATCTGCAATTCCAATCAAATTATTAAACTGGCCCGGTTCCATGGCGGGTCCACCAATTTGACCAATTCAACAGCCAAGTTGGGCCGGGTTTAATAACTATGGTTAATATACACTCTTGTGTTTAAATTCACTGTTACTTTGCAATTTACACCATTGCTATTCTAAAATAATCAAAGTAGTGGTATAACTCTGTTTATATGCGTGTAAATTTAGAAAATTGATTTGAGAAAAAAATTGGAATGAAAGAAAAAAAGAAAAGTAAGAGGGGAATTTATCATAATTAGGAATACTATATTATTAAAATTAGAAAATTTATAATACTTATCATTGTATTAGAAATTAAGAATTGGCTCTAAGATTAACATAAGATTAAAAAGAAAGTATAACTAAGGTACACGACTATACAAGCTTAAGAAAATATAAACAAAATTTCTGCACAATTTTATTGCTCCTTTTACATGTCCTTATATTAGATAAGGGGAACTTGTGTTTTTACTGTTCAAGCGGATTTCATCTGCTCATTGAGGGTTAGTTCCGGGATTTTCACTTTGTTTGCTTATAATGCTAATGGAAGTGCCTACAGTAGTAGAGATACTTTTGGACTCCAACTTACATTTGTGCCCTTTGTTTGTATATTACTGTACATTTTGTTAAAATGCCTTTTCTTATTATGCCCTTCAAAGATTCTTTTTGCATGGTATTTTTTATATGCTATTGGGGTTTGTTGGTCACTTTGCTTGATTAGACTGGTGAGTTAAATCACTAAATACTAATTTTATATTACCTGATTTGCTAATTAACCCTCCAAGATGCTGTTTACTTGGACCAGATAATTTTAGTAGGAGGCAAAATAGGTAACAAACATTTACATTCTCACTTGCATGGTCTGTGATCCTTCCGATGTGCTATATTCAAGATGTTCCCAGTATTGCATCAGTTTCTTTCTTCTTGCTCCTACCATCTTTTGTGCTACTCTATTTTGTTGCTTCTACTACTTTTTAGCTTTAATCCGTGCTTCCATTTATCACTAGACAGCTAGTAATCTTCACCGATCACTCCTCTGCTTTAAATCTGTAGCTTGTAGGTTGGATTTTTTTTCCCGCTCTGCACTTGTGATCAGTTTTTGTGTTTTTATTTTGAATCAAAATTATGTGTTTTACATGGTTCTGTTTATTTTGCATTTATAATTTGCATGCATGTGTTTTTTAGCCCTCTGAAAATCGTGTAAGTGGTATTCTGAGCTTTCATATTGCATCTTTGCATGAATTGCATCACATTTATTATGTGGACTATATCACTACTTATCTTACCTGGGTAAATGTACAGCTCTTTGTGTATACTTGTTTTCTGCTATCTTTTTATGTCATACCTAAGCTTTGTTTCATTATTCCTTACCTATGGAGATTTTCTTTTTAATGGTATACCAGTAAATCGGGCTGCTACTTTTAGTTGAGCGCAAAAGAAATCCAATCTCGCTATAACATGAGTACATGAGTCTAGACATGTCAATGAGTCGGGTTTTATTCAAATTCAATTCAAACCTAATATACTTGAATAGAGTTTGGATTTAATTTATCAAATTCAAACCCTACCCTAACCTAGATCTTGTGACAGAATCATGAGTTTAGATAGGATCTGATTTTTAAGATTTATACTCAAATCCAAACACATACCAAATCTTATCCAAACTCATGCATATATAATTAAATATATGTATATATATATTAGTAAATTTATAAAATAATCTAATATTCTATTGCCATTGGATTAAATACAGTAAGATTTCATGACTATTAAATTAAATGATACATTCTTAATCTAATAAAATGCTGCCTAATTCTGCCAATCTATTATGTGCCTTCGTTGCCTTTCTCTCCTTCTCTATTTCATTTCATTAGAAATCTTACAAACCATTTCTTTTGCCCAACCATCTTTGGATTTGTCTTTACTATTTTCAACTATTACAGTTGCATCAGAATTTACATCTAGTGTTGGTGGTAGGGTAATTGATGAAACTCGTGCCAAATTGCTTTCAGATGTGGTTGAAGCATTAGTGACTACTGATGATTAGATTGAATCAAAGAAAAACACGTGTAAGTGTTTATAAATCTTCTTATTCTATTATTTATTTGCCATTGATCCTTAGTCAAATTGCTTTTATCTCATTCACTATTTTAGGGTTGGATTATGAGACATCTAGAGACTTAAATAAGGAAAAGAGGTATAAATTTATATATTTTTTAAATAAGGCTGAAATTTATATATGTTATATTATTTTCTTTTTTTTCAAGCTAATTTTAGTTGTTATTGTAATTGGTATTAACTCTTTTAAGGTTGGACGTGGATGCAATTGAAACTCTGAAAATAAATAGAAGTAATTGATAATAGTTCTTTCTTTGAGTTCATAATATTACATTCAACTTGTTAATGCTAATTTTATTATTTGAAAACAAAAAATGGATGGTATTTATATTATTTATGAACTATATATATTTTTAATATATTTTTACTTCAGTATGTTTAGAAAAATATCACAGATACCCATTGAATACCCAGATCTATGAGGATCTAGATTTGAACTTACTTTTTCAAACTCACAAGGGTCTGGATATGTCTAAATAAATTTAATAGGTCTGGATTTAAATCAAAAGAATCCAACCCAAACCCTATCCATTAACATACTTACATGAGTCACATCAGTAATCTATATCTATATTTATATGTATTGCAGAAGGGGTTTTTAGTAGAGACCCTTTCAATTGCTTCCAAACTTCTCATTCTTTTATACACAAAGAGCTGTACATTTACCCAAGTAAGATAAGTAGTGATATAGTCCACATAATAAATGTGATGCAATTCATGCAAAGATGCAATATGAAAGCTCAGAATACCTCTTACACGAGTTTCAGAGGGCTAAAAAACACATGCATGCAAATTATAAATGCAAATAAACAGAACCATGTAAAACACATAATTTTGATTCAAAATAAAAACACAAAAACTGATCACAAGTGCAGAGCGGGAAAAAAAAATCCAACCTACAAGCTACAGATTTAAAGCAGAGAAGAGTGATCGGTGAAGATTACTAGCTGTCTAGTGATAAATGGAAGCACGGATTAAAGCTAAAAAGTAGTAGAAGCAACAAAATAGAGTAGCACAAAAGATGGTAGGAGCAAGAAGAAAGAAACTGATGCAATACTGGGAACATCTTGAATATAGCACATCGGAAGGATCACAGACCATGCAAGTGAGAATGTAAATGTTTGTTACCTATTTTGCCTCCTACTAAAATTATCTAGTCCAAGTAAACAGCATCTTGGAGAGTTAATTAGCAAATCAGGTAATATAAAATTAGTATTTAGTGATTTAACTCACCAGTCTAATCAAGCAAAGTGACCAACAAACCCCAATAGCATATAAAAAATACCATGCAAAAAGAATCTTTGAAGGGCATAATAAGAAAAGGCATTTTAACAAAATGTACAGTAATATACAAACAAAGGGCACAAATGTAAGTTGGAGTCCAAAAGTATCTCTACTACTGTAGGCACTTCCATTAGCATTATAAGCAAACAAAGTGAAAATCCCGGAACTAACCCTCAATGAGCGGATGCAATCCGCTTGAACAGTAAAAACACAAGTTCCCCTTATCTAATATAAGGACATGTAAAAGGAGCAATAAAATTGTGCAGAAATTTTGTTTATATTTTCTTAAGCTTGTATAGTCGTGTACCTTAGTTATACTTTCTTTTTAATCTTATGTTAATCTTAGAGCCAATTCTTAATTTCTAGGTCAAACCGGTGACCTACTAAACCCGGCAGTTTTTTATAAACTTGGTGGGTTTTGGAAATTTTTTTGAAATTACCTTTTTACCCAACTTTTTAATGTGATCAACCACACCAACATAGGTATGGTTGTCTTTTTGACAATTAGATGAGAAAAATTGAAAAGAAATTTGAAAATTAGGGTTTCTTTCTTTCTTTGACACTTAGATTTATTATTTATATTTGTGTATAATATCAATATGAATTCATGAACTAAGGAACACGTATGGGTATGGCTTATGTGTATGAACTATGAAATATCAAATATGAATAGGTTATAGCTTGTTAACATTTAAGAATTTCTGTACTTATATTATAAATTATATGTTTATTTAATTATATTATATATTTTTTTATTATATAGTGTGACCTAAGGGTTCAACCCGTGATTCACCGGTTGAATCACTAATCCGCCAACCCGGTCTTCCTGCCGGATTGATGCTCGGGTTGGTTTTAATAACTATGATATTAACAATGTTGGAAGACTTGACGGTCATAAACTAATCTAGAAGAAAATGTAAAGTAGAAAAGTAAATAAATTTAGAGAAGCTTTTCTTGCCCTTTTCTAGCCTCTTTCTCTGCCGTGCAAAAGCACTGTATTTGTTCTCTGGATTTTTCTCTCGAGTGAGGCACTTATTAAAGAACTTAATTTATAACCAACTTAATGGCCTTGTGAATACGCACATTTAACATTTATTGCCCCTTTCTCCCCGCATTTAGATACTTTTCTGAATTAATTTTACTCTTCTCAAAAAATTAAAGGGAGAATTGTAATTTTGGTCCCCAATCTATAGTGTATGCGTGGAATTATCCCCAATCTATTTTGAAAATCAATTTTGGTCCCCAATCTATTCAATTTTGCGCTAAAGTGGACAATTGACGGAATCTCTTCAATTTCAATCGGAACTAAGTCACATGAGATCACATGCCAGCACCTAAAACCCCTTTTTCAATTTTTTAATTTCTAAAACACGTTTTTTCTAGTGGCTTGGCTTTTGGCATGGACACTCCTGTCCCTTCAACCAGATCAATCTCCTCCTTGCCAATTCTTTTCCAATCAAAACTCTGAATTAGAGATGCCAAGGCCAAACCCACCACCCGCTGTGCTAGGCCAGAACCAGGGCAAGATCTGCCTCCCATCCCAAATGGAATCAGCTTTGATGGCTGAACCTGCAAGCCTTCAAATCTCTCTGGTTTGAAGCTTGTTGGATCATCCCAAACGTTTGGGTCCCTATGAACTGCCCATGCATTAACTAGCAAAGTTGTGCCTTGCGGAATATTGTATCCCCCAATTTTACAGTCATTAGACGACTCATGTGGCACTAGCATTGGTGCTGCTGGGTACAACCCAAGTGTTTCTAAAATAATGTTATGAAGATAAGGAAGATTGGATAGATCATGTTTGTCGACCAATCGATCAGTCCCTACTTGAGCATCCAATTCAGCTCGAGCTGTCTCTAGCACCTCGGGATAGTTGAGCAAAAGAGACAAGGCCCATTCTATAGTCACTGATGAAGTGTTTGTTCCAGCCATAAGCATGACCTACCAATAATATACTAGTAGTTCAATTGAACACTCATTCTAGTTCAACGGTGAAGAATGGCTAATAGGGAAAGAATATACTTACCAGTATAATCCCTTTGATGATTTGGTCCGTATAATCCTTTTGATTTCCAATTATTATCATCCGCTCTTCTCTCTCGGTTGCTTGCTTGCTTGCTTATGAAGTAGTACTGCTGCTGCTGCTGCTCCTGTTGTTTGTGCTGGAGAGTTGAACTGGGTCTGTCTCTGGCATTGATTGCAGATGATCTCCATTACTAATGGAGGCAAAAACGAGACTTGGACTTGGGGGCCAAGCTGAGCTTCTTACTCGTGTTGTGGGTTTTGGGGATTTGAAGGCGGCGGCCAACAAGAGGAGTAATTTGAATTGTGAGATTACCCCTTTCATGTCCTTATTTAATAAGACAAAAGGCAAGAGAAAGCTCAAAATATGAAGTAGTACTGCTGCTGCTGCTGCTCCTGTTGTTTGTGCTGGAGAGTTGAACTGGGTCCGTCTCTGGCATTGATTGCAGATTATCTCCATTACTAATGGAGGCAAGAACGAGACTTGGACTTGGGGGCCAAGCTGAGCTTCTTACTCGTGTTGTGGGTTTTGGGGATTTGAAGGCGGCGGCCAACAAGAGGAGTAATTTGGATTGTGAGATTACCCCTTTCATGTCCTTATTTAATAAGACAAAAGGCAAGAGAAAGCTCAAAATATTAAAAAACGTGTTTTAGAAATTAAAAATTGAAAAAGGGGTTTTAGGTGCCGGCACGTGATCTCACGTGACTTAGTTCCGATTGAAATTGAAGAGATACCGTCAATTGTCCACTTTAGCGCAAAATTGAATAGATTGGGGACCAAAATTGATTTTCGAAATAGATTGGGGATAATTTCGCACATACACTATAGATTGGGGACCAAAATTACAATTCTCCCAAAATTAAAACCTGAAGCTATCTTAATGCTCGTTAACAAAACACTTTTTCTTTTTAGTCTAGTTAGCTACAAATTAATGGTTGATTCCTTCATCACGTGTTCCCAATTTTACTCCGTGACTAAAATTGTTGTTACATTTTTTTTTTGAATGTTCTAATTCACATTTAATCATGAAAATCCATTCATGTCTAAAAGAAAAAAAATACAAAAATCCCAACAAAAAATAAATCAACTTCTTGGTCATGTAATGAAAATGATAATTGTTTGGTTTCTAAAATCCAATTCCACTTGTTACTGTTCGTCCTCCCAAATTGCATTGACTTGTACATTGTACATACATACATAGACACACGGATACATGTAACTGCAAAGCATGAAAAAATGCTAAACGAATGACCACCATAAGTATAAATATAAAAGATTATATCACTCAATCAATTTGATTAATATTACAAGACATAACTTTGGGGAGGCTAAATCCACATACCTCTATCTTAAATACATAGCTTAGATGTATTCATAATTGGTAATTCTAGTGTTCATGAGAGAACTCTTGGAATCTTCCTTCCTGCCAGGTTTAGGTTTGAATTTTATTCCTGACAGTTGAGGGTAGAAAAGACATGAAAAGGCATGTGAGGGTAAAAGGATGAAAATAAAAAATAAAAAGTGTGGATTTATGATAATGGGTGAATTTTGCTTTTTTTTTTTGGTTTTTGATAAGTAGTAAGTTTTGAATCTAACATCTCCTACTTACAATTCATTCCACCTTATCATCCAACCCAACATTTCCTCAAATTTTGCATTTAGCTAACACATGGCTTTGCAATTGCAAATCCCATCTTGAGTACCACAGAAACAATCAAAATAAGGAGCTCCAAGTGGAGAAGCTCTCATAAATGCATCGTGACATTCTGCTGGACCACTGCAATGGTGGCCAATGTCCAGCTTTTGGAAACAATAGCGTGGTGGGGGGTCACCTAAAAAATTGAAATTAAATAAATTAAATTATTAAAGCAAAAAAAAATTTCCAATCAGTATAATCAGATTCAACTACTCTTCTTGGTAAAAACTGAAAATTATAGTGAAATATCTAACAATATGTTAAATTTATGTGCCAAGTATTCTCTTTGTTTATACGTAATTGGTCAAACATAATTATTATAAAGATCAAAAAGAAAAATGCAATTAATTTGAGAATTGAAACAAAAAACATTATTAACACAAGATAAGTTCTTTTCAAGAAACTATTTAGATCCAAGTAAAGATATTCTGTTCTTGAACCAAAAATAAGATCCATTTTCAATTTTGTCCAATTAAGGGCTGATCATGATTGAATATGTCAATTTTGACCAGAATTTGAAAGGCCCGTTATTTTGAGGATCAGGTAACAAGCTACAAATTTTTTGCATATTGATTTGTATTACCTCCTAACAGAAATACGTACCTTCAATGGCAGGAGTTGTTGGGGTGAAGAGACTTTGAAAAACTGAGAGAAACAATATCAGCAGAGCTATAGAGTTCTTCATTTTCATTGTCTTTCTTGTGTTTGGTTTTGATGGAATACTATGCCAATGTTGCAGCAACTATATATGTTGAGGTCCCCCAATAAGTTAACTAACTTTTTTAATGGTCTTAATAAATTCAAGCATGAAAGGTAAATAAATATATATATATTGACAATTACTTTAAATAATAGCCCTATAATATAGTCTTGAAAGAAGATTGACAAAGCATTTTTATGGAACAGAAACAAGATATGTTAGCGACATTTGAGCAATTATGTCCGAAAATTCTTGCTCTCCATCCTTCACGAACTTGCATAATATTAGAGAAGTGATAAATTAAATCCCATTTTAACGGAAAACCAAGCAACAGAAGAAGCATTCAAAACCTAGTAAAACGATGTAAACACGAAAAGGTCTCAAATAAAAAACTTACAACTATCTTGTTTAGATAGAGTATTATTTGAAATATTATTTGGAATAATTAACATAACACTTTTTGTGATATGATTATGTGAGATAAAAAGGTGATTGAAAATATAAAAATATGGATTGAAAAATGTGTTTATGATGCATGCGAAATATTATTTAAAAAATTTGATATCCAAACACTTATATACCATAACTGTGGAGTATGTTGAGATTATTTAATCAAGTTTATACTAGTCAAAATAAGGAGGTATGTCCTTCTTTATCATGTACTCTTTGTAAATGTTTTAATAAACAGGTTAGGGTCTATGCCTAACCTTCCATCAATTCTAGGTGGTCTTTAATTCCAAAAAAAAAAAACCCAATTTTTACCTCATTCATTTCATTCTTATCTTTTAATTATTGAAATAATTATAAAGGCCATAAAATAGTGCTTGTGATTTAAAGGACAATGTAATAATCCAAAATTTTATGGCAACAACTTATTTACTAATCCCCCCCCCCTTCCACTTAATTAAACTAATAAAAATTTTATATACAAGTCAAACTAATAATGACAAATAAGTGTATGATTAAACCGAGTTTTGGTGCCAAATGGATTGCCTAATAGATGTTGGCCCAGCGCATCTATTCGGCGATGGGTCTTTCAGAGTTTTCCTTAGCCCTTTTCTTTGCCATTCAAAAAAATTATTTTAACGGCTAGTAACAATCATTACCTAAAACGAGACTGTTTATTCAAGTTATATTCTTAGCTTTTCTGAACCAATCCTTACACACTTTCAGCCTAAAATGCATAAATTTGGACATTCTTCAAATTTAACTTCTGTTTGACTAAAATCTAATAGCTGGTGCACCAGTGCCATAAGTTCTTAGACAAAATTTATTTTTTTGTTTAAAAATAGGATTCATTTTATATACACTATCAATATATATACTATCTTGGTTGGATGGATGACACATGAGCAAATTTTGAATTTCAAATTCAAATTTTGCACATGTATCATATATCTAATGATGATAGTGTATATAAGATTAATCCTTAAAAATAGTCTTGATTCTGTCACAAAAGCTAACAAACTTTCAATTTTGTCCTAAAAGTAGCATAAACTATGAATGCGGTATCTCAAATTGAAAAATCTCAGTTTGGTCTTCCAAATTGAGAATAATCTTTCAAGTAAGTCATCCGAACCTATTCGGAGGAAGTGAATGACAAACAATAACTATGTAAAGGCCAAATCACAAAATTCTTTCTAGAGCTAGTCTTACTGACTTCAAGTTAAAAAAGAAAAGGGAAAAAACAGCACTTTTGCTGATCTTAAATTTATACGCTTTTTTATTATTAAACCTATCAAAATGCTCTTTTGGTTAAAATTAAAAAAGTCACAAGAAACTGACCGTCGAAATTGTAAGAAACTAACAAAAGAAAGCAACTTGATCAATGACTAAACCTAGCGGGGAAGCATTTGGTTGAACTACTAAAATGACCATGCTTAATTTCTCTTTTCACATTTCAATCAATTCATAATTAGTCAACATTATTTCCTTTAACAAAATAGGCTCAGAAGACCAACGTCGAATACTTTTCTTATTTTAGAGGGCAAACTAACATTTTCTCAATTTTAGGCATCAAATTGTGGGTTTTTGCTATATTGGAGGGCTCAATTAAGACTTTCTCGAAATGAGAGACTAAATTGAGATTTTCTATTGTTTGGAGGAAAAAGATTAACACTTATTTTTTTTTGGGTTGAAGGTCCTACAATGAGATTTTGGCATTCTTTAGTGAACCAAAATGTCTAGTTGGATAATTTGATTTGGTTTTAAGAACAAATTTCAAATAATTACATTTGAATGAATAGATTTGAAGTTCTTCTTCATCTAATCACATTGTTTGTTTAGGAAAGGGAGAATTGTAATTTTGGTCCCCAATCTATAGTTCATGCGCATAATTAGTCTCCAAGCTATTTCGAAAATCAATTTTGGTCCCCAATCTATTCAATTTTCTGCGAAAATGGACAATTGATAGAATTTCTTCAATTTCAGCCGAAACCAAGTCATGTGAGATCACATGCCAGCACTTAAAAGCCCTTTTTCAATTTTTTTTAATTGCTAAAATGTGTTTTTTTAATATTTTCAGCTTTCTCTTGACTTTTGTTTTATTAAACAAAGACATACAAGGCTAAAATTTACTAATGAAGCAGTTAATAATGATTAGCGGAAAAAATCACATAATAAAGAAATCAGCAGAAGTACCAACAAGAAAATTGCCAACAATAATTTTCTTTTCCTTGCTCTTAGTCTCTCAATTGTAGCATCCTTAGAGTTCATGCTTTGCAGCAGTTCAGGAAGTAGAGCAGTAGATCTTCTACACATTTTCAGATCATGCCATTCAAAATAATTGCAACCTTTTCCTCTGTCACCCTTCACAACCAACATCATAAAACTTTAGCACAAAAGTCAAATTCATCAACCAAAATC
The DNA here is from genome assembly GCA_023065735.1 of Coffea humblotiana. Lineage (NCBI taxonomy): Eukaryota > Viridiplantae > Streptophyta > Magnoliopsida > Gentianales > Rubiaceae > Coffea > Coffea humblotiana. The sequence goes on along the minus strand of CM041210.1, from coordinate 12,611,225 downwards.
ACAAACAGAGACAACCATACCTTCTTGACGGTACAAGTGAAATATCTTCTTCCAAGATTGTTGTCTGTCCAAGATGTTACCATTATTGCTCGTTGCTTGCAGTCGCAATTTTTCATTGGTTCCATGAGGACCTAAATTGAGAATAGAAGAAGTTCGATACAAAGTTCTGCCCAATTCTTGCAACTTTCTACCAAAATTAGCAATTTTTGTTCTCTGATAGAAAGTGATTGAGGCTCCTAGGGTTTGTTCTTGAGTTGGAAGAGAGAAGATGAGGAAAGAAAGAAAGAGAGGACATTGATACCCCTCTTTATTTTGTGATTTTTCCACTAATCATTACTAATTGCTTGATTAGTGAATTTTAGCCTTTTTATGTCTTTGTTTAATAAAACGAAAGGCAAGAGAAAACTGAAAATATTAAAAAATGTGTTTCAAAAATTAAAAAGTTGAAAAAAGGGGTTTTAAGTGCTAGTACGTGGTTTCACGTGACTTGGTTCTGACTAAAATTGAAAAAATTTCATCAATTGTCCACTTTCGCATTAAATTGAATAGATTGAGGACCAAAATTGACTTGTGCAATCGATTGGGGACTAATTCTGCATATGAACTATAGATTAGGGACCAAAATTACAATTCTCCCCGAAGGAACTATCATATGAAGACAAGAATTTTAGATTAACAAAAGTAATTTGGGGGTGAAAATAGAAAATTTACAATTTTCAGGTGCAAGTACAAGCTCACCAAATCCCTCAGTCAAACGGCCATATATAATATATGAATATATATTAGCCTTTTACTGCAGGCACTGTCAATTGTCAAATTATAGAATCTAGCAAATGATTAGTTGTTGTACCATTAGCTATAAGAGTGGCCCGATAGGCTGCTGCCACTTGTTATAAAGAGTCCGGACATGCTCAGGCATTTCAAGATCCTTCATGCATTAACTAAAAATCTGAAACTTCATTATTTGGTCATCATTAAAATTAATAATCATCATATAACCATCATCCCTCATACATTCATCTAAACAAATCCGATCTATGAATACCCCTGACTGTTTTGCTTCTTTCATTTAATTATAGTATTGTTGATCATTTATTCTAAAGAAAGTCTCTATTTCTTTATAAAGGGAAATAAATGACCATTAGTTAGCAATGAGAAAAATGGTACAATTGCCAACAATATAATTTGATCATTTTATTGTTTTTTTTCATACGGAATGCTTGCCATGTCATCAAATATCTTATCTTATCTTAAACTACGTAAAGCCGCGAGACTCCAGCTACAGTTAATTGTCCTGGTTTCATTGCAACTGTGTGGCTGATTTTGGACTTTTGTGTCTTTTGCCAGGTTCCATGCAGCTGCTTTGGCTGCTGTTGCGCTTTTTCTCATTTCTGTTTTTGTTGCCTTGTTTCGATTGTGCCCTTTTCTCTTGGTTCCTTTGTAATTTTGCAATCGATTTTGTCTTTTTGTTTCTTCTATATCTTCTACTGCCGCAATTGTTATCTTCACCCGTTTTGTTTGTGTGCATTCTTATCATTCAAAAATGTTTCTTCTATCTTGTACTGCTGTAATTGCTATCTTCTGCCTTTTCCTTTGTGTGCGTTTTTATGGTTTAAAAAATGACCCATTTTTATGTTTCTAATTTTCCCTGCTCTTTTATATTTATTCGCTTATTTATTAACTTCCTTCAAAATATAATTTCCACAAAAATATTGATTTCCTAACTTTGTATTAACATGGCTTTCTTCAAAATATAATTTCCTCTGCTCTTTTATATTTATTAACTTTCTCCAAAATGTATATATGAACAAAGACATTGATTTTCTAAAAAATATACGAATCGATAAAAAATTCTGTGTGCATCTAATATATACAAAATAATACAAATTCTATGTGTATCTAACACATATAAATCGATTATGCCACTTCATATTAACAGATAATGAGTGTTATTTGAGTCAGCTAATCATAATTTAAATTTCCCTTACGCATGAGTCGATGTGCTATTGGTTGATTTACAGTAAGAGTTGTTTCATGAATAAATAAATTACTTAATCATTAAATAAATATTTATTTGTGTATGCTATTGAATCAAGCATTATTAATTTTCCATATCATTGAACTAACGGACTGTTCGAAATTGTGTTATCTTTAAATTTTGGAATCTTATTAATTTTGAAAAATTAATGCAAGTATTATTCCTTCCAGCAACATTTATTTAGAAATGAATCGATCCAATATTCATTGAATTGAAAAATGATTATTTGATCAATAAATACAAATATATGATTTCTCAATTTCAATCATTAAATACAAATATATGATTATTCGATCATTTGTTTTCCCTGCTTTCTATCTTCGACCGTCGTCGATGATATACCAATATATATACAAACAAATGAAGCAGGAATCATCAACTACTATCATACTAAAACTCGATGGATCTTTCAGCTAGAAGGGATACATATAGCAGAAGGTTGGCCAACATTTGCACACAAATATTTCTTACATGAAGGAAGTGTCGTGCTCTTCACCCTACTCAATAAAAACAATTATTGTATCCAGCTCTTTAATAGAGACTTCATCCAGCAATCGTGATTAAACATCTGCATTATAACTTATTACACATAACAATTATATTTCCCTAAATTATCTATCTTTCATGTAATGAAATCAGAATTTTACCACCAACTATTAAATTTCGCTCATTATACAACTTCACAAAATTTTTAGCATTACCAGCCACTGTGCTCCACTGTAACAAAAATTCATATACAAATATTTACAATAATAACCATACATATATAAACAAAAATATACATGCGCCTTAAAAAAATTTTTATCTTCACACATAACACATAATATAAACAATATTAAACAATCATAACATATACTTTTTTTCTCCAAAATATATATATCAACAAAAATAATAATTTTCTGGAAAATATATATATATATCAACAAAAATTTCATACATAACCAATAAATATAAATCAATTGTACCACTTTATCTTTAACTTCCATTAATCCCGCCAATTATTTTTAAAAATATAGGATAGTTTCTCTCTATTCCAAAAATCTTCTTTCAATACTATATATTAACTACTGAATTATCAACTTATACGTTTTGCACTTCAAAATTGAATAATACAATATAGATACGCTCAATACAAAGTGGTAATTAATTCTATACCCTTTATATATGTATTCATTTTCCACAATATATATATATCTATATATATTGACAAAAATATTTATTCTCTACAGACACAACTTTAATTCCATAATGCAGACACAAATTTTTTTGACTATACAAATATATAAATATATTTTTGTATCCTATTTGTGCCCCTTTTTATATATCTTCATTTTTTTTCAAAATATATTTTAGTACCACCAATGGTTTTTGAAAATATATGTAAGGCTAATCAACAATTGAGTTATTAACTTAAAGCTTTTGCATTTTAAGATTAAATAACATAACATAGATACAACCAATACAGAGTGCTAATCAACAAAAAATTTATATGTATCTAATAAATAAAAATCAATTGTACCACTTTGTATTAGCTTGCATTAATACAACTAATTAGTTTTAAACATATAAAATATTTTTCCTCTATTTCAAAAATATTACTTCAATAATATTTCAAAAATTAAAAAATTCAAAAATATACCACTAAAAATCAAAATAAAAAAGACAAACTTCTCTCTAAAACTATAACTTACATTATCAAAAAACAATCAATAACGGGTGCCCCGCGAGTAACAATCAATAACAGGCACGCCGCGAAACTCGCTGGGCACCAAGCCTAGTATATGGTAAAACACCAAACATAATATTCCTAATTGAGTAAAGTGCCTATTCTTTTGATTGAGAGGGGCAAAGTCTCATTAGCCCCCACTTTGAGGGCGAGGGGGCAAAGTATCATTATCTCTTTAATTTACAATTGAAATTAGATTACAAAATCATAGACATTCTTTCCTATTTTTGGGTGTGCTATGTTAGGAAGAATTAAGGACTAAACTTAATTAATAAAAACATGATTCAATCTAAATAGAAGGTACTAATGATGTTTTATATATATATATATAGGATTAATTTTCTATACACTGGCAGTGTATACACTTTCACCATTGGATGCATGACATATAATTTGAATTTGAATTTGAAGCCCAAATTTTGCATACGTGTCATACATCCAACCGTAACAGTGTATACATTGTCAGTGTATATAATATTTACTCATATATATATATATATATGATAACTTTTCATCCAAAGTCATTCATTGAGCTTCCAAGTCTCCATTCTTTTTCTCAAATTTCTTTTCGGACTAAGGCCCTGTTTGATAACTCAATTTAGCACTTCAATTTAATTGATTCAGATTTTAACATGTTCAGACGCGCTTGATAACAAAAAAGTTGAACATATAAATTAATTAAGTAGCACTGAATTTCTTAGGTAAAACTTGCTCCCAAAAATAAGTGATAAACTATTCACTTATTGTTGAATGTAATATACACCCAAATATATTAGATTTAATATTTAACAATTCAATAACTTAATAGAATCAGACTTCATAACTCAAATTTCAAATTTTAAATTTCAGTTTTCAGATTTCAATTTTATCAAACGCACCCTAAGTCTCCATACCTTTGAAATTAGATTACAAAATCATAGACATTCTTTCCTATTTTTTTGTATGCTATGTATGGAAGAATCTAATTTTAAGGACTAAACATAATTAATAAAAACATATTTGAAGATTCAATCTAAACAGAAGGTACTAACGATGTTTTAATATATATATGACAACTTTTATCCTATGTCATTCATTGAGCTTCCAATTCTCCGTTCTTTTTCTCAAATTTCTTTTTGGTCTGAGCCTCTAATTGTAGGACTGTCAATGGGGACGAGCCAATCTGAACTCAGCCATTTGGCCCAAAAAAGTTCACTGAACCTAAGTTTTAATTGAGTCGGATAGAGTTTGAGCCTAAATATTAGGCTCAAACTAAATTTGAGCCGAACTTGGGCTATATTAGGCTCAGACTCGATTAAAATACAAATAATGGTGTGTATATATATAATATCTATAATTTATAATTATCTATACTACATATAAAGGGAGAGGACGGGATTTGAAGTAAACAAAAATCTGTCACTTTATATACTTCCTAAACTACCCACGATGAGGGAACTTTTGGTATAAACAAAAAATATATCTATCTTTGATAACTTCCCACTACCCATATGATTTTTTACCTAGTAATATGTATTTTTTCATATTCTTTTTTCAACTTATTTAGTAAATCTTAATTTTAATTAGCAACTACCAATTGTGGTTATGAATAACTACCAAATAACTACTTTTTATAACTTTTTATTTTGGTGAAATTTTTACATACGTATTTTCAAAATATAAAACCAGTTTTTCTTGAAAATGATTTCAATAAATATCCTCAAAATATTTCACAAATATTTTTTCTATTAGTTACACACACATTAGTGTGTGCCTTGAATACTAGTGCACATTATGATATAAAATGTTAATAATTTATATGTAAATTTGTATTAATTCATAATTATAAAATATATATTATATATAATTATGTATTTAATTATGAGTTTGAGCCAAACTCGATTTAAGTTGAAGCATATATAATATTATGAACTGAGTTTGAGTCTTTTTAATATAAACCTGAAACCCGAAAATCCAAAACCTGAACCCAAAAATCCATACAACTTGTGAGCTGAGTTTGTACTTGCTCAAGTTTAGGTCAAAAAGCCCAGTTGACACCCCTATCCCATTAAGCCTCCAGCTCCTCATCCTATTTTTCTAGAATTTTAAATTATTTTATTTATAATAAATTCTTTTCAACATTTGAATAGATACCACCATAACTGTATCATTTAGACTTAAAAAGTTTCTTATTTGTCATATAGCAATCCTAGTTAAATGTACTAATCCTACCTAATATAAACATAAGAGAACTATAATATACTACTTAATATTGGAAACAAATACAAATCTTAAAAGGAAGCATGAAAATTTTTATGTTATGACATTTTAATTTCAACTTAAATATGCAAATATATCACTTAAACTCAGAAAGTTTTTATTTATGATATGCTAGTGCTAATCTTACTCGATATAATTAATATACTACTCTCATGTTTCCTTAGAAAAGATACAAGTCTAACAACTACAACATGAATATTCCTATTTTACAATAAGGTAACATCAATATACAAATATTATAAAAAATAGAATCAATATAACCTAAATGTTCAAAATTAGAAGTTATAATTTACAATTCTCTTAGGAAATAAAGTTTGCATTAATGAATTGATTATTTTGCTCTTTACTTTTTGAATCACATTTCTTCATTCCTGACCTTTGACCTTTGACCTTTGAAAAGTGTTCTCGTCTTTAAAATACAAAATACCATAATGCATCCAAAAAAAATGGTTTTAATGCATGAAAAAGTGCAATGAAAAATATGAAGTCCCAACTCAACCTACATGAAAGAAAATTAAAAAAAATAATTTATTACTCCAAAATTAACAGGAAAAAATCATTACACCAATCCAAGACTAGAAAACAAGAAAACAAGAAAAGGAATATAAATAATATAAGTGTAAACAATAGGAACTTTGGGTTTAATTCTATTTTTTTTTACCTTGCTTTTCATGTGTAGTCAATTTCTTATTTAATTTCAACAATGCAAAAGGAAAATAAATAATATAAGTGTAGAAACAATAGGACCTTTGGGTTTAATTCTAATTTTTTTTACCTTGCTTTTCATGTGTAATCAATTTCTTTTAGTTCTAACAATGCCACCTAGTTCATATCTTTTGCACATGAATTACATGCATGTTTGCACTTTTACCCAACGTGGTAGCCCCTCATATACCTTTGTGATAGAGTCATAACTCAGCGTAAGTCATGTGCACCAGTGCCACATCAAAAACCAATTAGCAGAACTATTAAAATTCATTAAATTTTTTTAAAAATTAGTTTGCTCAATTAAATTCATGAGGATAATATTAAGATCATGAATTCGACTCAAGGAATGTAGCATTTTTTGTAATGTGAATATATGATATACATGAGATAGAAGATAGTTGAAAAAATAAAAAAAAATAGTTAAAAAGCATGTTTATATTGCAAGCAAAATAATACAAGAAATTGGGTATCCAAAATAATGTTTTCCCTGTCAATTGTATTTTAAGTATGAAAATTCAATATAATGAGGTAAATTTTGTAGCCTATATATGTGAACTAAAAGCTACCGAAGTATTTGGAAGCTTGCGCCTCGCTTAAGGCAGTTTGTTAAATATACGAATGATTTACCAAATTTCAAACACCAACTATGAGTAGTTTTTTTTACTGGTATATATTGCGCAGGATGTTATCTTATCAAACAAAAAGACAAGTTAATATTTGTATATGAAATTAAAAAAAGCTGTTGAATTGGAAGTCAATTGAGTGTACGTTTATGTTAACTTTCATAGTCATCCTAATTTCCGTGTATGTTAACTTTCATAGTCATCCTAATTAACAAATTATTATTTTAAGAGTGCTTATTTGATACTCGTTAATACACCTAAAATTATACCTGACTTACTATGTGAATACATACAGTCACAATTATTACATCCCGTACAATTAGACACTTTCCCAAATTAACTACTTTTTCTCCAAAAAGTTAACACCCAAAGCTTCTTTTAATAGTACCTATTAACCAAACCTTTAACAAATTAGAACTAGAATAGTACATTATCAAAAAGTCACATTTTAAAAAAATGCTAAAATTTACAATATAAGTTGAATCGAAATATCATACATATGTGTATATGTGTATGTATATATGTACGTATATATATTTTTATAATATGTATAAGGGTGCGTTTGATAAAATTAAAATCTGAAAACTGAATCTATTAAGTCAGTGAATTGTTAAGTACTAAATTTAATATATTTGAGTGTATATCACATTAAGGGTGCATTTGATAAAATTGAAGTTTGAAATCTAAAATCTAAAATCTAAATCCATTAAGTTATTGAATTATTAAATATTAAATCTAATATATTTAAATAGATACCACATTCAGTGATAAGTGAATAGCTTAACACTTAATTTTGGAAGCAAGTTTTGCCTAGGCAATTCAGTGACATTTAATTAATTCAGATGTTCAATTTTTCGTTATCAAACGGTCTAAATATGTTAAGATCTGAATCCATTAGTTTTAAATGTTGAATTGGATTATCAAACAGGGCCTAAGTAAAAAGTTTATCACTTATTTATTGGAGCAAATTTTGCTTAGTATATTTAGAGCCTCTTAATGAATTTAGATGTTTTAGTTTTGGTTGTCAAAAGCGTCTAAATCTGTTAAGATTTGAACCCATTAAATTGAAGTGTTAAATTGGGTTACCAAACAAGGTCTAAGTATATATAAATATATGTATAAATATACATATATGTATACAAATACATATATATACATATTTATATATGTATATAAATATACATATATACATGAGTGCGTGTATATATATTTGTAAGATTCAATTTTATTTATTAACTAGACATTTTATATGCACAAAAAGAATAAAATGTTTAATGAAAAAGAACCAGTAACCTATTCGGACTATCTCTGCAAAAAATAAATAAATAAAAGAACCACTCACAGTAAATTATAATACGAATTGACCGGAACAATTGGGCAAATGTTTCTCAAGGTATCTTCTCTCTTTTTTATATTCGGCAATATATAACAAAATATGTAGAATCACTGAGTTAATCTGCTTTTCATGATCATATAATGGCATTAATTAAATGTATCAAGATTATATTGTCGAAGCCATCATTAAAATAGTTGTCAGATATATTTACTTACCTTTTGTGCATGTATTCATTAGTACCAATCAATACATAATAGAATGAATGAATCCATATAGTTTCTGCATGTATACATGTATGTATGCATGTGTGTGTGTTTATACATATATATATGTATATACATGTATATGTATGTATACATATAAGTATTTGTATATGTAGACATATTGTCGCGCCCCATTTTTAAAAAATAAAATTATGGTTTAGAAAAGATGTATTTATTGATATTAGAAATAGAAAAAATGAGTTTTTATTTTTAGAGAATAAATAAAGAAAAAGGAAGGGCTTAAAATGGGACTTAAAAAGTGCAACGGTTTAGGCCCAAAATAATAGTTTAAAAAGGGTTTTTTAAAAAAAAAATTCGCCACTTGGTATTGAGTTAAGGAGTACCAAGTCACCCAAAATATGTTTTTAAATGAAAAATAAACAAAACCCTTTTTAGATGACTTTAGATATTTGAAAAGTATTAGAAAAGAGTTCAAAAGTCACGGTTGAAAAAGGGAAGACAAAGATCTGATCTAAGGTACCCTTTCAATCTAGCCAAGGCTAGTTGCATGATTTAGTCAAAAATTTTCTAAGTTTAACCTATAAAACTTATCACAATTTGACGTTTCTACATGGATGCAAATCTAAACCTAAAGGATATCGAGAGGGTCGAAATATCTTTTCAAAATTTAATTGGTGCAAATCAAATTAATTGTGATGGTCAAAATAATTCTTAGAAGAGGTCACGAATATGCAAAAGATGAGATTCGAAAAAAAGAAGAAATATACGTGACCTAAATGAGAGGAATGCAACATAATGGGTACGGGGGACTAAGAGTCGTGACTTCAATTTTCCTTTTTATAGAGAGGATGAGAGCGTGCTAAGACTAAAAAGGCATACTTGTTCATTTCCCATATTTGAAGGGCGACTCTCTAACTTAATCAAGTGAATGGACTAGTCTACTTCTAATTTCCTAAATGAAATGCAAGTCTAAATGTCGTGGTCCAAACACATAGAGGGTAAGGAAATAATAGTAGGGAAAATATCTTGCAAATAAAAATAACCTAAAATAGAAAAAATGCATGAAATGCAATAAATGTTATGCGAAGGTATGAATCTAGCGTGGAAACGGCCTAAGGGGTCTAGTATTGAATTAGCTCATTTCTACAGGTTTTTACTAGCGTTGGACTAGCGAGAAAACAAGAAAATGGCCACAACTAGTGTTGGACTAGTGTGGTGACGTCATGCATTTATTATAACTAAATAAATCATACAAAATATATAACAAATAAATGCATAATGCATATAAAACACATAACACATAAGCATAATTTCTAGATGCAAAGACCCTAAAGAAAGCGAACACACAAGCAAATAAACACAAATAAAAACTTAACTATTACATTCGAGACCCTAACTACAATCTAAGGGAGAAATTTAAAAATAATAACTTAACTATTACATTTATCTAAATAATTATATTTTTGGCAAAATTAAAACCTATCTATTACATAGCCTAGCTAAATACAATTCTTGAGTACCTATTTATTACAATTTGGCATTTAAATGCCTCTCAAATAATCATCAAAATTAAATAAAATAAGTGAAACTTAAAATAAATAAATAACAGAAAAAGCACTCAAAACGTGCAATTACATATAACACATTGGAGCACATAAAAGAATTTAAAATAATAAAAGAAGTTACATCACTTGAAGTTGTGGTTAAATGGGGTGAAATTTGCCCTACTTATGCTCTAAAATCAATAAAATGTTCAAGGCACCAATTTAATTATAAAGAAATGGAAATAATCATGAAATCTACCAATTAAATCACTTAAATGAAATATAATTAACAATTAAAGAAGAAAAGCAACTTATATTTAAGAAATCAAAACTGTCAAGGACCTAATTGTAAAAATAAAAAGTTTTGGGGTTAGATTATAATTATTACAAAGATTATGAGTCAAAATTAAATGAAAATAAAGTTTAGGGACAAAAATGCAATTAAATTAGGGGTCTAATTAAAAAACTAAAATTTTTAGAGCCATAGTATAATTATGTAAAAGTTTAGGGACTAATTTGCAACAACATTTTTTGGTTTCTTCACCAATCAGGCTACTGGCCATTTTTCTTATTTCTTTGGGTCAGGATTCCCTAAACCCAGTCGAAAGTCCAAGAAAACAAATAGGCCAACCTATCTTTTTTTAACCAATCAAGCCCAACCGAAAAAATTTTTTTGTCTTCCCAAACCCATAAAAATAAACTAAAACCCACTTGCCAAACCCAACCAAAATAACCCTAAACCAAAAAACTCACTTTCTTACAAAATCCAACCAAAATATTAAATCAACAAAAATCATTAAGAGCCATAGTATAATTATGTAAAAGTTTAGGGACTAATTTGCAAAAATATTTTCTGGTTTCTTAACTAGGGGTGTCAACGAATCGAATTGAGCTCGAATAGTAGGCTGATCGAGTTCGAGTTCGACAAAGTGTCTAAAGCTCGAGATTGACGAATATCAATGTTGCATGCTTGAATTCGATTCGTAAGAAAATCGTGAGGCTCGAGCTCGAGGCTCGAGCTCGTGCTCGAATTCGAACTCGATTAAATACAGTGCTCGTTTATAAAAGCCCAATCTGAACCAAAAAATCTGCTATTCTTAGTAAGTAGAATTTGCTCTTTCATTCAGTCTTTTTTATCTGTCATTTGCATTCGAAAATTCAAGCATTCCCAAAGAAATCTACAAAATCAAAAATTTCAAAATCCAAACTCATCCATATGATAAACTGGTTTGAGACAAACCAGTTTTAAGTACCAATTTAAAGTCCAAAGCATCAAACTATCAACACTTTTCAGCCGTTATGCCAACCAATATCCAAATTCATCCGTATTTTAACATCAAATCTAACATCCAAATTCAGAGATAAGTCACACAACCAACATCCACCAAATCACACAAACAGGAAAACAAAGACAAAGTGTCAACATTCAAATTAAAAATGTGAAACAAATTTTGCAATTAAAGTAGTAAAACAGTAGCATGTTGTCCATTCCACAATAATCCTTTCCAACTTTTGCTTATGGATTCCAAATTTTCAACTCCAGGCCCTACATAAAATAAATAATTTAAGTAATTAAATAGTAGTGGTAAAATCTAAAATAAGATATTTGAAAAGGAATCGAAGTGTTAAACACAAACAATATACCTTTCCAATTATCACATTCATTTTATGGGAAGTAGAATCTCTTTTGCTGCCTTCACTTTCTGCAAAATAATAATAATAATAATAATAAGTAATAAACTAATTTTGTATCAATAATATGAATTTGAAATAAACTTACTTTCATCTTCTTTTTAACTCCTTGAAGGTTTCGGCACCAATCTCCAGCACACTTTAGCATTTCTATAATTTCAGGAGCTAGTGAAACTCTATAAGAGTCGATCACTCTTGTTCCAGCGCTAAATGTAGTCTCAGAAGCAACTATAGTAATAGGAATAGCAAGGATATCAGTTGCCATCTTGGATAAAACTGGATATGTCAGCCTACTATTCTTCCACCAATTCAAACAATCAAATTCATGTCGCGGCATATTTGAATCAATTTTGATTGGACCCTTTTCCAAATAGATGAGTTATTCAGATTCTTGAGGCGCTCCAGTCTAATATTCCCTCACATAGTCATCAAAATCATCCCAACCCGAACTAGAAGCATTGCTTTCAGAAACACTACTTGAAGAAACTTGAGAATCCTTTCCATTTCCACCCTCATATAATTCATTTGCTTGCAAATATTCATTGTATAATTCAAAAACTGCATTTCTAACCTTTTCAATATTTTGCTGAGCTTCATTAGGTGGAAAAAGTTTAGGAAAGCATATTCTATAGCAGTCATTTTCTGTCGAGGATCTAAGACAGCAGCCACAACCATTAATAGATTACATTCTCCCCAATACTTATCAAATTTGAATTTCATTTTTCTCACCATTGCTCTTATGAAATCATCATCATCATTAGCCCTACTATCCAAAACTATCTTTATTCTCTTAACTTCTTGAAGAAACAAATTTGAAGTTGGATAGTTGCTAGTTGAAATGATGTTCATAGTTGCCGAAAATGTCTCTAAAATGCTGCATACTTTTTCAACTTTCTCCCAATCTTCTTTGGATTGACAGTAATAGTAATGTACGTCTCGTTCTCGATACATTGGGAAAATCTCTTTGAATTTGATTGCACAATTCAACATCTCGAAATGTAGAGTTCCATCGTGTCCTATAATCATGAATAAGTTTTCTTCTGGGGAGTTGAAGTTGCTGCACAATCTCTGAAAATAAAATTGTTCGACTTTCTCTTCGGCCTACAAAATCAACACTTTCACGAACATTTTCTAGTATGTCTAGAATCTCCCCGAAACCATCTTGCACCATCAAATTTAGCACATGAGCACAGCACCAAACATGAAAAATTTTGCCACCACAAGCTAAGGGTTACACCTCGAAAACGTGTCCTTTAGTAACCGGACAGCCACATCATTAGCTGAGGCATTGTCAACCAAAATTGTAAAAATTTTGCTCTCGATGCCCCACTCTTTGACACATTTGAATAGAGCATCCGAAATGTCAATACCTTTTCGAGGTGGAGGAAGATAGATAAAGTTCAAGACACTCTTTTGTAGCTTCCAAGAAGAATCAATCCAGTGCCCTGTGATCACCATATACTCGATCTTCTGGTTCTTGGACTTCCACAAATCAGTGGTTAAACTTATTTTCTCAACATCTTTCAACTAATTTTTCAATATCTTTTTCTCAGTTTCATAAATCTTCACACAATCAACTCTACAAGTATTACAAGTAAATTTTTTTTCACTCTGGCATCCCTAGTTTCTGCATCTAGTTGAATCCATCTTCCTCTACAATGCTAAATTGGTGTTCATGCATCAACACCCATTTAGCAGCTGCCTCCCTCATCATCTCCATCTCAAACTTCCCAGAATGTAGTGGAGGAATAGGAAATATAGATGCATCAGTCGGTAGAAAATTGAGCATTGATTGTTGAGAAGTTTGTGATAATTGTCTTAAATGAATCTTTCTCTTGACACAACTGTTGCTATGTCTTATCATACTAGAAGTGGTTCCCGTTGTAGTCTGGGCTAATTTGGTTAGGCAGTGAATACATTTTGCCTTTCTTTTTCCTTTTACTACAACTTCTCGAAAGTCATCCCAAACTTTAGACTTTCTTGCTCTTTTGCCCTCTTCAGTCTCCTTCAAACCTTGCTGCCCACTTTCTCTATCTCCATCTTCTCTATTTTCAGCTTGTTGGTCATCGTCACCCTCTTGATTTATTGTTTCATTACCTTCCTCACTACTATTGTGTGAGTTTTGAGGATCAGCTTCCATTCTTACTAAATCTTCTTCTGCACTATTTGCATCAGAGGAATCTCTCCCTAACATAATTCGATTGGAATAAGATTCAAGTGGGGTTGTGGGCTGACCCGAACATTATAACGAAAGAAATTTTAGATGACATTTTCTCAAATCAAAAGCTGCACTTGGATGAGAAAAAGAGCAAATTCTAACTAGTACAACGAATTCCTATAACGAGTTCATTCCAGTAGTTGAACATTTTTAACTAGTAAAAAATTCCTATAATACAAGGAAATTCAATAATGAAGATAAAAAAAAGTTATACTTAACAAACCTGAAAATAATCAAGAGGGTTAAAAAAGAGCTATAGCAAGCATTGCACCAGTCATAGATCATTTTAAGTTGGTTGCTTTTCTTTTTCTTCCAAGAGTTAATAAAGATTGAGAATTAAATTAACACAAGTTGCATTTTGACTAATTTAGCACAATACAAACGTAGCTTCGATTGTTATAGTTAGAACATAACCATTTTGCCTAACAGAGAGTCTAAGGACAAAAGGGAACCTGCATGTTGAACTACAAATTTACGGCATAGCAGAGATGAAATATGTGCAAAGCTGATTTCATTGCTCTTTTCCTATTGCTTCTATTTTATTCAAGAACTCAACATCTTCTTTAATACAGATATATAAAAATATTGTGGCCATTCTTTCCCATACTCCCATCTAACATTCCACTTCTCAGAAAATACTTTCATAAATTTTGCCTCCTAGAAATACATTCAAAGCAAGAAACAAAATACTATCACAATCCAAATCATTTGGTATAGCCCTTCAGCTTCTTGACAAGATAAAAGATTACCCTTTAAAAGTTTATACCAAATGCACCGGACAAACATTTCAAGTAGGTAAAATTTCTTAAATACATTGTCTCGTTTTTTTTTCTTACGGTCTCTATCTGATAAAATCCTACTATTGTTTAAGTTGCGCAGTCTTTATCGCTGTTTATGTTGTTTAGTACTACTCTTTTTAATTTTCATTTTGTACCGATAAGCATATTAAAAGATGGGATGTATCCAGTATAATTGGTTGAATTATCTTTCACCCCTTAATGAAAAGTTTAAGTTTCTGTAGCCAAAAAATTGCTAATCCCTTGTAACGTGTCCTTTAGGGATGGGCACGAGTCGGGTACCCGCCCCTAACAAGATTTGGTTGACCCGACTCTAAAATATCGGATCAGCCATTTTGCGACCCTAACCCACTCCTAATGTTTTCGGGTACCCACTATTCGCGTACTCGAAAAAAAGGGGCGGGTCATAGGGTACCCGCCCCTAAAAAATTTTTTTTTTTTCCAATAAAAAAATATTTTTAACTTAATATCAACATGTTTTCCAATAAAAAAAAAGTATGCTTTCCAATTGACTTTGGTAGAGATATTATAATCAAAATTCATACATCACTATTCTCACACATTTCATCCAATAATCAAACCGATTTCATAAATTTAGTACATATTAAAATTATAATATCTAATATATAGAACGAAATTTTATGATAATTTGGAGTACATCACTATTTTCACGCATTTCATCCTTCTACAACATAACAAACACAAGGATAATAAGTATATGGCAACTTTTCCAACTTTTCCAAGTATAACAAACACAAGGATAAAACGAAGTTTTATGAAAATTTTGAGTACATCACCATTCTCACGCATTTTATCCTTTTACAACATAACAAACACAAGGATAATAAGTATATGGCAACTTTTCCAACTTCCTTAAGGATA
The DNA here is from genome assembly GCA_023065735.1 of Coffea humblotiana. Classification (NCBI taxonomy): domain Eukaryota; kingdom Viridiplantae; phylum Streptophyta; class Magnoliopsida; order Gentianales; family Rubiaceae; genus Coffea; species Coffea humblotiana. Next base: position 12,595,178 of record CM041210.1, on the reverse strand, counting down.
TTATGGTACAAGATTGCATCCAAAATGAGTTGATTGTGGAATCAAGTCCGGAAAAAATTGAACAGAACTAATAATTTTTGAAGAAAGTATAACCAAAATAGTCTTGAAAAATTTTTCCCAACTTTCTTACATCTTTGGAATAGACCTTGTTGCATTAAAGGTGATGAAAAAGAAAAATAAATTTCTTGCACAAAAATAAAGGAGACAAATTTAAGAGACACAATTGCAATAAAATAAATAAAAGGCACAAATGTTTTAATTATCTAGCTAACAGAAAATTGGAGGTCCAAACACAACTTTTTGATAGAATTGATGAAACATTTGCAAGAAAGATCGATGGAAGTAGAATAAAAATGAAAGGGATGAACAACTTTTATGATAGAGTTTCACAAATTTTTCTTTGTTTTATTCATTTGGTTCAGGATTCACCAAGAATATTCACTTTTTTTAGACAAGATGAGGAAAGGCGGATCATATGAGATTAAAATATGAGGTTGTGAACCACTTTACTTGCACTTAGGATTAAAAATTATAAAATTATATAATGAACCCTTAATTTTTTAATATTTATATAATATACCCTGCGGGTCGGGTACCCGTGGGTTTTTATTTTGCTGATCCGTGTCCGTATCCGTTTTTGCGGGTACCTGACCTGCATCTGCCCCGCTAAGAAAAATCGGATCGGATATCCTATTTTTCGGATCGGATTGGGTTAAGTCGGGTTTTGGATCAGATCGGATTTTTTGCCCACCCCTAGTGTCCTTGGCCCTCATTTTCCACCCAGACAAATAAAATTTATCTTCTGCCATCTCCATTAAATTAAGAGCTGTAGGCCCAAACCAGTTAGTATATAATTACAAAAACTTTGTTATTGCTATCTCTCAAACATTTGAGAAACTTGGGACTAGGTTTTCGTTGTCTTACAACTAACTACGTCTCGGTATTCTCAGCCCCAATAGACATCAAAGAAATACAGAAGGGAAGAGAAAAACTCAAGATCCAAGCTTCAAGAAATACCTGCTGCACGCTTGCACCTGCTACAAGATCCAAGCTTCCACTCGCCGCATGGCTGCACTGGCTGCACAATCCAAATGGGCTTGATTTGACAACAAATGGGTGGAGTTAGCAATAGCGAAATGAAACGACTGGACTGCTAGAGTTAGCAACCCAAATGGGTTTGATTTGAAATTGGAATTAGGGATTGAGGTGAGGAATGTGAATTAAGAAATAGGGACTGAGCCACTGAGGTAAGGAAGCAAAAAGATTCGTTGAAAGAAAGAAGACAGCGGACAAGAATTGAAGGTGCTTGACCTAATTAGAGTCTAATATGTGAATTTCTTTTTTTTGTTTTTAGAATTATCTGGAAAGACAAGAATACCCCTATTATATTTTGAATTTTAATAGGTAAAACATGTAATTAAGCTTACAACTATATATATCTAAGTAATTTTATAAATATAAAATTATATATATTTAAATATACCTTAAGCTCGAAAAGCTCGCGAGCTTATCGAGCATAACATTTTTAGGCTCGAATTCGATTCGTTGGAATATTCTAATAGTTCGAGATCGACTCGAGCTCGATTTGACCGAGCTCGAGCCGATCATTTGAACGAGCTGCTCGCGAACCCAGTCGAAACCCAGTTGACTACTGGGCCATTTTTCTTATTTCTTTGGGTCAGGATTCCCTAAACCCAGTTGAAAGTCCAAGAAAACAAATAGGCCAGCCCATCTTTTTTGTACCAACCAAACCCAATCGAAAAAATTTAGGTTTTGTCTTCCAAAATCCATAAAAATAAACTAAAACCCATTTGCCAAACCCAACCAAAATAACTCTGAACCCAAAAACTCACTTTCTTACAAAACCCAACCAAAATATTAAATCAACAAAAATCATTAAGCTTTATTTATGCCTTGAAACCTAGAAATATTCTGATAAAAAACTTCTTAAAACATAAAAAAGGGGATTAAAACTTAATAGGGGCAAAATTAGTTCAATTTTTCAGATTTTTGGGTCATAGTAGAATTATGGAAAAATCTAGGGGTCAAAATGCAAATTTTCAGAATATCATGCAAAGCTTCGAAGCTTCTGTTCTAGTGCAACTAGAAGCTTATGAAACATAGGCAACCAACGAAGAAAGGAAGAAAAAGGAGACATGGGCACTAAAAAAATCATTCTTGTTAGCAAAATGAAGTTACAAGTTTTTGTCATAAAAGGAAACAAACCTATGTCCAACCCTATACACTTCATTCTTAAAGATATCCAAATCCACATCACCAAAAAGGAAAAACAACAGCCTTCGGTTCACCAAGGGCAAAATCGCAAGTAAAAAAAAAAATTCTTGGTTCATGATTTCTAAATCGAATTTATGGTTCTTGATATACGTCAAATGAGCAAAAGGGACCCATACCAAACCAAATCATAAATGCCAAATTATCGCAACAAAGGGATGGTTATGGACATTAAACATCGACCACAGCAAACTTAAAACTCATGCATAATGAACTTAAATCTTCACAAAATTGTGTTAAACCGACAGGAAGAGAAACTAGGGTTACCTGAGAATGCTTATGCAGTCAAATGAACACGAGCTGCTCCAAGAAAATCATGCTAGGTCTTGAAATAAAAAACCAAAAGACTTTTGTTGCAGAAATTTCAGCGGTGACGAGGTCAGTATTTTGGGCTGCAATTTGAAAGGGTTGGGGGTGCTTTTTCCTAATATTTTCAAAACAAAAGTTGTTCTATTACTTCTAGTGATAGTGCAGAAAAAAAGAAATCACTCAAAAGGTTAGAAATCAAGGTCAAAAATTGATCGGGAATGACACTGGTCGGCTAGCCTGGTTGGAGATTTTTCCAGAAAAAATTGTTTCTTCTTCATCAATTTTCCCTCTTTTCTCTCAGTTTTTCTTTTCTGCCGCCTCTCACTCTTTTTTTTTTCTTGTTTTTCTTCTACGACTGCGTTTTGGAGCCTTTTTATAGGAACAGAAAACCCTAAACCCTCACCTCAAGGGTAAGAATGAAGGATGGGTTTCTTCAGAAAATTTGAGCCATTAGATAGCATTTTTTCTAGAAAATTCTTGATGTTTGGATTAAGGCCCAGTGGCCAAAGGTTTAGGGAAAAGAAAAAGCAAGAAAAATGAGTGGAAATGGACCAAAAAATGCCGCTGCAAATTCTGTACTCGTTCCTCGTTCATGGCTTGTACAAAGAGTGGGAGGATGATGCGCACGTGCACATGAGCTCTTCTTTTTTTTTTTTTTTTTTTTTTTTACAAAACTGATTTTGATTTTTTGGTTTTTTCTTTCCTTTCTTTTCTTTTCTTTTCCTTTTGATTTTTCTAAAATAATGATTTGAGGTGATTTTCTTCTCTTCTTTTTTTTTTAGAAAAAGTAATAAATAAACATAAAAAAAATAAAATAAAATGAATGTAACTAATTTAAATAAAATAAACATAAACTAAAAATGAGTGAAAAAATAGGAATAAAAACAAATGATAAAATTTTGATATCTACAACTTGTCCCTCTTTGTCTGAATTTTGCAGAAATTCAAGATAAAAATATAGACACCAAATCACCTATCTGTTTCAAGTGCAACAGAAATAACTAGAAAAACCTAATAAATCAGAAAACCTAAACCTAAGAAAATAAAAGATTGGTGGGATAAAATCCAAACCAAATAAAATAAATGGTTAGTGACATAAAATCCAAATTCAATAAAATAAAGGTTAGTGAGAAAAAATCCAAACCCGTCAAAATAAACAGTCAATGGAATAAAACCCAAACTCGACAAAATAAATGATCGATGGGATAAAACTCAAATCCAATAAAATAAAAGTTGGTGGGATAAAATTCAAACCCAACAAAATAAATGTTCAGTGGGATAAAATCTAAATCCGATACGATTGATGGGATAAAATTCAAACCCAACAAAATAACAGTTGGTGCGATAAAATTCAAACCTAACAAAATGAATGTTCGGTGGGATAAAATCCAAATTCAATATGGTTGATAGAATAAAATTTAAACCTAACAAAATGAATGTTCGGTGGGATAAAATCCAAATTTAACAAAATAAAAGTTGATGGGATAACAAACCCAACAAAATAAACGGTCGGTGGGATAAAATCTAAACCCAATATGGTTGGTGAGATAAAATTCAAATCCAATAAAATAAAGGTTTGTGGGATAAAATTCAAATCTGACAAAATGAATGTTCAGTGGGATAAAATTCAAACTGGATATAGTTGATGGGATAAAATTCACACCTAACAAAATGAATGTTCGGTGGAATAAAATTCAAATCCAACACGGTTAGTGGAATAAAATCCAAACTATATACGGTTAGTGAGATAAAATTCAAATCCAACAAAATAAATGTTGGTAGAATAAAACCTAAATCCAACAAAATAAACGATTGATGGGATAAAATTCAAATCCAATACGGTTTGTGGGATAAATCCAAATCCAATAAAATAAAAGTTGGTGAGATAAACCCAAATCCAATAAAATAAATGATCGGTGTGATAAAACACAAACTTAATATCATCTGCGGGATAAAATTGAAATCCAATAAAATAAATATTGGTGGGATAAAATCCAACTCTAACAAAATAAATAGTTGATGGGATAAAATCCAAACCTAACACAATTGGTGGAATAAAATTCAAATCGAACAAAATAAAAATCGATGGGATAAAACTCAAATCCAACAAAAAAAATGATCGGTGAGATAAAATTCAAATCTGACATGGCTGGTGGGATAAAACTCAAACCCAATAAAATAAAGGTTGGGGAAATAAAATTCAAATCCAACAAAATAATGGTTGGTGGAATAAAATTCAAATCTAACAAAATAAATATTTGGTGGGATAAAACTCAAATTCGACACGGTTGGTGGGATAAAACTCAAATCCAACAAAATAACGATTTATGAGATAAGTTCCAAACCCAACAAAATGAATGTCCGGTAGGATAAAATTTAAACTCGATACAATTGATGGGATAAAACCTAAATCCAATAAAATAAAAGTTGGTAAGATAAAATTCAAATCTAACAAAATAATCGGTTGGTGGGATAAAATCTAAACCCAACAAAATAAAGGTTGGTGGGATAAAACTCAAATCCAATAAAATAATGGTTGGTGGGATAAAATCTAAACCCAATAAAATAAATATTCGATGGGATAAAACTCAAATCCGAAATAGTTGGTAGGATAAAATCCAAATCCAACAAAATAACGGTTGATGGGATAAAAATTCAAACCCAATAAAATGAAGGTTTACATAAAAAATGTGTTTAAATCAAAAGGTGTGAAGTGATTTTTGTTATTTTCTAAATAAATATTGGATTTACTTATTGAATCAGATATCACATTTGCAATAAAATTGTCACAGTGTATATTAGACTTGACTGAATAATTACTGATTTTCTGTTCCTTCAAAAAAATTCATGTAGTTCAATCCTACAAACGATAATAAAAATAATCGTGGTGAAATATAATGCCACCACCGTGCGGTCCTTTAAGCCTTGAGAAATCTGGACCATTTAATATCGCACAATTGTTCGATTCGAAAATTTTGTGTAACCCTCTCTCTATATGCTAGCAGCTGTACTCAGTCAACTGTGTTTAGATCATAAGAAATATGTTTATGCACTATTTATGCTAACTTACAGGGATTGTTTCTTGACTAATTTAAATGGAAAGCAAATAAAAATTTTAGACAAAATTATTCCATGCAAGGACACCAAATAGAGTAAAATAATTTTTCAACGAGAATAATGACTCTTATTAAGCTTACGGAACAACTTGGAGACAAATTTGAATAGCTTTTCTAAGATGAGAAAAACGTCACATTTGACCCCCTTCGAAAATCACATTTCTGAAACTCGGTGTTGTCAAAAGAATCTCAACACAAGGAAAAATTCAAACGAACATAGTCACCAATTTCTTAACAATCGACCCTCGATTTTTCATACATGACTCAGGCAATGCTTCAAAACCCTACCTTAATACCCTTTCAAGTTTTCACTAAGATTGCCCCTGCCCATTTATTATCATTTTTCTTTTGCTTTTTGCTTTTTCCATTTCATGTTTCATTTCATTTTTTTCCTTTTCATTTTTTTTCTTTCTTTTCTTTTCTTCTTCTTCATCTTCTTTTTTCTTTCTTTTTCTTTTCTTTTTTTAGAAGGTACCCTTTCAGATTTTCACCTAATTAACAAATTTAGAGACAGTCTCTATCGATTCAAAAATGTGTTTCAAGATTAATGGTATCAGTGTAACAATCCTTTCCTTATGAAATTGATGAAGGTGTGTTGACATCATTTGCCATTTGATTAAGAAATTTTCTAATAGAATCACTGTTAAGGTGGAAGCCGGGGCTTTATGACTTTTGTAATGGGGTCATGTGTGGTGCTAAGAAATATTAAAACTCGAAGGCAAAAAAAAAAAAAAATTTCAAAGGGATTTTAAAAATCCTAAAATCGCATCCTATAAGATCTTGTTCCCATATAGGGCTATTGAAACTAAAAATTTACCTCAGTTTGACTTTTTTTTTTTTTTTACAAATGAAAGATAAAATTTATCCCATTGTGGGGATTACGATTCTTAAGAGATTACTCAACAAAGGAGTACATTATTTTGGAGGTTCAAAGGGGAGAACTAAAGATAAAATGTTCAAAGGGAAAAGAAGAAGACCCGCTTTTTAGTCCACCCTAAACCGTATTTCAAAAAGAAAATTCACATAATCAGATAAAATTTTTTTTACACATATCTGAATTGATTGGTTGAGAAAAAATCCGTCCGTCCATCTTAGTGAGAATGAGTGCTTCTCCGCGCAATACCTTCTTGTCGATGAAATGTTCTTGCCAATTTGAGACAAATTTTCCTTTAGTTTCGTTTTGGATCGAAAGAATTCGTTTCAAAACTTTGTCCCCTTCTTGAAATAGACGAGATTTGACCTTTTTATTGTAAACACGAGCCATTCACCTTTGATAACACTGTCCGTGGCAAATAGCATTTAACCGCTTTTCATCAATCAAAGATAGTTGCTCGTGTCGCTGTTTAATCCATTCAACTTTCTTCAACCGAGTTTTCATTAAAATGCACAAATAGGGGATCTCAACCTCCGCGGGTAATACTGCTTCTATATCATACATGAGAGAACAAGACATTGCCCTAGTAGAAATTCTAATTGCAATCCAATAAACCATTAAAACATATGACAGCTTCTCATGCCAATCTCGGTGCATTTTCGAGATTTTTGTTTGCAACCTCTACCGCTCCATTCATCTGCGGCCTATAGATAGCCAAATTTCGGTGCTTAATTTTGAATTATTTAGATAACCCATTTACCATGTCATTATTGAAGTTTCTGACATTGTAGGTAATTAGCGTCTCTGGCACCCCAAAATAACAGATAATGTGGTTCCTCATAAAATCGGATACTCCTTTCTTGATCATATTCTTGTAAGACGCTGCTTCAACTCATTTGGTAAAATACTCGATTGCTACCAGGATGAATCGATGCCCATTTGAGATTAGGGGATCAATAATTCCAATCACGTCCGTTCCCCATATTGAACAGGGCCAATGAGTAGTCATACTATATAACCCTATAGGAAGAGCATATATAATATCAACATGCATTTGACACTTAATACATTTTCTAACAAAATCTAAACTGCCGTGTTCCTTGGTGAGTCAGAAGTACCCTATTCTCGTGATCTTCTTAGCCAATAAGTGCCCATTCATGTGGGGTCTGCATACACTGCTGTGCACTTCTTTGATCATACAATTAACTTCATCTCGATCGATACATCTTAAAAGGCCCAAAACTGATATTTTCTTATATAACACCTTTTCATTCAAGAAGAATTTTGATGACATTCTGCGCAAGGAGTTTTTGACAGTTGAATTGGCACCCGGAGGGTAAGACCCTATTTTTATGAATTCTTTGATATTGCTATACCATGGATGATTGTCAGATGTTTCTCCCACATCCAGACAATGTGCTAGTTTATCTTGGGATTGAATCTGAATAGGTTTAATTACCAGTTCGTCTGGATGTTGAATCATAGAAGACAAGGTGGCTAGAGTATCAACAAAAATATTGTGAGTGCGAGAGATATGTCTGAACTCCAGACTTCGAAACTTATTAGCCAAACTGAACAGACTGCAATGATACGACGTGATTTTTGAGTCTCGCATCACTCACTGTTTAAACATTTGATGTACTAATAAATCAAAATTGTGGAACACGATCAAATTCTTTATCTCCATTTTCAATGCCATTTTCAGTCCAAAAATATAAGATTCATACTCAGCTATGTTGTTAGTACAAGAAAATCGTAATTTAATAGCGGCAGGATAATGGTTTCCCTCAACTAGAACAACTCTAATTCCAACCCCAAAAGAATTCGAAATGCCATCAAAGAATAACCTCCCCCCAGTGTATTATTCATTCATATCTTCTGATGCGCCAATAAATAAGATCTCATCGTCAGGAAAATGGGTCTATAATTGCTGGTAATCATCTTCTCTCGGATTCTCGGCCAAATGATCTGTCATAGTTTGACCATTGATTGCCTTCTACATAGTGAAAATGATATCGAATTTTGAAAGAATTATCTGCCACGTAGCCATACGTCCTGTCGGCATCGACTTTTCGGAAAAATATTTCAAAGGGTCGCAGCGAGAAATTAAGTGGGTAGTGTGACTAAGCAAGTAATGTCTCAATTTCTGAGCGGTTCAAGTTAAAGCACAACAACTTCTCTCAAGAAAGGAATAGTTGAACTCGTACGCGGTGAACTTCTTATTGAGATAATAAATGGCTTGTTCCTTCTTTCCCGAGTCGTCATATTATTCCAATACATATTCCATAGCCTCATCCAGCACGGACAGATACATGATCAGAGGTCGACCTGACTTGGGTAGCACTAAAACTAAAGAGTTTAATGGATAATCCTTGATCTTATCGAAAACGTGCTAACATTTTTCGTTCCAATGCATTGGCGCATTCTTGTTCAATAACTTGAAAGACTCACATGTAGATGTTAATTGAGTGATAAATCTACCAATAAAATTGATCTTTCTCAAAATACTTTTCACTTCCTTTTGAGTTTTTGGTATGAGCATCTCTCGAATTGCTTTGATTTTCATCGGACCAATTTCAACTCTCTTTTTACTGACAATGAACTCTAACAATTTACCGGCAGGAGCTCCAAAAGCACATTTTATAAGATTTAGTTTCAAGTTGTATTTCCTCAACCTTTCGAATAATTTATTCAAATTAACCAGATAATTTTCAACTTTTTTAGATTTAATGATAATGTCGTCTATATAGACCTCCGTCTCCTTATGAATCATATCGTGGAACAAAGTGATCATGATCCATTGATAGGTGGCTCCGGCAGTCTTCAATCCGAAAGGCAATATCCGATAGCAGAAGGATCCTCACGGAGTAATGAAAGCAATCTTCTCTCTATCTTCTTCGACCATCAGAATCTGGTGATATCCGGCGAATAGTCACCGAAAAATTCAATTTCATGTCTTGCGATGTTGTCCAGAAAAATATGAATATTCGACAACGAAAAATCATCTTTTGGATTAATTTTGTTGAGATCCCTATAATGGACACATATTAGCACTTCATCACTTTTCTTCGGAACAGGTACAGGATTTAAAAACCAAATGGAGTAATGAGATATATGATGATTCTGATATTTAGTTGCTTCTTGATCTGCTCCTTAATTTTAAAACTTATATCTGGCATAAATTTGTACGATTTTTGCTTTACTGACTGAAAACTTGGATCGGTTGGCAATTTGTGAACTATTATGTCTGTTAAAATTTCGGACATATCATCATACGATTATACAAACACATCTTTGAACACGATTAAGAATTCAATCATCTCTTTCTCTGCTCCTTATTCGAGTGCACATTGATTTTGATTTCTTTAATCTCCATCTTAGTGCCAATATTAATGGTTTTTGTCTCTTCTAAATTCGATTTGAATTTCTCCTCATATTGGTCGAGAATTTCAGATTTCATAATTTTAAATTTGTGAGAGATATTGAATTTGTAATCATTGAATTCCAAACTGGTGATATTCAAAAAATCAAAATAATTTTATTTCTGCCCATCTAAAAATGGAGTAAACATGCACAATAAACAAATAGAAAAGAATAAAGATGGATAAAAATCTTCCATTTCATTGAATTTAAAAAAGTAGACAGACATTGGAATAAAGATGAGAATTTTACAAATTGAAATATTAGTTAAAACAAACACATTCTCGACAGAACTGTACAGTGAGAATGAACTTTCATTTAAACAAAACGCATATTAACATGACTTTTAAAAGAACAAACAAATAAAAATAAAGTAGCTTTTTATCATAGATTTTGACCAAAGGGATCCCCTAAATTTACCGAAATTTCGTTCGAGAGAGAAGGTAATCTACAGTCCAATTTTGCATGATTTCTTCAGGGATGGTTGGGAACTCCATTTCTTCCAATAGCTCGTCCTAGCAGGTGACTCTAACAAACAGTTGACACAGACCCATTTCAATCCCCTCAATTAGGCCATCTTTATCCAATTCTGATAGGATTATCCCAGATGGTCGAGGAAAGGTGTATTGTAACAGCGGGATACTCATAGTGATATACTTTTCTTCCTTCTTTGCCTTCTTACGAGCTTGTATCTCCTTCTTGTTCTTGACAATCGGTTGGAATTCCAGTTCAAATGTATCTTTTTTCCCAGAAAGCTCTATAGGTTCCAAAATGCCTTGCAAATTCTGTCCCAAACCCTTCCCTATTTTATACCCTCCTTGAATCATCTCCTTAACCATCATGACACTGGCTTCAGGTGCATCTATTCTTTCTTTAGAAATCCATCCAACTAACACGATATCAACCACACGGTGAGGAAAATTAAAACTTTTCTACTACTTCCTCCGTCTGAACCAGAATTGACGATTATGGTACAGTCATCTTCAACGAACATAGTTATAAGTTGATAATTGACAATAAATTTCACCTTTTGATGAAGAGAAGATAGAACGGCACTAGATGTGTGGATCCAAGGTCATCCAAATACAACGTTGTAAACACTCGAAAAGTCCATAACTTGGAAAACCACTTGAAATTGGAAGGATCCTATGTCCAGTATTAAGTCAACTTCGCCCATTGATTCCCTTCTGACTCTATCAAATCCTCTTATTATCGTGGTAGATGGTCACAACTTAGCATCCAAAAGTCCAAGTTTCATGAGAGTATTTCACGGGCAGATATTTAGAACGGACCCATTATCTATCAAAACTCTCGGTAGTAACTTCCCATTACACCTTACTAAGATATACAATACCTTATTATGTCCAATCCCTTCAAGAGTCAAATCCTCATCAGAAAAGGTTATGTGATTAGCAGCCAAAACATTTTCCACAACATGAGTAAACTTGTCAATTCAAATATTCTTCGATATTCGAGCCTCGCTCAAAACCTTGAGTAACTCTTTTCTATGCGGTTCAGAGGTTAAAAATAAGTTTAGAATAGAAATCTGGGTGGGTATCTTGTCCAACTGCTCCATAATCTTGAACTCGCTTCTTTTCAGCAATTTAAAAAATATTCAAAACTTCCTTTTTAGTCACAGATGGCTTGGATGGTATCAGATTCTCCTCTACAATCTTTCCAAGTTTAGCGGCAATAACTCTCTCCCCTTTTAATACCTCGATATTCCCAATCAACAAAGCAGGCTCATTATAATCCATTGTGCTTCTTGCAAGTTATGCGCAGGTAATTGTTCATGAAATTCAAACACCACAGGTTCTGGCAAATCTAAGATGAATGGATCTGCATCATTTTCCAACAGCTCTTCTTCCAGTACAAAAGGTTTCTCGATTATCCCAATTACCTTATTCTCGTTCACAATATACTGGCTAGATTCCTCAATGATGCGAACTCGACCCAACAAGAACCTGTCTTGAAGAACCAAGTTGATCAAGCAGCGGAAGGATCTATCTTGATTAGGTTATGGAATAATAACTACCTTGTTAGACCAAAAGAGAACCCGTCTCTAGAAACCTAGTGGATTGGTTATTGGCTTGAAAGAACAAGATCATGTGATCATCTTGCCTTGAACACCACAAGTATCCAAACTAAATATTTGATACAATTCAAGAAGAAACTCAAGTTCCATCAAGGAACTCCATAAAAGGAGGAAACTCTCTTTTTATTAATTCATCTTCAATATCATCCCCCCGAATAGTTAAATAAAGTTGGCTATTTATAGTTTTACAAGACTCAAAAGCCTAATTTAAATTGGAAACAATACAAGTTTCCTTATTTGACTTGATTTCCAAACTTGACACAATTTCCTAAACAAATTTGGAAGCAATTAACTATTTTCCTAAAACTCTAATTCAACTAAAATGGGAAACTAACTAACTCAAATTGGCTTAATTATGGTCAACATGACCTTAGCCTTTATTCCCTAATTCAAACAACTTACTTAACCCTCAAATTAACTCTAATTAACAACTAATATTGCTGAAAACTCAATTGAATAAATGATAACAAGAAATAAGCATGAAACGGGGGTTGAATCTTCAATGATTCTCGAGCCCGATTGCACCATCAACCATCATTGGAATGTGAAGACTTGTAAAATGAATTTTCTTGGACTTGAAAGGAATCCAAATGTTCATGTTCTCATCATTCCCCTCCCCTTGAAAGACAATTTGTCCTCAAATTGAGTGCTTGCTTACAAAAGAGTAACTCGGAAAATGTATTGATATATGCAATCCAAGAAGCATGTGTGAGGACGCGTAAAACCCCTTATATTTTTCTTAAAATTCCCTTTAATTTGGAAATTATTACTTTACAATAGGTTTACTACACACTCACTTCTCAAATAGCCACAAATAATCTTAGAATCAAGGGTTTTCGTTTTACTTCCACCGTTACGACAAACTAGGGTTTTACGTTTTTTTCGTGGTGTGAGTAATCGGTACGAAGCGTATACTAGATTTAGTGATTAAGAGTATATTCTAGATGATATTAAATGTGTGATTAGAAGTGATAATAATAAGTTAGTGAATTAGAAGTTAAAACCCTAGTGTACGCGATTTAAGGAAAAATCGGCTTGAACCGGCCGGTACCGTTCACTACCGATTGAACACCCCACTTAACCACCACTTCATTAACTTAATCTCATTGTCATTAGGACCAAAATATCAGCCCTAATTGAGCTTGTGAGCCAGCCGAAATTATTGACTAGAAAAAGAAAGGAAAAGAAAAAAATTCAAGATGAAAAATCATAGTGACAAGTGGCGGCCATCCCATGGTTGTTGACCAACTAATTTCCTTCATATTTATCACCAAAAATCACTTCCATTACCCCTTATTTCTGCCATTCCAACCGTGGCTTGAGGAAGAAAAAAAACAAGAGGAAGAAACTCCATTTTTCATCTTGAGTTTAGCTCATTTGAGTGAAGAATCAAGAAATCTAAACCGATTAACTTCCAAATTAGGAGCTTAGGAAGCTAGGGGTGCTCAAGTTTGGGAAGGAAAGGTGAAGGATAACTCTTGCAAGCATCTTAGTAAGGTGGTATGGCTGCTCATCCTATTTCTTTTCCCTTAATCTTGCTTAAGTTGTGTAGCAACTTAGATTCTTGGTTAATGATAGCTATTCTAGTAGTTTTGATAATTATGGTGATTTGTTTGAGTTAGGGTTGGGATTTTCCAATCATAAATCTTGTTTTTAGATGGCATATGGTGTTTATAATCTTGTATAGGAGGGTGAAGTAGTGATTCAAGCTAGAAAAGTGAAGTTTACACCATAAACTCATCAAATTCCAGATTAGAGCTCCCATGATGCCCTGTTCTGCCCAGTTCTAGTCGGCCAAGATGGAGGCCGAATTAGGCTTAACTCAAAACATGAAAGTTGTAGGAAATGATGTTTTATAGATGCCTGTAAAATTTCAGCCCAATCGGAGTACGGTAGGATGTGAAATGACCGAAATACCCTCACTGCCCCAAGCTGCAATTCGTACACAGTTTTGTGAATTCACCAGTTTGGGTTGCGTTTTTTACCCTGATTCGCATCCAATTAGCTTTTGGCCAAAACACAAAACTTGTAGCCCTATGTTTTATCTTTCCAACCCCTCTAAAAACACCCCAAACGGAGTTGTGTAGCCTGAGTTATTGCCGGTTAAAGTCAGTGCTGACAACTAGACTGATCACGAACTTTTGGATCTGGGAATTGCAATTCGACCTAGATAACATGTGAATTAGGTTAAGATGCCTTCATGAAAGTTGTACCCCTCTGTCTTAGCTTCGAAACGGTATAAGATTCACCCTGATTAGATAAACGTAGCTCCAGTTATGACTAAAATGCTACGGGATATCAAATCTGCCGTTCAGTTTGTGTCTTCAAAATTGATTTCCGATTGTACTATTGCACTTGGGTTGTACTTGGATGATTTTGGAGCCTAATGAAAGGGCTATTGTGGTAACCTTACTCCTGTATTATTGTGGGGCTGAACTTAAGGAAATGAAGGAAGCCAAATGGCTGGAAAATTTGGTAAACACAAAGGGCGTGCCGCCCAAATTGGCACGCGAATGTTAAGTAGAATTGCACTCGCCTTGAGTAAAGCCTTGAGGATGAATTTAACTCGATTTGCCTAGGTTATTCGAGTTCCCTTTTGTGGAGGTATATAAGTTGAAATTCGGCCGCAACGTGTACCCTTGGAAAAATGAAATTTACAACTAATAGAAATATCTTTTCCTCGTTCCTTCGATTTAAATGGTATTTCAAAGTAGAATTTCTACCAAGTTTCACAGTGTGTATAGCGAGCAAGAGTTTTACGTATATGCTCCAAATGAATTTCAGTTTTTTGATTCTCGTTAAACGAAACGTCTAAGTTTCGAATCTTAATCGATTTTCAAAGCTCTTAAACGATATTTTATCGCAGATTTGGACTCCAAACCAGGAGTACTACCTGGACGTGATCACTAAAAGCACTACATCTTTTGGTGAGTGCTTTCAAATACCTAATTGCACTTGATACTTGTATTTAATACTTGAATGAGATGCTTACATGTTATATGAATGGATTGAGAGGGCAAGCGTGTACTTTATCGCACTTGCCCTAATATGACTTGTTCTCGATTTTTGAGTTCCATTTTAAATGATATACGTGCATATGAATTGTGATTATCTGGAATTCCAGAAACCCTGCGGCTAGTTAATCGAGTCGAGCCGGCAAGGACTTGGTCGATTAGATAACGAACCCTGGGTAGTTAGTGCTGTCGAGTGGAGTGCTACCTCCTCGACAAATCGGTATACTCGAGTATTACCACCAGTGTTTACTGTGGAGTTCGGGCCCGGTAAGGGGTTTGGTCGGTGGACGGAGATTGGAGTTAAGTGGTGTTCTACTGGATTAATTACCTTACTTGAAAGTTGACGGAGTGTCAACTACCAATCGATCAAGCTATGGTGGAGCCGTTATAAAAGCAACTGTATCCTTATATGTGAAATACGGAATATTTATCTTTGGCTATATAAAGTGTTATTACTCATTTTCTTGGCTTGTTTTGCTCGCTATTTCGCTATTGTGCTATTTCTACGTTCTTTGATGAACAATTTCATATTTGGAACCTCACTGAGCTTTAGCTCACTCCGTTAGTTTTGTTTTCCTTACAGGGGGTACGAGCGTGGCGCGAGAGTTATAAAGACTAGAGTAGTCTAGTTGTTTTAAATTTTGAAGTTGTACTCGCGCTAGCACCTGACTAGAGTTTGTTGTACTCGAGTTGTTTAAATTAAGGTGTGTAGAGTCTTGTATATGTATTTGAACATCAATGTATATTTATTAAGTTTGAACTTGTTGCGGTATTTACTAGAAATGGATGTACGTTTTCTTTCTCGAGCCCTAGTGAGTGAGTCCTGGCGAGAGTTGGGCAGGCGACTCGCCAAACCCTAGGGTGAGCCCTAGGGGGAGGTGGGGTCGTCACAGCATGTCGCCAACTCAACTTGATTATGAACACGAACCATTGCACATGCTCCATTTGTCAATCCAATTGTACTTGGTTGGAATTTAAAAGTTTAGTTTGCTTGATTCTTGGATTCACTTTTGGAAATCAAATTGCTATTTTGTGAAGGTTTCCTAAGTGTATTTTTGGATTTTGACAGCTGATAATATGAACCAAGTCTAACAAGAATTAGAAATCAAGAATGTGGAAATAAGATTCCAAATCCCTCTCAATTTCCAAATCCAGCGCAAGGCTGCCTTTTCTTGTCTTTGTGTGTCCGAATTGTTCTCCTAAAAAGGGGTGACTAGTGGCGGCTAACTCTCTAAAATATAGGAAGAGATGGCTGAAAGTGAGGATAAGATGAATGAACTAAGGAAAGTTTTAAAAAGTAGGAAATGTGATGGCTAAAATGTAGAAATGGGTCTTTGATTGGAAATCAATCAAGCTTTGGCAACCAATCAAGATTAGGAGACCAATCAAGGTTTGGAAACCAAACAAGGTACCCACACTTCAAGATTCAAGAGGATGACTTTTAGGGTTTTCAAAATATCAAGATTTTTTTCAAGAATCCACTATGCAATCCAAGAATTTCAAGAAATTACCAAGCCAACTACAAGAAATAAGAACAACAAGAAACAAACACAAGGTAAAAAAAAAAGGAAAAAAATTTCAGATGAACAGTACTGCACAGTATGCTACAGTAGCGGGGGATGAACAGTACTACTACAATAGTGAACAGTGCGATGAATAGTACTCTGTGAACAGTCGATTTTTTTTTTGACGACTCAACACAAGGTTACGACTTCACTTGGAAAATTTTTTAATGGGAGTTAAACCCTTGAAAAACCTGTTTTCAAGAACATAATCACACCAATAAATTCCAATCTCGATCAATCGAAGGGGTAGGTTAGACTCAACTGATAAAATTAAGAAAACAAGAATCAAAATTTTTTTTCTTTTAAATCAAAAGGTGGCTAGGGTTTTGGTAGAAACATAAATAGAAAAAAACAAAAAAAGAAAAGGATATTAACCTGAATCAAGAGCCGAATTTCTTATACCAAATGATGCGAACTCGACCCAACAAGAACCTGTCTTGAAGAACCAAGTTGATCAGGCAGCGGAAGGATCTATCTTGATTAGGTTATGGAACAATAACTACCTTGCTAGACCTAAAAAGAATCCGTCTCTAGAAACCTAGTGGATTGGTTATTGGCTTGAAAGAACAAGATGATGTGATCATCTTACCTTGAACACCACAAGTATCCAAGCTAAATATTTGATACAGTTCAAGAAAAAACTCAAGTTCCATCAAGGAACTCCATAAAAGGAGGCAACTCTCTTTTTATTAATTCATCTTCAATATCATCCCCCCGAATAGTTAAATAAAGTTGGCTATTTATAGTCTTACAAGACTTAAAACCCTAATCTAAATTGGAAACAATACAAGTTTCCTTATTTGACTTGACTTCCAAACTTGACACAACTTCCTAAACAAGTTTGGAAGCAATTAACTATTTTCCTAAAACTCTAATTCAACTAAAATGGGAAACTAACTAACTCAAATTGGCTTAACTATGGTCAACATGACCTTAACCTTTATTCCTTAATTCAAAAAACTTACTTAACTCTCAAATTAACTCTAATTAATAACTAACATTGCTGAAAACTCAATTGAATAAATGATAACAAGAAATAAGCATGAAACGGGGGTTGGATCTTCAATGATTCTCGAGCCCGATTGCACCATCAACCATCATTGGAATGTGAAGACTTGTAAAATGAATTTTCTTGGACTTGAAAGGAATCCAAATCTTCATGTTCTCATCACTCAAATTCTTTCTCAGTGGTAATAGCCCTATAGTTCCTTTATGCTTAGGAAGAGGATTCTTGCTGACGTTTGACCTTGATTCACCTCTTCTCCTCAAAACTATGTTTTCGGCTTTAATTATGTCTTGAATCTTATACTTTAATACCCAACAATTGACAGTAGAGTGATCGGAACTCCCAGAATGATAGGCAAAAATGACTTGGGGATCATAGCCAACAGGGATACCCCTAAGATAGGTTTTAGAGGGCACCACGCCAATCTTACCAGCAGTGTTAAGTTGTTCGTATAATTGATCAAGATGCTGGCCCAAATTGGTAGATCTTGGTTTGGTTTGAGGTTTCACTAGTTTAAGTATAGTTGTAAATTTGGTTATTTAGTGGAATATGTCTTGGGTTATACGGGAGTCGAGGTCAATTTTGTACATTTGTGTAGTTGGGTCAGGGACGAGGGTGGTTCACAATAGTGTGGTAGACAGGACGGGAGTTCGGGTAATACGGGTAGGGAGATGAGTAGGTGGGGCAGTTTCTCCTTTTTTCTTCTTGAATTGGGGCTTCTTTCCACTGTTATTCTGACCTTGCAAGACTTCTAGTTGCATTTTCAAGTTGACATGTTAACTATTTTTTCTGTCTTGACTAACTCATCAAATTCTTCCAACTTGTTAACAATAGCTGTGAATGAGCATCTAGTGATATGGAAAATCTCCTCAAAGTACAGTGGGTGATGAGTTTTAATGGATGTTTGGATAATTTTCTCCTCGGTCATGGGAGGTTCCACCTTTGTGGCTAACTTCCTCCAACACTTAGCATAGGTTTTATGATCTTCCGATGGTTTCCTCTTAGTCCCTTCAAGTGTTGTCCTTGTTGGCACAAGCTTGTAATTGTATTCATATTGCCTCACAAAAGCCGTAAATAAATCCAACCAAGTTTTCATTTCTTCTAGCTTTAGATTAGAGTACCAATTCAGGGCATCACCCTCCAAGCTTTCTGGGCACAAACGCATAGGCAAGTTCTCATCATCTACTGGCTTACCCAACTTGTTTGTGAATATTCGGAGATACGTCTTCGGATTTCCGATGCTATCATACTTGCTAATTTAGGAGTTTTAAAACCCATAGGCAACTGGATATCCGGGAAAAGATAGAGTTCGTTGTAACTAAGCCTCCGTGTTTGTTCAATTCTTGGCTCTTTTTTATGAATTCATCAAATCGGTCCAATCTGTTTAGCAAATTTTCGTCGATCAGGACGGAGGGTTCATCAGATTCGACCTTCGTGTGAAAGGCGATGTCCAATATGAATGGCTCTATGGTAGGGTGATGGGGTCCTTGAGGGTTAGATGAAATGTTCCTGTTGATTTATGAATAATTTTGAAAATTTTGATGGCTAATCGGGTTGACGAAGATATTGCTTGGATATGTATGTGGTAAAGTGGGGATGAGATAAGTGATAATATCTTCAAGTGGACTTGTGAAAGGTGGAACGAAAGTAGTTTGATGGTGCGACATGTGAGGTGGTGGGTTTTCTAACTCATGTTGGTTATTTTCGACAAATAGATGGTTGTTTTGAATACTGCCAGTGTTGTTCGAGGCCAATTGATCAATCATGCGCCTTTGTGTTGCCATTTCTATACCTAGTTTATTAAATTTGTTTAGCATCTCACTTAATTGGATTAAGGCCAGGTGGCCAAAGGTTTGGGAAAAAGAAAAAGCAAGAAAAATGAGTGGAAATGGGCCAAAAGAATGCTGCTGCAAATTCTGTACTCATTCCTCGTTCATGGCTTGTACGAGAAGCCGGAGGATGATACACACGTGCGGCTTTTCTTTTTTTTTTTCACAAAACTGATTTTGATTTTTCTAAAAAATGATTTGAAGTGATTTTCTTCTCTTCCTTTTTTTTTTATAGAAAAAGTAATAAATAAACAAAAATAATAACTAAAATAAAAGGAATGTAACTAATTTAAATAAACATAAACATAAACTAAAAATTAGTGAAAATAGGAATAAAAATGAAATAAAAATAAAAATAAATGATAAAATCTTGGTGTCTACACATATACATATGTCTATGTAGACATATATGTGTGTGTGTGTGTGTATGTACGTTTATATGTGTGTATATGTTCATGCACACACACACACACACATATATATATTTATATCTATACATACCTCTGTATGTGTATGTGTGTGCATATATATATATATATATATATACATGTATGTATATATAACACACATATGTATACATATTACATATATATAAAATATATTTATGTTTATATATGTATGTATATACGTTTATATGTATTTATATGTTTATGCATGCACACATATATCTATATATTTATATATATACATACCTATGTATATCTGTGTGTGCATATATATATATATATATATATATACATGCGCGCACGCGCACACACATATATACACACATACACACACACATATATATTTATCTGTGCATGTGTATATAAATATATACATATATATAAGATTTATCTGTGTGTGTAAGATTCTATTTTATTTATCAACTAGACATTTTATACGCACAAAAGGAATAAAATATTTAATGAAAAAGAACCAATAACCTATACAAAACTATATCTGCAAACAAAATAAATAAATAAAACAACCACTCACATTAAGTCAAAGTATGAATTAACCGGAATAATTGCACAAATGTTTCCAAACGTATCATCTCTCATTTTTATTTTAGGCAATATATAATGAAATATATAGAATCATAGAGTCAATCTTCTTTTCAAGAGTATATAATGGCAGTAATTAAATTTATCAAGAATATATTGTGTGAGCATTCATTAAAATAGTTGTGAAATATATTTACTTACTGTTTTGTGCTTGTATTCATTAATACCAATCAATACTTAATATAATGAATAATCTCTACACTTTCTATATACATACATACATATATACACACACACACACATATACAAGCAGTAATTAAATGTATCAAGATTATATTGTGGGAGCATTCATTAAAATAGTTGTGAAATATATGTACTTACCTTTTTGTGCTTGTATTCATTAATACCAATCAATATTTAATAGAATGAATGAATCTTTGCACTTTCTATATACATATATATATACATACATATATATATATATATGTGTATATGTATATATTTAAATATGTGTTTGTGTGTATATATATACATATACACATAGATATATATATGTATACACACACATGCATATATGTTCATTATAATATATAAACACACAAACACACACATAGATATACATAGATAAACAGATGGACTTACATGCAAACATACACACACACACACACACATATGTATATGTATATATATATATATATATATGTATATATGTGCACGTATATATATGTGTATTTTTGTGTGTGTATATAAATATATATACATATATATATGTGCATGCATGCATATATTTGTAACATTCTATTTTATTTATAACTAGACATTTTATACACACAAATGGAATAAAATATCTAGCGAAAAAGAAACAATAAGCTATACGGACTATATCTACGAAAAAAATAATAATAAAAGAATCACTCACATTGAATTATGGTATGAATTAACCGAAATAGTTTCTCAAGTATTTCTAAAGGTATCTTCTCTCTTTTATTTTTGGCAATATATAACAAAATATATAGAATCATGGAGTCAATCTTCTTTTTAAGATTATATATGTATATATGTATATATAAAATTTGTATTATATACACACATAAATATATATATATATATATGTGTGTGTGTGTGTGTGTGTGTGTGTGTATTGAGTGTAGATCTTGAACTAATATATCTATCAAACTTATGGAAGGCAGTTCAAAATTATTTATCTACCTATACAAAAATTTTCAATCAACTACATGGACATTGAATATGATTCTTTGTTGTGTGTTTTTATGATAACTATTTCTTAGTTTGGATTAATAGTTTTTTAAAAAATTTAATTTTTATATTTGGAATCTACAATAACACACTTCAAAAACACCCTAACAAATACTCTAAATACACACAACCCAAATGCACTTATCCAAAATAAATAAATAAACCCACCACCTATTTCTTCTACTAATGGGAATTCATCTAATGTTTGGTGTTTTTCTTATTTTCTAAGTTTGCATCTCTCGTTAATGGCTATTCTATGAAAGTTACCTAGTCTCCTTTCTTAAACATCCCAACCATATTAAAATCGCCGTAAATTGAGTTTTTCATTTGATTTTTATTTTTGAGACAAAGAGAAATTGATTAAGTTAATATCCATCGAAGGTTAGAATAATTATGTAATAATACATAAAATTTCACAACTTAAAGAGAAAATTTAAATCGATGGTAAGAACGATAACAAATCTTTTTTTATGAAAAATATGGCATTTGAAATATAAGAAAAGCCCATAAAGAAGCCCAATGCAAGAGACCTCGAGATATGTTCCTGTACGTGCTTAAATTACAACACAGGAAATGAAGTATGTCATAAAAAGACTATCCACATTATTATGTGACCATAAAAAGACTATCCACATTGGAAAAAAAAATTGGCGATCTTTCATATAAAGTGTAGTATATAAAATTTATATACCTGTTACATCATCAAATTTTTAAGAATGTTAAAGGATATCTTTCGATGAATAGTTAACCAGAATTTTTTAAAAAAATGAACTAGGACCAACCCATACGTTAGCAGATTTCCCTTTACATATTAGAAGCTTAACTTTAGAAAAAGCTGAAGCCTCCTTATTCAAAAAATATCAACTTATCCAACTTTATCTTAGAAAAATAGCCACCCAAGATCTTTCATCAAAAGGTATTGGGATTACTTTTAATTTCCATAGAGACTCTACAAAAGTTTGTCAACCCACTTGTACCAAACCTAAAGTAGACACTAACACATGTAGTTGCCAGCTTACCTTGTTCATATACAGTAAGCTTGAATTTTCCCATTTATCAGCCAATGAAACTCAAAGTAGCACAATTGGATATAGAACCTACACCACAATTTTTATTGGATCATGGATTATTGAGCCAAATTATTGTCAATGTTCTAGAACAAACCCAAGGACTCAGCATACATTTGGGATTAACACTGGTAAAGAAGTTAAGATTGGAAGCCATTGAGCCATGGCAGAATAAAGTCCGCTCCACCAAAATGGACTGTAACTGAACTAAAACCGACCATTCATAGAATATGGGTCACTGGAAGTAGCACGATGAAGTTTCAGCAAACAGTAACATATACAGATATAGAATTATGCAATAAAACTATGCTCAAACAAACCCTTCACAAACGGATGGAGACATTAGCATATAAACACTTCAAAATAGCAAAAAGGAATGAAGGTTTCTGGTTGTTTTCAGAAAATAAAATCCAGAAAATATATATGAACAGCCCTTTGACACTAGCAGAAGTTGAATTTGCATTCAATACAAGATTTCTAGAGTTATTCGACTTCTACCATGGGGAATATAGGCTGTGGAAAGAAGATATTCTCCCCAAAGCACTAATTGACGTTAGCAATGCCGATTATGAAGATGGGGATCTATAAGCACTCATTAGGCTAGAAGGAATGGCTAATCTGAACACATAAAGATAGCGACAGCTAGAAAATAAACATTAGCTTTTCGGATTTAAAATACTTTGAAGTCCAAAAAAGTTAGAACAGATGGAAAGTAAATATTCTTGTAAACATTAACTTTTCGGACGTGTATGTATGTATGTATGTATATATATATACATGTATCTATGTATGTGTGTGTTTATATGTTTGTATATGTGTGTGTGTGTGTATATATACACACACACACATATACATATATTAAGATATATTTCGGGTATTATATTTTTTGAAAATATGTTCTCCGTTTGGATTAGCTGTTTTTGGGGGTGTTTTTGAAAACTTTGCTGTAGCAGAGTTTTTAGAGTATATTTTGGAATATTTTTAGAAAATATTTTGGGATATTTAAGAGTAGAAGAGTTTCTAGAATATATTTTGAGATATTTTTAAAATTTTAAAAAAATTTAAACTAATTTTTAGATTATCTTTTAGAGTACTTTTTAAAAATTTTTATTGTATTTGAAAAACTAGTTTTTGAAAAATACTCCAAAAACAGGAGATCCAAACAGAATTAATTAAAAAATTAAATATATACAAGGGAGGATAGACAAGATTAAATAGAGAAAGAATATAAATACAAGAGAGGATAATAGTTGTTAGTATATGTATATATATGGTAGGTTATGTGAATATTAGGTATATTAATGAGTATCCTAAAGGCACCCATTAGAGAAGCCTTTTATTTATTAGCTAGACATTTTATAACCACGGATCATATCTACAAAAAAAAAACAAATAAATAAGACAAACACTCACATTAAATTATGGTTTGAATTAACCGAAACAATGACTCAAATGTTTCTAAACTTATCTTCTCTCTATTTTATTTTCAGCAATATATAACAAATAATATAGAACCACGGAGTCAATCTTCTTTTCAAATTATATAATGGCATTAATTAAATGCATCAAGATTATATTGTGGAAGCATTCATTAGAATAGCTGTCAAATATATTTACTTACCTTTTGTGCCTTTTATTCATTAATACCAATCAATCCTTAACAGAATGAACGAGTCTATATAGTTTTTGCAACATTAGCACAATAATCCACCCCAAAGTATTACAAGAAACGGAATGACAATGAAGAACTCTATGACTCTTCTGATGCTTTGTCTCTTAATTTTTCAAAGTCTCCTTAGCCCAGCAACTCCTGCCAGTGAAGGTACGTATATGAAATCTCTAGGAAAATTTTTTTACTTTGTTATCTAATCCTCAAAATTTTGGCCTTTAGTTTAAACATGTCAAATGCAGGTCAATACTGATATGTTCTATTATAATCAACCCTTAATTGGATCTTATCCTGATTAGAACAGCATACCTTTGTGTGAAGTTTTAGAGGCTTTTTTTTTTTTCAAAGAAGAAATAAGACCTTATCTTGTCTTCATCAATTACACATGCAAAAGGGGAACATGTAGTTTGTTTGATACATGAAGTTTGTTTATTCATAGGTATTTCACTACATATTATACCAAGAGTAGAAGGTGAATTTGACTAAATTGAATCAAACAAGTAAGGGTTTCTTCTGGACCTGTAAAATCCTTCCAGAAAAGCAAATAATTTATATTTGGATTCTTCTATTCTGTGACGATAAAAGTTGGCCTAATGTTTTTGGTGTTAGAATTTTATAGTAGGTCACTGAAATTTGTAAGGTGAGGAAAATGTCAAGATTTTATTATGGGTCTATCCCTTTTAATTTTCATAATTTTTTTTAAAAACAAATCTTCATATTCTTACCGTTATATTTTTCCTATATAATTCAGTGGTTCCAATGTTTTAGGTGACCCTCCACCACACTATTGTTGGGATCACTTGAAGCTTGACCATGTCTGTGGAGGAGCAGATGATTGCCGCGATGCGTTCATAAGACATGACCCACTTGGAACACCCTATTCTGATTGTCATTGTGATTCTGATCCTTACTCTTGCACGTGCAAAATACAATGTTAGATGAAATTGTCATAATTATAATATGTTACTCTATTTGAATAAGTTTTTATGTTCTCTTCGCATTCATTTTGAACATTATATATATTTCCCCCTTGATGGACATCGTTTTCATAGGGTCAAGGGTCCTAATTGGTATTGGAAAGAAAAGTGTTAAGTTTTATTTTCTAATTATGCATGATCACCAACAGTTTGATCTGCTAATTGATAGAACTATTAGTGATTTTACATGCGATTTCGAACATCTTACTATATAATAAAGCGTGAGTAGGGATTAGGTGTTAACAAAAAGCGTTGCCATTTAACCTTTCAAAAATATCCTTCGAATATTTACCATTATTTATCTACATCTTATTTGGAAAACCTCCTATTCCTATATAACTACCATTACATTATTATCACTATGCTTCTCGATAAACTGATTAACTAATCCACTAATGAACATTGCATCACCAACAAAAATCTCTCGAACTAATTTTTTATTCTATATCTTTTTTACTATTTGCTTTTTTTTTTTGAAAATATGCACACACTATCCCACCCACTAGTTCAAAAGAATGCAACTTCCAATTTTGGTTCCTGATTCAAAAAGAAAAATAAAAAAGAAGGAACGAAATGTTTGAGTCGTCTCAGAAGCTCAACTGAATTAGAAGAAACATGAATTAATTTGTTGCACCTGGTACTGTAGGGAATCATCTTCGTTGCAGTTTCTTAGGGATGACTATCTCCTTTAAAGGACTTTTAAGTACTCCCCTTTTTGACTTTGAAGTTCTTTCCTCACTGCTCGTCAGATATAGGGTTTTGTACTATCTAAAACTAAACTGATAATGTTGACCTTCAAGTCTTTCCTTGTTAATATGCAGTCTATACATCTCAATGTTATTACTAGATATACACCATCACATGTTCAATTTATGCCATTAGATATATGATAGCTCATTTAAATTTAAATTTAAATTTCAAATTTTGCTTATATGTCATACATCTAACCGTGATAACGTATATACTGTAAATGTATATAACATTTTCTCTTAAAATATTAAAAATGTAACGTCACAACATTTTAATCACACTTACATCAAACTTGTAAAGAACAATAAATCACCCAATTACCAAGAAGTGACTTAAGGTGCGCTTTGCTGGTAGTTGCAAAAGTACACATAATTTTTTGTTTATATCTATTTACTTTTTTTGGTGCTTTTTGACATTAGAGCAAATAGCGCGAAATGTCACTTAATTATTGCAATGTGCCACTTTTGGTCACTAAACTTTTTTATTAGCTAAAAATATCACTGAACTAGTAAATCTGTACCGTTTAGATCACTCCGTCTATTTATACCGTTAGGAGAGACGGAAACTAACTTTTTGAGGGGTAATTTCATCTAAAATGAAACTAACTTGCATACAATACTTTCAAACTAAGTACAAAACCACATAATCCATATTCTGAAATTACAATATAATGACAAGGTTAGGGGTGTTTTTGAAGATTTATTTTAGGATAATTTTTAAAAATAAAATAAACACCACTACCAGCACCCTGACCACCGCCACCGCCCCCTCCTCCTCTCTCCTCCCTCCCCCGCTTTCTCTCCTTTCTTCCTCATCAGCACCATCCAATCATTGATCACACGGCCAAAAATCAACAATGGCTCATCGCGAAGGAAGCACAAGAAAAGCTAGGCCGCCATTATTACTATACACACAATTAGCGAGATCGGGTGCCAAAGTAGGCCGAGGAAGAGAATCAAGCTCTATAATGGCTTAGTTCATCCTAAAATATGCCATGGGCATTGATGGGTGTCAAATTGACTGGAAGTCGAACATCTCCAGCCATGGGCGTCAAGTGCCAAGGCCTTCCTTGATTTGCTCTTTAGCACGTGTGATGTACTCAAGACTAGTGCCTCTGTGTACAAATCGCATCGAAATTGTGCCATTTGTTGTTGTTCTTCGGCGAGCTTGGATTGAAGGTCGCAGCTGGAGCTTTGGTTAGGATCAAAAAGGGAGGGAAGGGGGGTTCCAGTAGGAGGGGAGAAAAGAGAAGGCAGGGCGTAGGGGAAGAGGGAGGAAGAGAGAGGAGGGGACGGAAGGAAGAGAGAGGAGGAGGAAGAAGAAAGAAAAAGGGAGAGGGAGGAGAGTGGAGATGGGGGTGATGGCGGTGGGTGGCAATGTAGGTGATGGGTGGTTGTGAGTGAAGAAGAATGAGGGTATAAATTTTTTAACAGCTGTGCAGACGAAATTATCCCTCAAAAAGCTAGTTTCCGTCTCTCCTAACGGCATAAATAGACGGAATGATCTACATGATACAGATTTACTAGTTCAGTAACATTTTTGGCTAATAAAAAATTTAGTGACAAAAAACGGCACATTGCAATAGGATAGTGACATTTCACGCAATTTACTATTGACATTATATTGTTGAAAAAACTATTATCTACCTCAATAGAACCTCGGACAGAGTTTTTTAGGTTCTTAGATATTCGCCATATGTAATATCTCAAATCCATAAGACAGTCCATTTTGCACCTAAATGGGAACCCAAATTGAACCAATCTCTGTCATACTATTTTTCCCTCAGAGTTATGTTGTAAGACAGGTTTTTCAATTAAAATCAGTATTTTTTATTTGATGAGTGTGACAACATCAATGTGGTAATCTTTTTAAGCGTCTAATAATTATTGAATTAGGTGAATAACATGTAAAAAAATCATTTCGCCAATCTAACATTAGATAACAAACATAAGAAAGGAAAATAGAGATTGTAATAGAATTTTGGGTTCTACTCTGTCTCACTTGGTATATTTCTTATGCGCAATTATCTATAACTCTGTACTATTAAGTTTTCTGCCTAATATCATGGTATCCAGACGAAGACGTGCGCTAGGGAACAACAAATTAACATTTCAAATTTGAAACAACAAATAATAATTAACAAAAAGCACCAATAAATTATACAAATAAGTAAAAAATATGTAAATACATAAATAAATAAAAGGATACTAGCGTGATACCCTATCCCACATTGGAACAGTGAAGTGTTATAGACCAATATTTTAGTACAGTTTGAGCACTAAAGTCCAATTTGAGAAATCCATTTTGGGCAAGCGAGGACGGAGCCCAAATAGTTGGACTTGGCTATTGAGACTCTGGTCCCATCATGGGTTTGTGGGCTTGAGATGTGACATTTATGATATCAGAGCGAACTTGTGTGACCCCTTACGTCAACCTAAGCGCTATGTCGACCTAAGTGCTGGAGTCACCTCTAGGGTCCATATGAGCCACCTTTAGAATCCAAACATAATTGACTGAACAATTTGGATTATGGTATTGGGTTGGGCTTAGAACTTGAGCACTCAAATTCAACTTGGAATATCCATTTTGGATTATGAGGGGTGCCAATTATTATTATTATTATTATTATTATTATTGTTATTACTTTTAAAAAAGTGTAACTAATTCCAAAAAGTGTCACAATTTAGGGGTGCAGTAAATGTGAGTGTGATGTCAAAAAAAATGTGTGTATACTTACATAATGAGTTAAGTATGATTTAGGTGTTATGAGGGGTCTCAATTATTAGTTTTCTTAGAAAAATTTAACTAATTCTAGAAACTGTCACAATTTAGGAGTGCAGTAAATGTAAGTGTGTGTATTTACATAATAACTTAAGCATGATTTAGATGTCTTAATGAGTACCCATTAAACACCCGTTAGAAAAATCTCTATAAATTTTCCTAAACGTATCTTACCTCTTGGCCATATATCAACAAATCTGTAAAATTTATTTTGTCAATCTTCTTTTCAAGATTATAATGTGGGGGCATTAATTAAAGTTATTACCCTTCTGTGCACCTCTTCATTAATACCATGTAACAGAATCAGTAAATTGGGACCTTCGCAGCTAGTTGCTGCAACATTAGCACCACATTCCTTGCCAAAGTAATACTTATTACAAGAAAAGCAATGACTATGAAGAAAACTCTATATACCTTGTCATCTTTTCTCTCTTGATTTTCCAAAGTCTCTTCACCCCATCAACTCCTTCCAGTCAAGGCACGTGTATTAGGATGTAATACAAGATTTCTGGGTTCAATTTTCACTTTGTCATCTTTAAACCAATCAACTCAATTTCATTGATATTCCACTATACTTTCTACGAAGAACAGAAGTCGAATTTGACTATATTGATTTGAAAAAAATATTAGGTTTTTATTTTGGCCAGTACAAATCCTATCAAAAAAGCAAATAAATTTATATTTTACCAATATATATTTGCTGAAATTGTTTAATTGTGGTTACATGGTTCAAATATTTTAGGTGACCCCCCGCCACGCTATTGTCGCAAACACATGAAACATGGCCATGTTTGTGGAGGTTCAGATGACTGTTGCAAAGCATTCTTCAGAAGTTCACCGCTTGGAACACCATATTTTGATTGTTTATGTGATCTTCATCCTTACTCTTGCTCAAGCAAATTAATGTGCTCGACCAAATAATCATGATTATAATGATGATAATAATAATGTTTCTGTATTCTAATAATATTAATGGTGGTTAATTTATTTAGTTCTTATTGTGACTTATTACGATATACATTTTCTTTGGATTTGTTTTGAACAGTAACATGACCTTTTGACAGGATCAAGGGTCACAATATTTTGGAATGGGGAAGAAAATTAAAATTAATTGTTACATTATACATTACCAAGAATTTGATTTACTACTTGATTCGGATGTTAGTAATCAACATGTAAATCTAGATGAATAGAAAAATATAAAATAGTCATTTACCAATCCCACATAACAAAAAGAAAAAGGAAAAGGAATAATGGGAATTCTTGAGTTTTATTCTACTTCACCGGGTATATCTTGTGCACAATTAGTCAACTTGTTTTACCAAATATGAGAGCCCGTCCGAGAAATGTTTTAGTGATCAACCAAGTACCATTTCAGATGTATATATGTTTAGTCAGTGTAGACATTGTTCATAGACCGAATTTCCGACGAAGGGTTCTCAGTATTAGATAACTGTGATTAGGCATATCATTGGATAGAATCTAAGCTGAATTCACTTGATCCAGACTCCAACTCATTGAATTTATTAGTACTTAGATTCGGACCCAAACCCTCATGGGTTTGGAAAAGAAAAGGATTGACTTTAGTTTGCATCCGTGAATTAGTATCATTATTTCACTGTGCATTCTAAACTTCAATTTTGAATACTTTACATGCTAAACACTTAATTTTGAACACTTTGCATCCTAAAATCTTAAGTTTGTCCCATTTAACACCAATCAATGATTACGTTTGCAAAATTAACAAGATAAAGTGCGGTAAAATTTAATGATAATATACTATTTTGTTCCAACTATGATTCCTTAGTTTTTTTGACCATTTTTAGCACATTATCATTTATTTATATGATCTCAATTACTAATATTATTAACAAAATTAACGAGATAAAAGATGGTGCAAATTAATGATAATGTATTATTTTATTTTTGCTATGATACCTTGGCACCTTTTGATTATTTTTGGTACATTATTATTGATTTGTTGGGTCCTCCATGCTATTAATTTTGCAAAAGTTGTTATTGACTATATTTAAATAAGACAAACTTGAGAGTGCATTTGAGACTCACATACTTTTCTTCATCAAGTATGAAGAACATGCATATATTCAAAAGATTGCAAAGAATTAAGAAGTGTATATGCTTGACCTTTTTGCTACACAAGACCATCATCTTCAATTATCAAAAGAGATTTATCACAGAATCATGTATTAGAACTAACTATAATTTTTTTTTTGGTAAAAAAGAACCAACCGTAATAATGAGACAAAATGTAAACCTCAATGCGTGTCACAAGCTCATTGAAAGCTAGTTTCTTGATTTAAGCCTCGGCTACTTACAAGTTCTCCGATCATTAGATCATTAACAGCTTTCCTAAGTCGTTTTTCTCTGAAATTTCTTGTCTTTTAGACAAACCTTCGAGGACATTACCAAGACAGACAATGTATTATAAATGTAGAAGATACTTGAACATATTTCTTTGTAACTTGTATAAAATTGACAGGTTGTCGATGCCTGTGCAGTAATAAAAATAAACCTAGTTGCCAATTAAAATAATCAAAACTCGATTCTACGTACTGGAGCAGGGACTCTAAGTGTGCAATGAGTTACTTGATTTACCCTGTTGCCGAAGAATTTGTTTAATCCGATATACCAGAATGAGATTTGCTTATTTACAAGGAATTATTGATTTGTATAAAGGGCAAGTAAGGTCGTCTTCTCAGGGACTGGGAATATTTGTCTCTTTTGAAAACCAAAGTAACACGAGGGCGTTTTTGTATAAAAAATGACAATTAAAGCAGTTCAACTAAAAATAAATAGCTAACTCAAAATTAAATGACAATTTACTAAAATCAAATTAATAATAACTAAACGTCTAGCCAAGAAATAACTTCAGCAATAGTTTACCTAATTGATCATCGATGCAGAGGCAATTTCAATTATTTACTAATAAATAGGTTATAACTGCCAAACAAGCGATGACAGTCAACCCCTCCTTACTGTGTCGGTGATTAAGGTACGCCCGTTAATCACTGCTCTAATTGAGAAATAATTCTAGGTACGCCCGTAAGATTTAATTTTCCAATTGCCTTACGTATTATAAGAGTCCTATTTTAACCAAATAACGTACTACCAGGGTTATTTTATATTAGCCTGCGTATTCCCCTGATAGAAATCCAATCATGCCAGTTGTCACTATTTTAAAGTAGTTAAAAAATTACGGATTTAATGCTCCAATTGACAATAGGTTACTAAATTAATTCAATATCCGGATCCAAGATAATCAATTAATTAAACAACTATAAGCAATAAAATCAGGGAATATGCAAATACCAATCATTACTTTATAAAAAGTATGAATCTTGGTATTAGGGAGTGTAAGTGTAAGCACTTTTTTATCTTAGTTTTTGTTATCACTAAATTACCCACATGTCTTTTAAGTAGAATTATTGCATTTTAATATGGCACTAATTAAAAGAAATAAAGCACTCCAATTGATTACATCTTAATAGTATTGGTAATTATAATTAAAAATTCTCATTAAAAACTATTTACCTACCTTAGGCTCCATCTCCAATTATTATATGCATCAACATTTATTAATTGAAGCATGAAAATTTCTCATTGGTCATTAGTTGAAATTGTAAAAAAAAAAAAATCAATGCCAAAAAGTAGATATTCTCTAAAAAATGGAGAAACATACGTGGAGAAGAGAACTCTTATTCATCTTATATCTTCATACAAACATCACAAGCAAATTTTACAATTATGACTTTTTACAAAGATTCATACTTTTCATATATTAATGATGAAGAATTTTTCATATTGCACCCAAAAAATGATGACACCTTTATAACTGAAATAGTAGTATTAAACTGGAAAAAAGAAATATGAAATAGCACCATACAAACCACTATTATCATTAATTGCAACAGATGAAAACAAGAAGAACTGAAAAAAATTGAAAACTATTTATAAAATGACATAAAGTAAATAGCAAATGAATTAAAAAGCTAAAATACAATTCAAATAATACCAAAGACGACATCCAAATCACTAATATCCAAGGGAAGACAAACATTGTTATTGACAATAATATAGTAATGCATCATTTGTATTGGTTTGATCAAACCAAGTCCATCCACCAAGCCATAAACCATCTCCAATGATCAAATAAGAATTATAATAAGAGTAAACTTAAAATGAAGAATCATAAAATGAAAATGATATTCGAATTGTAATTGGTGATGCTCAAAATACCCTTATTTTTCTAATGATTACATATATTTAGCGTATTGCAATATTAGTGAATAATGGAAGCAGTTATGAAATGAAAAGCTTCAAAATTAAGTAAATTTCATTTATGATGACAATTGTAATAAGATAGATTTAGTGCATTCCAATAATTGATAATAATGATAGCGGTTATGGATTAATAGTTGGCAATTAAAAACTAAAAACATTGTAATATACAAAAAATTAACATTAAAATTATTAATTAGCCACAATTCTCATGCCAATTGCATGATCACCAGAAAAACTAATACTAAAACCAAAAATATTGTGCTCATATGAAAAAAGTAGACTTGTTGGTTTTGTTTTGCATTGGATTGTGCTAAAAATATGAATAAAAGAAAAGGAAAATAGAAAAACTGCAACTATCTAATAGATGGACACTAATAAATAGAAAAACCAATATTGCCCTTGACACTAATAAATGGACAAGATTACATTGCATTTTCTTAATAATTAATAAGATTTATGCTAATAGTTACAAATAAACATTTCTTAAATTGTGGTGATTTTGGTGAATTAAACCAAAAAAAGAACAATGAATTCATTGCATTTCATCAATATTAATATCAATTATGCCAACAATTGTAAGAATGAAAAACATTCCCTTGAGTTATAGTGAATTAAATCAAAAAAATAAGAACAAATTTTATTTATGAATCATAAAATAATATGGAGAATCTTAGTGGTTAATAGTGTAACAAAAAATGATATTAGTTTTTGTGATGCCAAAATTACATTCCTCTCTAATAAATGAAAAATTTGTGTTGTATTTCATCATTAATAAATAATATCAAACATGCTAGTAGTTACAAAAATGAAAGATTCCTTACTTTTTAATTTACCAAAAGAAAGAAGATAATTTTTTTTTTTTACAAAATCCAAGTTTAGAGAGTACTTCAAACATTAAACAAAATACAATAAATTGTTACTATAAGTCTCTTAAAAAGTACCACTTGTCTTTTTATTTTTTGGATACAACTAAATTAAGCCTTAAGAGCACCGTTTTAATATGCGTTTATTAGCTTTGAGTACAAAAAAACTTTAATACAAAATATAATTGGAAATAGAGTACCAAGGTAGGCAAAGAGTTTTATGTTGGGAATTTATTTATTTAAATTGCAATAAAGATTAAATTTAATGAACTTTATCAATCATATTCTTGTAACAACTGACAGTATTAATGAATATTAAATTCATCAATGACAATAATAATAATAATTACAAAAATGAAACATCCCTTTGAGTTATGGTGAATTAAGCCAAAAAACATTTTTTAAAAAATATCAATTTCAAGGAGTACTTTACGGGTGAATAAAAATATATCCAAGTTCAGTTTGACTATTACATAATAAATAATCTTAAAGTCTTACAAATTTTAATCATATAAACTTTATAATCATAAAGCATGTCATCAATGAGAATTACAAATAAATTTCACCAAATCAAAATATGTTTCTTCAAAGTTACACTATTTAAATTTGAATTATGGAATTTCAATATGTTTATATACTATTATATTGCAATGTTATTATAGATCATTTTACAATCCACCGTTGGCAAACAAATAATAATAATTAGAAAATCTCACTAAAACTAATACACAATTCATAGAATGACTTAAAGGGAAGCAATAAATTATTCAAAAAATTAAAAATTTAAACTCAAATGGCATAAAAAAGAGCATTTAGATCATCTGAATTTAACCAAAAGACAAAAATAAAACAAAAATATCGATACTATTACAAAATAAAAGTGCTCTTGGAACAAAGAATGATTTATTGTTTGTATGTTTGTATTGGTTAGAGCAAACTAAGTTTAGAAAAATATAAAATAATATAAATAGTAAATATCACATTTTTTCTCAATAATATTTATTCCTTCAAAATAATTAATTTTCTGAAAATTTTAAAGGAAAAAAATCTAAAAGCATCATATTCACATGCAAAGCACGTGCTCCATTACTAGTAAATAAAAGAAATGGATAAAATTAATTCGATCTCACAATTTTTAGATGAGCAAAAACCTCCATAGTTTCTTAATTAAAAAGAGAGATTTAGTTCATCCGTGATGAGAAAAGCCCACACAAAGTTGTAGCAACAGTTGCGGCCATTGGCTTCGATTCAGATGATTCAATTCGTTGGAAATCAAGAAAGAGACGCAAAGCTACAGAGAATGACTAATTGGTTTCTGCTTGTCCACATACGAAGGGAGAAACCTCCATAAAAGACGAAAAAGGAAAAGTCAAAAAGAGAAACTCTCTGGTCCCAATTGTCTGCTATACTTTTTCCTATCTAAATCCTACTACTACTACTATGCGGCGCTCCCGAGGAAAAGGAAGACTCGCCAGTCTTTTTCCGGTCCCCTCTCTTCGGAAACTACCGAAAGGAGAAAAGTTCCGATCTTTCAAAAGTGCCCCTGAATGCCGTATTTGCCCCGGGAATAAGGAAGCAGAGTTGAATTGTTCTCCACCGTGTTGACTGCTACTAAAACTCTTTTCTTGATAGCCGTCAAATTAGCACTTGTTATGATATTTTTGTTCTACTCCCTGTAATAAATACAAGTTTCGAAAGGTGAGTAGAATCTGACAATTAACCCACATTTTGTAAAGTAATAGGAGAAATTAATTATAAAATAAATAATAGAATTGTAACCTATCATCACAGTTGAAGTTGATGAGCAATATGCAGAACTATTTTCCTTCACAATCAAAGTTTTTAAACCATTATATTCCCCTTGTACGTTATTTGCACCATCATAATCTTGATTATAACTGCAAACGAGTCGATTCGAGTCGTGTTTTGGTCTAATCGAATTGAGTTTCGACTTAATTTTATCAAACTCGAATCCGACGAACTGTCAATGTAAAGTTCAAGCTTGACTCAAATTCGAGTTGAGTTTGAGCTCAAGATCAAGTTTAAAAAACTAAAAAATAATTATTTTATTTTTTAAAAATGAATAAAATAATATTTTTTCTTAACAAATAATAAAATATTAGGAATATGTAATTTTACTATATATATATAATCAAGTCGGATCGCGAGCTAATGAACTGAGTATTTTTGAACTCGAGTTCGAACTCGAATTTGATTTGGTCAGCTCGAGCTCGATGTTGACCGAGTTCGAGTTAAACTTTGACTCGAACTATTCGTGAGCTGATCGATTCGTTTGCAACCCTAATATTGTCCACCGATTTGTGATATATACAAACCATACTTTTTGGAAATAAAGTATCTATTGCTTATTTAAGTGAAAGAATAAGATTTACATGTAGAATGCCAAAAAAACACTCAATTACATATCCATGTGAATCCACATAACATATGGTAACTGCCAATTGCTCCTTTTATCACACAAAATGACACACAATTCATGTCCAATGTCATTAACAATAATGCTTGTAGTCACACTTGTCAAAATATTCGTAATATCTTTCTGTATATCGGAACCAATGAGCTTGAGATTTTCAGGAGCATTTTCAAGGACGGGTTTTTATAGCATTATTGTGATCTACAATAAAATGCAAAAGTTTAGGAACATTTCCTTTATTTTATCCAAGTAATATGGCACTATAGCAAGAACGGTTGCTTCTCTGTAAAATCTGCGCATTGGATGATCAGGGATCTATTACAGCATAGAGAGGAAAGATGGAACCATTATCCAAGTTGAAGGAAAAGAAATATTGGAAAGCATT
Organism: Coffea humblotiana; assembly: GCA_023065735.1. NCBI lineage: Eukaryota > Viridiplantae > Streptophyta > Magnoliopsida > Gentianales > Rubiaceae > Coffea > Coffea humblotiana. Next base: position 12,558,187 of record CM041210.1, on the reverse strand, counting down.
ATGAAACTTGGATGTTCCTCCGAAGGTTAAATGTTTTGCATGGAGGTTGAGCTTGAATATATTACCCACAGGGGTGAATTTGAAGAAAAAGATGCAGGGCTTTAATTCATCATGCCCTTGGTGTGGAGAGCTGCAGGAACATGATCGTCATGTTTTCTTTGACTGCAAATTTGCAAGACAAATTTGGGAGCTCACAGACTTGTCCATAGACTTTCAAGAGATTAACGCATCATGCATGAAGGAACTCATGGGAATTATTTTTGAATCTGGTGATAAAATAGAAATACAGAGTTTTGTAATGACACTTTGGATGATCTGGCATGCAAGGAACAAGCTCCTATTTGAGGGAATTTGCATGAAGACAGAGGTGATAGTGGACTGGGTGAAGGCATATCTGTGGGAATTTAATCAAAGGAAAAAGAAAAATGAAAGTGGGGCAGGACAGGAATTGGTTAAGAAATGGCAACCTTCTGCAAGAAATCCATTGAAAATTAATGTAGATGCAGCGTGGTCAGAAGAAAAAGCAGGAATTGGTATTATAGTCAGAAATGAAGATGGAGAAATCATGGCTGCAATGGCTGAACGAATTGGCAAGATGTTGTCTATTGAGTTAGCAGAGTTGGTTGCAGTAAGTACTGGTTTGCAGTGGGCAAAGGAAGTTGGAATAGATGCATTCTGGAAAGTGACTCGATCAATGTGGTTCAAAGGCTTAATAGCAGGGAAGTGGATCTCTCAATAATACGGCATGTGGTACACAAAGTTCGGAAACTTAGAGATGAATTCCAAGAATGTCGGATTGCACGTGTATGTAGGACAGGAAATACTCCAGTCCAGTGGCGGAGTAAAAAAAAATTTTTAGCAAGGGGCAAAAGTAATTCTAACATTTTTTACCTACTCTTTTTTCTAGTTTTTTAAGAAAAAAATATTCACCAACAAGTACAAATAAGTACAAATGATACATATATTTCATGAAAAACATAAAAAGACAAACTCAAAATTATTAATATAATAATAATTTTATTTTAAAAAGCAAACTAAATCATTTATAATGGCTCATGATGAGTTTTCATATTTTGATAACGGGTTACAGTCTTTTCATTTTGAACTTTACGAAGTATATTTTTCACAATATAAGTAAGTAAAGAATCATTCATCCAAGTGTCTTCCATTCTATTTCGTAATCAATTTTTCACTATATTCATAACTGAAAAAATCCTTTTTATAGTAGCTGTAATAACAGATAAAATCAAAAGCAATTTTAGGAGTATATACACCAATGGATACACAAAACTTTAGGAGGCACTCTTAAAATTATACCAAATTTTTATGGGTATTATAGAAATTTAAAGGGACAGTAGGCCCGTGCCCCCAGTGTAAATCCGCCCCTGCTCCAGCCTACTTACTAGCTAAGTTATCTTAACCCAGGGGGCGGGGGGACAACTTTCCAACTTGCAAAAAAAAAAATTAGGCCTAGTAGTGGGAAAATGAAAAGACCAAAAAGCAAAAAGCAAAAAACCAAAAAGAAAAAGGTTGCATATAAGAGAGTGATGGTCATGCATGGTATTCAGAAGGCTTTAATATCCATCTGGGAATTTATTTTTGTTCAGTTTTCAAGTTCATTTGGGAGACAAAAAAGTTGCAGGTAAGGGTGATTGTAGAAGAAATGATGATGGAAGGGGGTTGTTCAAGCAAGAAGAGAGCATGGCCTAAAGATGACTTCACTGACGTGGTGTTGAAATGGTCCCTTCATGACATTTTTAATGAGAATCGATACAAAGATCAGGTTAGAATCTATGTTCCATACTTCATTTTTCATTTCTGATGATTCTTTGTTGCTTTCTTTTAGTCAAATACTCATAAGTAAAGTTGAGTTATTTTGCAACTTTCTCTCAAATTGTTTGCAACAAAAGTTTGACTAAAGATCTGACAAATGATGAAATGTATGCATTTTTTTTTATTTATGATTGTTTTGGAGTGAATCCACTTTGTGCCCTTAAAGTTCTGTTTTGTCGAAACTAGTGTTTTTATTTTTGACACTGTACAAAGTATAGTTATTTTAGACCAATATTTGTTAGTGTGAATGAAATCGGTCATATATTCAATCTATATCTTACAAGGAGGAAGACGGAAAAGAGAAAAATTTCAAAATTTAAGCTTGACTTTGAGGGCGAAAGTCATTTTATTATTTTATAACATTAATCTATTGTACAGTTCACTAGTTCTTTTTTTTTTTAAAAAAAAATTTTTTAGTAGGGGAGAAGTGGAATTTAAGAAATGGGGAGGATATCGTAAGATTCACCGGTACATACTAGTGAGAAATATAGCATAATATTTCAGACTAAAGAGTATATCTTATTTCTAGGCCTCTGGCTGTGGGTTTTCACTAAATATCATAGTCTTCAATTCTTTAAATATCAATTGAAATACTGTCACGTTGTATACAGTATGTATAGATAAAATTAGGTCTATATGATGGAAAATCAGTGGTTAAGAAGACAATGGAAAAACATTTACATCATATAATTCAGAATTTAATCTACAGTAAAAATAACAGAAAAAATGAACTATCTAATGTGATTCAGGAAAGTGAAAAAGATATTTGATAAAGAGTTTTAAACTTTTTTCACTTGGTAGAAGTACAAAATATAGTGCGAGAAACTTTTTCTAGTTACTTTGGATTATATGCTTCTTAGGAAGTAGTGGATGTTGTTTGAGTGAAAAGGAGGAACAGCAAAATGGTAACAAATTCTGGAATTTTATATCATTGCAATGGATGGGCTACAAATTCAGAAATTTTCGTTTGTTGGAAGTATAAAATTATTTGCTTTAATTGGATCACATTGTTAAACCTATATTTGTTATGGGGAATTGGGATGTCTCAATTCTGCTTCTTTAGCAATATGGACATGGGACATCCCAAATTGAGACTAGATAGACTTAAGCTATCTCAATCCCATTGTGGGATGTCTGAACCTCAAAAATTGAGATGTTTCAAATTTCAACAGCAATCCTTTTATAGTTCTGTAGTTGATTCTTCTTTGAGTTGTTGGAATGTTGATTCTTGAGTGGCACAGCCAGGGTGATCAATCTTAAGGCCATAGAGTTAAGCTTCTCTATTCCAGCGATATTGGCCTGCAGAAATTAATCTCTGGACACATCTTTTTGTCATACATTTTCTAAGATTTGAAAAATGAGGAACTCTTGTCTTCAATTTAGCTTCAATTTGTCTTTTTGTCAATTTTTTTTGGCTGTGCATGTCCAATTTTTGTTAGTGTTACACTATGCCATCATTTTTTTGATATTTGTGATACCGGTTAATTGAGCAACATTCAGTAGCTATTGCAAGAATATGAACTTTTGCCCTCAATTTAGATTCTGAGTGCAGTACATATTGTTTGATGTGTTTTTTGCTGTATGTCTCCAACTTTTGCTGGTGTTTTCCTTTTTCCTTTGGTTACATCAACTGCATTTTTCCTAGGCTTAATGTAATGAATGCCATCTCTATACTTTACAGGTACAGTGGATACCTGAATTGTTTGAATCATCAGTACGGAATTACCTTGGCTCTTACATCTACCCTTTATTGGAAGAAACACGAGCACAGCTCGCTTCTGCTATGGAATTGATACATCAGGCACCATTTGCTGAAGTACAAATTCTCGAGGAAGCAAAATCTTGTGGAAAATTTCTATACGATGTTAAAGTTGATCAATGGAAAAACAAATTTGTTGACCATGGTAAAGAGCTTTACAAAGTATTGCCGGGTGATGTTCTTGTTATTTCAGATTCAAAACCTGAAACCAGTTCTGACCTCCAAAGGATGAACTGGTCATGGACATTGGCATCGGTAACTGACATTAAAGGTGAAGGCATTGATGGGAGCACTTCATCAACTAAGTTTAAGGTCAAGACACCGGAAGACATGCCATTCAAGGGTGAGAAGCAGGACTGGCTTTATGTGGTTTACTTGACAAATACTATGACAAATAAAAGAATATGGAAGGCATTGCATTGGTTCAAAAATTTGACGCTTATTGAGAAGGTTCTTTGCTCTAATGCCATGGTAAGTATGAGGCTGAATTGATGCTTTCTCCATGGCATTATCTCAAAAAGACTTGAGTTTCCAAATTTGATGCCCAGATTCTTCCCCTTTTTGAATATACTTTTAACTGTAGGTATAATTTCACATTACAGTCAAAATGAAAGTATCCTAGCTAGTAACAGTGGATGTACCACGGTAGCCTGCCATTGCTCCCATTGCTTTTCACGAAATTTGTCAGATGTTAATCATAAAAGTATGATTAGGTATCCATAAAATTGGAAAATTGGCACCAGACAGAAAAGCAATTCTGTTCATCGCCAGTCAACATGAACGTGGAAAACTTTCCTCTCATTCTTACAGAAGACAATGCTCAATCTAACGATCCTATCAGCAAATTTGCCTAGCGACTAATTGTCAACATTCTACTAGCAAATCTGCCTCCATTCAAGAGAAGACCTTGTCCCATTTGTGCTATCTAGTGGACGTTTATGCTAAACAGAAATAGTTTAGATGAAGGTTTTATGATGTGTTAGAAGGTATTCTGTTCATTGGGGGAGTATGTGATTTTTCCTGACATTTTAGGCAATGCAGACCCTATAACATGATCTATATAATAGCTTTTCGATATCTCCCCAGTAAACCATCCCTGAATCATGAGTCTCATGACATTATAGCAATTGTCTAGAGAAATAAAGTAAAAAATCAATGACAACATTATTTTGAGAATTTTTTCCCAAACAGGGGACATACATCTTTACATGCTGAACATGAGAGATTATACCTAATGCCAGTGTAATAGCATTGGTGTAGGCTAGGTGCTTTCTTAAATTGTCGTATACTTGGGAAATGCAGCTGTTGTTGGATCTTGCCAAAAAGAGAAGATGAAAAAGAGAATGTTTAGCTGATTTAGTTTGGTTCAATCCTCAGCTTAAAAATGAATTTCACTTCTTCAAGTAATTTATGTTCACCATCACCAGGCTGGCTTTTGGAGCAAGTTAGTAAAATTCACCATTTTTACAATTAGATTTAGCTGTTTTGAAATTCAAAAAGAAAGGCTATAATCTTTTTGCTTATTATCTTCTCTTCAAAAGGATTAAGATGTGCCTCTTTATGTTTTCTAGAAATAATCTTTTGTATCTCAATCAATTGTTTACATGTACTTAGGTTATAGATACCAAGCTTGACAACAGGTCAATCTGCTAGTCCTCCATCTTCATCTCGTATTCATTGGTATCTCACTTGGACAAACATGCATTTGCTAAATCTAGAGAATCCATAAGATAGATATGTTTTGCTTTTGTCAAGTCGACCGCCAGGATATGAAAAATGTTACCATGAAAACACATACTTCTACAGTTTATGAACTAAGGTCATTGTGAGGCTAATTAATATGGAGATCGAATATTCAGCTGAACTATTTCTCTGCTTTTCAATATTGTGTGTTTTTTGGTTAGATGAATCTTTATTTTACTGATGACCCTTTATGTTGATATTTGCGGTGGCGTCACAGGTTGAAGAACAGTGCGATTCTTGTTCAGTAAATCACACTGGACAATTGTCTGAAAGTTTTGGATCAGATTTATACTCTCAGATGAATGAATCCCAAACTGAAGCCATAAGGGCGTCTCTCCATAAGATGACATGTGACCAGAATTCTCACATTGAACTCATTTGGGGTCCGCCGGGGACAGGGAAAACCAAAACAGTAAGTCAGATGCTCTTTATCCTATTAAGAATGAATTACAGGACTCTTTGTTGTGCCCCAACCAATGTGGCAGTAAAAGAAGTTGCATCTCGAGTGGTAAAACTGGTAAAAGAGGCATATGCTGCTGAATCTGAAAAATGTGATCCGTTTACTCCATTGGGAGATATTATATTATTTGGAAATAAGGATCGACTAAAAGTTGCCCCTGATATTGAAGATATATATCTTGACTACCACGTGAAGAGGCTTGTTGAGTGCTTTGCACCATCAAATGGTTTGAAACATTGTGTGCGTTCTATGATTGATTTGCTTGAGCACGGTGCCTCACACTACCATATCTTTCTGGAAAATGAGCTGATCAAAACCAAGGAAAACAAAGATGAAGCTCCAACAGATAAGCCAAAGTCATTTCTAGAATTCGTCAGAGCACGAGCAAAAGCTATTTTACCATCCCTCAGAAGATGTCTGATTACATTCTGCACTCATGTACCAAGAAGTTTTGTTGCAAAACAAAATTTTGAAAACATGGTACATCTGATTTATCTGCTTGAGTCTTTGGAGAAGGAGCTTTTTGAAAAGGTTTTGACCTCTGATATACTGGAGAAGCTCTATTCTTCTAGCATAATGGTGGAAGATTTTTCCAAAGCAGTCACGTGTACCTGGTTTCTGCCAGATATTAGAAGCAAGTGTCTCTTGGTCCTAAAAACCGTTCATTCAACTCTTGAAAATCTGGGCATCCCAGCCGCTGTGAATGAAGAATCAATAAGGGAACTCTGTTTCCAAATGGCTACCTTGGTTTTCTGCACTGCTTCTACTTCCTACAAGTTGCACAGGACAAATGTGGAGCCACTTAAAGTGCTGGTCATTGATGAGGCTGCCCAATTGAAAGAGTGTGAATCCCTTATACCACTTCAACTACCTGGTTTGAAGCATGCTATTCTTGTTGGTGATGAGTGCCAGTTGCCAGCAAGCGTTAATAGCAAGGTATGCAAATTGCTAGTGAATTTATACAGACCAATAGAATAATCGTAGAGGCATGACATCTGATTACCTCATAGACATAATATATATCTGTTTACGTATAACATAGATATCTGCCAATGCCGCATTTGGAAGAAGCTTATTTGAAAGGTTGAGTTCATTGGGTCAGCCAAAGCACCTGCTTAACATTCAATATAGAATGCATCCATCTATCAGTTGCTTCCCAAATTCTATCTTCTATTCGGACAAGATCATGGATGCACCTGAAGTTAGGAGTAAAAAGCACGAAAGGTGTTTTCTTCGGGAGAAAATGTTTGGTCCCTATTCATTCATTAATGTCCCAGGTGGAAAAGAAGATAGCGATGGTGATGATTACAGCTTGAGAAATATTGTTGAGGCGGCTGTGGTGGTAAAGATAGTTCAGAAGCTGTACAAAGGCATGTCAAGGCTTCCTAGTTTGAATAATTTCATCTACAAGCAAGTTTTCTGTTGAGAAATATCATAAAATATATGCTGTTGTATTAAAATTGACTCTATCGGAGTGCAGGATTGGAAGCAGTTACCTAGTCCATATTTTCAGTTTAGCCTTAGTCCAGTCCAGATAGAACAATGGAAAGGAAAGATATGCCTTCATTCTACAATAGAAAAGGAGTATGAAAATAAGAAAAAGACACCTTTGGCTAAAGATAGTATAATATTTGACTGAGTAGCTTCTGTTTCATGAATATGCATTTGTCTCTGGAAATCATATGAAGGGCTACAAAATTGAAGCTTAATGCATCAAAACATCAAATTAAGATTGGTAGAGCCATCTTGCATGAAATGCTGGAGTATTGAGGGTGCAAAACTTCTCTCGCTTGTATAATTAATTATCTATCAGGAATCTGATTGAATTTGTAATATGTGTACTTACTACCCATGACATGGTTTTTATGCTACTTTGACTATTGTTTTATTTTTTCCACGTCTTCTTTTACGTAACAAATTACTTTTTTTGGCACAGCTTGGAATGGATCTGATACATCTCTAAGCGTTGGGGTAATATCACCCTACGCTGCTCAAGTTGCACTGGTTCAAGAAAAACTTCGTCACAAGTTTGAAAATCTTGACAATTTTGTTGTGACAGTAAAATCTATAGATGGATATCAGGGCGGGGAACAAGATATTGTTCTATTATCTACCGTAAGAGCCAATAATAAAGGGTCTATTGGTTTCCTATCTAGTCCTCAGAGGACCAATGTTGCTTTGACAAGAGCTCGGTACTTTATCAGCTATATTACTGCAAGGAACTTTTCTCTAATCTTTAATTTCAAATATGCAGAAATTGAATTTCTTGTCCCTTGCTAGGCACTGTCTTTGGATCTTTGGAAATGCGGATACACTAACAAATACTCGATCAGTTTGGGAAGCATTAATTTGTGATGCTAAGGCTCGTGGTTGTTTCTTTAGTGCTGATGAGGACACTGATGTATCAAACACGATTTTGGATGTGAAGAAAGAGCTGGATCAGATGGAGGATTTGCTTAATGGGGATAGCACACTTTTCAAACAGCAACGGTGGACGGTAATGTTCAGTTGTTTGCTTCTTTATGGTATCAATTTAGGTAACATTCCTGGCAGCATACTGGAATAACATGTCCATCTAGGAAACTATGACTATAAAAGTTTGCATGACAGTTTGGACGGTATCAAATTTTGTATTAACATGCTGCACTTTCTTTTCTCCATTCAAAATTTCTTCGTGTTTATGTTCCTTTTGGTGTAGCATCATCGTTATGATATCAATATTATGTATTCTGTCCATAAATAGTTGTTTGGATATATACCTAATCCATTGTGGATTTTCTGTTGTCTATTTTAGTTAGCTAAAATCTGCAAGGCATCCTTTCTTTTTTCAAATTTTCTTGTGTAGTTTAATCATTTTGGTTATTTTGGATTTGAATTTCTGGTTTATTCATGAATCTTTTTATTACTTTTATATGTTATATCACAGGTTTTATTTAGTGATGACTTTCGGAAATCATTTAGAAAGATGACTTCCACCCGCATGAAGAAGTTAGTCCTAAACCTGCTGCTTAGTCTTGCCAGTGGCTGGCGACCTAAGAAAATAAATGTGGACTTAGTTTGTGAAAGATCTTCACAGATTGTGAAACATTTTAAGGTTGAGGGGCTCTATGTGGTGTGCTCAATAGACATTGTTAAGAAATCAAATTACATGCAAGTCTTGAAGGTATGGGATATATTACCTCTGGAGGAGATCCCAAAGCTGCTGAAGCGTCTTGATAACATTTTCAACATGTATACTGATGATTTCATCAATCAATGCAAACAGAAATGTCTTAATGGGTAACTTTTTTCTTCGTGTTAACTGAATTCCACTTTTAATGGGACAGCATTAACATATTTGCTCGTGCTTTTTCCTTTTATTTACTTGTTCAGGAGAGCAGAACTTCCAAAGTGTTGGCCCAACTCATCAAAGATAATCCGACATAAGAACATGAATAATGGCAAATCTGTTGCAGAATCTACTGATAGCACCTTGGATGGAGGATGTTATGCTGAAAATTCGAGAGTTAGCGAAAGCTTGCAACTCATGAAGTTTTACTCCCTATCACCTGGTGCTGCGAGTCATTTACTTTTCAGTCGTGACGGTCAGGAATTGGATCTGCCTTTTGAAGTTACAGATGAGGAGTGGGAAATTATTCAATTCTGCAAAAGCAGCTTCATCCTTGGGCGATCTGGCACAGGGAAAACTACTGTCCTGTCCATGAAGTTATTCGAGAAAGAACAAATCTACCATATTGCTTCGGAAGGATTTGTCTACGAGCGTCTTGAAGAGAACTGAGTTTGATCACTCTACAGGAGTGACGAGGGAGACATTTTTGCGCCAGCTTTTTGTGACAGTAAGCCCAAGACTATGTTCTGCAGTCAAACATCATGTTTCCCGTCTGATAAGGTAACCACTAACCAGTGATCAAGTACAATTTGTTTGTATGTGCTTTAATGTAGTGTTCGATTCATACTCATTGCTGCTCTAATTGTCTAACTTAGCTTACTTGGATGCGCTGTTTTAGTAGTCATGCTACATAGTATAGATACGATGGAGTTCAACTACATGCTGTATATGAAGCCATTTACATTTTATCATAGTTCTAAAAGATTAGAATATGTATTAGGTTGAAGTCTGTGCAGGACATAATGTTCTGAGAAGGCATTTGGCATGTCGGTTCATAGATAGTTCAGGAAAGGAAAGAGATCACACGAGCAACCTAATTTTGGGATATGTCCCTAAGACCCAGTTTAGGTTGTAGGGACATTAGCTAGGTGATGGTGAGGTCCCAGGTTCTCCAGCCCTCCCTTTCCCCCTTCCCCTTGTCAGGTTTGGAGCCTCCCCGTTGAACAACCAAAAAAGAAAAGGAACATCACAGAAATCCATGCGGCAATGAACCCTAGCAGCAAATCAATTCACACTTCTAATCGTTGTGTAGTTGGTGAAAAGTTATGTGAGATAAGCTGGATTTTTCCTAGCAGCTCGTTTTGTCATTACATGATACAGTTAGCATTCTGACATACTAGACTTCTTCTTTAAAATAATATCCTTTTACATAGTACAGAGAAAACTAAAGTATTCTTAATAATTATATCTCTATCCTTAACTGTCTTGAGTGCAGTTTTGCTTGCAGTGGAAATTTCCCATCTGAAACCAGTTTGAATGATGCCGAAGATGTGGAAGATATAGAACAGTTTTAAAGATATACCAGATTCTTTTGTTGGCATTCCTTCTGAAAAGTACCCTCTTGTCATTACATTTCATAAGTTTTTGATGATGCTTGATGGAACAATCGGTGATTCATATTTCAGACGATATCCTGAGATGATGAACATAATGGACTTTTCTGTTGGTAGAAGTGGAAATTTCAGATCTGCTGTTCTGCAATCTCTCTTACGAATGAAGGAGGTAAATTATGAGAGGTTTTGTTTCCATTATTGGCCTCACTTCAATTCACAACTGACGAAAGAATCTTGATTCTTCAAGAACATTTACGGAGATAATATCTCACATTAAAAGGAGGCTTGCTAGCTGGGGAAGCCCCTGATGTAAATTGAGCAGGCAAGAATATGTTTCCATGTCTAATAGTAAGGCATCAACCCTGAGCTCAGATGAGAGAGAGCTGATCTATACTGTTTTTCAAGCTTACGAGAAGAAGAAATTACAGTGTGGGGAATTTGATCTGTCTGATTTTGTTATTGACCTTCATCTTAGGCTGAAGAGCAAGAGTCTGGAGGGTGATAAAATGGATTTTGTGTACATTGACGAAGTGCAAGATCTTGCTATGAGTCAGATAGCTCTGTTCAAGTATATCTGCAAAAATGTGGATGAAGGTTTTGTCTTTTCTGGTGACACAGCTCAAACTATTGCCAGGGGTACTGATTTTAGGTTTGAAGATATACGATCTCTATTCTATAATGAGTTCATAATGAAATCAAAGAGTGACAAATATGTTGAAAGAAGAGAGAAAAGACGTATATCAGAAGTTTTCAATTTGCACCAGAACTTCCGTACTCATGCTGGAGTACTTAAATTAGCACAGAGTGTCACAGACCTTCTTTACCAATTTTTCCCTCAATCTGTTGATATTTTGAGACCTGAAATTAGCTTTATATATGGTGAAGCTCCTGTTCTGCTTAAGCCTAACGAGAGTGCTATTGAGATTATTTTTCGGAAAGACTGCAAAGACTGGTGGGAAGGTAGTAGGCTTTGGTGCCGAACAGGTTATACTAGTCCGTGATGATTCTGCTCGGGAAGGAATTTCTAGACATGCAGGAAATCATGCTCTTGTTCTTACAATACTGGAATGCAAGGGTCTAGAATTTCAGGTGATTGATTGTCATTTACTACCACGTGATTCTCTACCCAACCGTTTATGAGTATGACCAAGGGCCTGGGAAAACTGCATGCATGCCTACCTGCTTTATTTCTTCCATTTAGTGATTTCTTGCTAAAGATTTTCCTCATTTCATTCAAAATTTACTCTCTGTGTCTTGACTGGGTTATTGTACCAATTTGCAGGATGTATTACTGTACAATTTTTCAGTTCATCGCCTCTGAAGAACCAATGGAGATGGTGTATGACTTCATGGAGAAAAAAGATCTACGTGATTCTTGTTTCCCTAGGGTGCTTTCCTAGTTTTAGTCATGCAAGACACAGTATCCTTTGTTCTGAATTGAAACAATTATACGTGGCAATTACGCGGACAAGGCAGAGACTCTGGATTTGTGAAGATAGTGAGGAGTTTGCTACACCCATGTTTGACTTCTGGAAGAAGTTGGGCCTTGTGCAAGTAAAGGAGGTGGATGAATCATTTTCACAAACGATGCTAATGGCGAGCAGTCCTGCAGAGTGGAAATCAAGGGGTATAAAGGTTGGACTGCTCTCTAAAGTTTCTGCTACCGCAGCTTCTATGCATTTTATGCTTCAAGTTTGTTGTGCATGTTATCATTCATTCTGGAATCTACAAAATTTTTCTTTATATTTTAATGCAGCTTTACCGGGAGAACAATTATCAGATGGCAACCATGTGCTTTGAAAGGGCAGGAGATACAAATTGGGAGAAACGGGCCAAGGCTGCTGGCCTGAGGGCAACTGCTGATCAGCTGCGTGAGTCAAATCCTCAAGAGGCTCGTACAATCCTCAGACAGGCTGCTGAGTTGTTTGACTTCATTGGCAGAGCTGAGTCTGCTGCTGAATGCTTCTGTGATTTGGGGGATTACGAAAGAGCAGGTATGATGTATCAATGTCTCCTTAGTTATATATCTTTTAATATAACTCTTATAGACATACTTCTTTTATTGTCGGCGCCAGGGAGAGGGGAAGGGGTGAGGGGTGGGTGGTTGTTTTTTTGTAGTTATAGTTCTATAACAGCTGGTCTCCTTTGGTTTGACAATGGTATTTTACTTTGCAAACAATTGACTGGAAAAGCATAGTCTTGAAGTTTAACCTTTTGAATCTTGCTGCAGGAAGAATTTACTTTGATAAATGTAGAGATCGTAAAAGAGCAGGTGATTGTTTCACTTCGGCTAAAAGTTATAAACTTGCAGCGAAGGCTTATGCTGATGGCAATTACTCGTTGGAGTGTTTGTCCGCATGTACTCAGGGGAATCTTTTTGAATTGGGAAGGCAATATATTAAGAAATGGAAACAGGCTGCTCCTGGTGATGATGGTACCGCAAAACAAAGTAAGGAAATCGAAAAAGTCGAACAAGAGTTTCTGGAGAGTTGCGCTTTGAGCTATTATAAGCTCAAGGATCATAAATCCATGATAAAATACGTTAGAGCTTTCCTTACTATGGATTCAAGGCGGAAATTCCTGAAAAGCATAGGCTGTCTTGATGAGCTTTTGCTGTTGGAAGAAGAACTTGGAAACTTCAAGGAGGCTGTAGAAATAGCAAAGTTGAGAGGGGATTACGAAAGAGCAGGCATGACATCTCAATCTCCCCTTAGTTATATATTTTTTAATACAATTATTATGGACATACTTCTGTTTTATTGTGGGAGGGAGAGGGGATGGGGTTTTGTTGTTGAGGAACTGGTTATTTTTTGTAGTTATCTTTGGTTTGAAAATGGTATTTTACTTGTGCAAACATTTAACTGGAAAAGCATGGTCTTGAAGTTCAACCTCTTGAATCTTGCTGCAGGAAGAATTTACTTTGATAAATGTGGAGAACCTAAAAAAGCGGGTGATTGTTTCACTTCGGCTAGAAGTTATGAACTTGCAGCAAAGGCTTATGCTGATGGCAATTACTTGTTGGAGTGTTTGTCTGTGTGCACTCAGGGGAGTCTTTTTGAATTGGGAAGGCAATATATTACGAAATGGAAACAGAATGCTCCTGGCGAAAAGGAAATTGAAAAAATTGAACAAGAGTTTTTGGAGAGTTGCGCTTTGAGTTATTATAAGCTCAAGGATTTTAAATCCATGATAAAATATGTTAGAGCTTTCCTTTCTATGGATTCCAGACGTAACTTCCTGAAAAGCATAGGCTGTATTGATGAACTTTTGTTGTTGGAAGAAGAACTCGGAAACTTCGAGGAAGCTATAGAAATAGCAAAGTTGAGAGGGGATCTGCCACGGGAGGCAGACCTGCTTGGGAAGGCAGGCCATCTCAAGGAAGCATCCTTACTCATCATTTCATTTGTGCTTCATCGCTCTCTATGGGTGACTGGAAATAGAGGTTGGCCCTTGAGGCCATTTCGACAGAAACAAATGCTATTAAAGAAAGCTATGTCATTCGCACAGGAAGAATCGAATGAGTTCTATGAATGCATTCGCAGAGAGGTTGAAGTTTTGTCACATGAGCATATTAGCTTGCATGAGTTGCTTCAGTCTCTCACTTATTCAGAGCTATGTAAAAATCTGACAGTTGAATTGATATCTATCCGGAGGATCCTGGATGCTCATCTTGATTGTACAACACGGAAGTTTGAATGGGAAGATGAATTGCAAGTTGATATGAAAAGCATTCAGAAGATAAGATTTCACTAAACCACGTCTCCGTTGGTTCACTCATGCACTTTTGGAATATGTGGAAAAGGAACATGTCAAATATCATGCAATATCTCAAAACAGTAGAAAAACCAGATGATGATGAATGGCTTGAATATGGTGAGTTCTGTTTGAACTATTTTGGTGTGAGGAGGCAGGTCATCAATTCAAATGTAGCATATATACTGTTGAACCCAGATGCTGAATGGGTGAAAACAACTGGTTCTGTATCCAAGCAGCAAAGCAAGAACCAGGTGTCCATTGATGGTCGAAAATTTGCATCTGCTGCTCTGAGTCATTGCCAGGCTGAAGTCGTTTCTGTCAGCCTGAAGGTACTTGACACTGTTGAAGCTCTTTATAAGTTGTCAATAAGGGAGTCATTCTCCCTATTTTGCCAAAGCATGTGCCTCATTGATATCTATCAATTGATGAAATTTTTGACTGAATCATTCAAATTCAATTATAGTGTTAAAAGGAGGCTAGAAAATTTCCTGTGGCCACCAATTACGTACTTTAATTATGTATTTCCACTAGACTGTAGCAAGTCAATGGTGGAAAACATGATCTCTTTAAGGAAAACTGAGCTGTCACGGAGTCTACTTGAAGAGGTTATTGTTGACAATATCAGCAACAAGGGTGACCTTACCTACGGTCAAATTGGGAGGGTGGTAATGATTTGCTTGGATCTGGAAACCCAACAGATGATCTGTACATGAAGATAGCAAAAAGATTTGAAAAGAATTTTTCCTGGAGAGCATTCATTGATTCTTTGCAGGTATCTTCATTAAGGCATTCTGGGATAACAGAATCAAGATCCTTGGGTGAACCTTCGTCGAATAAGAAGTTTTCACTGATTGATAGCTTCCACGAAGCTTTGAGAGATACTTATGTTGCAAATTGGGGTCATATGACTATATATCACCTGAATGCTTAATATATCTTGTTGAACGCCTGCTACTTCTTGTATTTCATTCCAAGAATTACTTTTTCACAACAAAGTATTCTTTTCTGGAATGGCTTATTTATCTTAAAGCAGACATGTATCCAGATGCCAGTTCAGTAGCTGACACGCAGTTGTCTCCTGAAATCATATTTGATTCTGTTGCTATGATGGTTGAACAGTTTCTTTTTAATAAGCGGGAGACAGCATCATGGATTGCAAAATCAAAATTTGATGTAAATCAGTATCATCCACAACTAGCATTAAGGCTTGTGGTTATCTTGTACTTGCTCCGCTTGAACTCAGGCAAGTATTCTAATGTTCTTTCTCATCTGCTTGATCAGTCTCATATTAGTTCGCAGCTGCCAATGCCAT